>CM038677.1:345577648-346007217 GCA_021605205.1 Aegilops longissima | reverse complement strand
TTGTGTGAAATATGTAATGAATTTCATCCGGTTTGTAGGAAAAGTTTTGAAATGTAATGAATTTCATCGGTTAATTTGAAATTTGCTTTGCATGAATTTAATGCAGTTAGTTCATATACTTGTCGAAAGGTATGCGAGGCAGCATCGGATGGCATCCATCGGTGTCCTCGGACGAGATGCGGTGTAAATTTGTGGGCGGCGCTGGAGATGCCTAACAATCCTCCATTATTTGGCAAGGAACAGTTATCCCTCGATCAAAAATCATATCGCGGTGATTTTGCACTCCTCCCGTAAGAGTGTAAACTCTTGCTTACATAAAAATGGAGCAAGTGGGCGGCAGCATGTACGTCATATCCTCGAACTAGCCCGCTTAACGGCGGAAAGCACCGCCCTCTTCATTTTGTTGCAGATTTCTATCGATCGATCACGCGAAAATGTTAAACCGCAAGTTCTAAAGGAAAAGCGGCACACTTACGACTCGTCATGCAGCGTCATAACCCGACAGATCCGGCTACGCGCGCGCTCACCGGAGCGCGACGCGTTGTCTTGCAGTTTCAGCGACATGTGGGACCGTAATTGAATAAACCGTCGATGGCGAAATCTAATCGCCCGGCGACGTCGGTGAGAAGAAAAAGGGGGAGGAGAAGAGATCGCCACTGCCCGTGTTACGGACTCAAAAAATATGGTGATAATGTGAGGTGGGCCATCTTGGAGTCGGACGCTTCGAGGCCGCTCTCACCGCCTGGCCCCTCAAGATGCCGGCTGCCGCTGCATGCATAGCAAGTAGTCCCGCTTATGTGGAGGAGAGAGGCATTGACAAAGTCAAGGAGTAATAGTGGAACAATAGCTTTCATAAAAATTAACAATGAATACTCGTTGCTCGTCCTCTATATCGGAAAGAATACTTTCATTCGCCGACATGTGGGGCGTCGACCATCCTGGTCCACCTGCCATGCAAAAAACTGTCCTTGTCTACGGTCGTATTGCAGGCCCAACCTTTCCCACTTTGTAAGTTGTTGGACGAAGGAACCATCATGACCGTTGAATTCTGCTTCTTCAGAAAACTTCTGTACCCGCCATCTCTGCTACCACCGCGAAGGCTGGGCGGCCTTTGTACGTCATATCCTTTGAAACCCACTAGGCCAAACTAGCCGCCTAGGTCATCTATTTTGGAGCGGAGAATGCGTCTACTGCACTGCTATGATTTTGTGTTGCACGTTCTCTGTACTTTTGCTATGATTTTCCTACCCTATGAACCAAATGAGGCACGAATGTATGTCGACTATTATGCGATCGATTGCTAAGCCTACAATTTTAGGAGCTAGGGCTATTAATTGTCGACGAGGGATAAGTATAAGCGTACCACGATCTCATCAGCCCCAACGTTTCTCTTGGTGAGTGTTTTGCAAGTACTATAGCTACATACGATAGCTAGCCTACTAACACCAGAATCATCAAACAAGCCCTGCTGATTTGATAAACAGTTCAAACTTACATCTAAGCATGCCATATATTACATCAAAAGCTGGTGAGGATACATCATTTCCATAACTTTCGGAGAGGTTAGCATGATTCATCGCATGATTCACTATCAAACAAAAGTAGCAAGATCCGCCCATACAAGACAATGCACTAGCCCTAAGATGGTTTGATAACACGCATCGTTCTTGTAATTAAACTCAGGGCAATGCAAACTACCCTGAAGCGATGACCACAGCACGGACAGTGGCATGTGAATCGATTTCTGGGGCGATGTCCACAGGACTGACCGCGACATCGGAATCGATCTCCGGGGCGATGTCCACAGTATGGACAGCGGCATCGGAATCGATCTCCGGGGCGATGCCAAGAGGACCGGCCACGACATCGGAATCATCAAGGACAACCACCGTCACCTGCACAACCCTAACATATTAGCAAGCACATTGCAAATAATCAAAAACCACAACTATGGTAATAAGCCATTATTTTTTACCTTGTGCAGCTCACCGGGGGATCGCATCCCTCCGGGGGCCATCTCCTCGTCCTCGATGGGGGCCATCACCTTGCCAGGGGAATACTGCTTCTCAACGGCGACTATCTCCTCAAAATCGGTCTTGAGCCTCACATACATGGCAATCAGAGTTCCTGGGGTAGGCACGGTGGGGCCCTTGCTGTTCTTCAAACTTTCTTTGAGAGTTAAATCATAGCGTCCTCAACTCTTTCGCCGATGCTTGTTTCTTGGAGTTCTTCGTCTCCATGGGTTGGCCCGCCAGCGTGGTCAACTCATTGGTCGGTGCTCGCTTCACGGAGATCGCTGTCTCCGATGGGCTTGTCGCAGGCAACTCTTTGCCTAGTGCTCGAGGATCCATCAATGACACGACAAACAAAAAGCAATCGAAGGAAACCACAATGCATATGAAAGCGGAAATGAATAGGATGTGAGAATCGATTGATTGCATCGTGAAAGAAGATTATTGAATGAAAATATAGCAGCATAACTGGTTGCCCACCTTTCCCGTCGATGCAGAAGAAAAATGGCGAAGTGAGTAGCCTCGAGTGAGGTTTTCTTCAAGAAAGGGAGAAAGGGCTTGAGCAGCATTCAATGAAATGATGGTTGCCGTCCGGTCCTACTTGGAGCCACCTTACCACTTCTTTGGTAAAGGTGTGGGTTTTGTGATATGATGGTCATGGCCCCACACCGGGGTGACAGGTGAGTCTCATTGTAGCACCTCGCTGTGATTTGGTGGATGTACGCGGGCCGGATGCTTTGAAATGTCTGCATGTAGATAGGCGGCTAGTCATATAGGAGTGCTCAATATTGTGCACCGTGACCAAAGCGGAGAGGAAAGCAGGAGAACTACGTAATTAATGCATGAGTTTAATTAGGGTAGTTTTGTAAAGTACGAGATACATTCCTCCAATCTCAAAATGCCATGGTTCATGAGATTTGAGATTTGAGCCCTATAAACCGGAAGGGAGGGGGTACTGCACACAGTGTAGTCTAGTCACTTGTTGAAATATCTAGAAAGGCAAATACTCCTTTTCGGTTTACAGGTCTATACTACTCCCTCCGTCTAGGTGTGTAAGTCATCTTAAGAAAACCAAATAATCCCAAAACACTTAGGCGCGGTGCATTAACTTCTACCTTGTTTCTTGTTTCTTGACATATCAACCAATAAGAGATGAGAGGTGTGCATGCTTTTAATGACTTGCAGTGGCTAGTTCATTGCATGGATTGCTATTAATTAGCAAATAAACATTGGTGACCCCAGGAGGAAACGGTGCTAAGCGCGTGGACCTATGCAGAATGAGTATCAACCAATGGATAATGGAGTTTAATTGTTAAACAATACTCCCTCCGTCTAGGTGTGTAAGTCACCTTACGAAAACCAAATAATCCCAAAATACTTAGGCACAGTACATTAACTCCCTCCTCGTTTCTTGTATTGTGACATATCAACCAATAAGAGATGTGGACCATGCATGCTTTCAGTGACTTGAGACTACCAAACATGACATGCAGTGGTTAGTTCATTGCATGCAATGATATTAATTAGCAAAAAGACATTAAGTTTTCTCATTTTCCTATCCGCCTTGGTCGCGGTGTACAACGTAAGATGACTTACACACCTAGATGGAGGGAGTAGCAATTTTGTCTCATGCAAGAGCCTGGCTAGTAGTCCAAGGATCCGCACCATGTGAGCATTCACAACTGCCACGTTCGGTTTGCGCTTGGCTCTTTGCCTCTTCGAGAAGACGAACAATGATGTTACTCCTACTTCTACAGTATCGAATCCACTGCTGCATGTTCGTCCACCTCGTGCGGGAGGGATAGCATGTAGCGACAGCTTCTACTTACTGCTCCTGCCTTTGTGTCTATGACAGGTGGGCCCAACAGGTGGTTGTCCCTCCTGTCATGCAAGCAAGCGGTGCAGATCAAACACAGAGCTCAGTCCCACGAGGAGAGGCGTCGTAGTAATCAAATTTCTCGGTCTTGTGCGAGTTGTGCGACACATCAAAGCACTTGCACTCGATAAAAGTCCTTTTACACATTTCAAATGGGCTACTTCGTATGTAGGAGTAGACATATTCTGCTTCGTATGTCGTCACTTGTTGCAATCTCTAAAAAGACTTATATTTGGAAACGGAGGGAGTACAACGCATGCATGCATGCCGTGACTTTCCTTTTGACACTTGCATGTGTTGATTTGATGCACCTTGCCAAATTTTGACTATGTTTTCATGCATGTCAAAAAAAATTATGGGGCTGTTTGGATTGTGACTATGTTTGTCTTATGTTGCCACATTATTTTTCCCACACTTGCCACACTTGCCTAAACTGAGTTGCTCAAATTGTTAGACACACTTTGGCTTGCCTAAGGGAATCTTGCCACAATTTTTTTGTCTATGACATGTGGGGTTCACTAATAATAAAAAAATTCTTGTCTTAGGTGTGGCTAATAAAAAAGACTTATATTTAGGAACAGAGGGAGTAGAAAATATAAATAATAATGCATGTTGGGGCAACCCAAGTTTCCGCTAATTTTAGCCGTGGGCTTCACAATTTTTACGAGGGGGTGGTTGTTCATTTAATGGAGGGACTTGTAGTACCAGACTTGAGCGATACAAAGTGCGACTGGCACACGTAACACCACTTGGAACAAGCGGGTAGCTATCTCAAAAACAATCAACAACTAAAAAACCGCCACGGCATGTAGTAGTACACAATTTAAGCGATTGTTTTGATGGAGTGAAAAGTAAAACTACCCCACTACTTATATATAGGCCGGAGCCTCCGCGCTTGCTTGCTAGGGTTGCTCTATTCACACTCTCATCCTGTCAGATCTAAACAAGATAGGGTAGTAACACTGCCTTTCTCCCTTCAAAAAACACTGGCTTTCTATCCTCACCGCTGGTTACAGATTCGGACATATCCCCCTCGGCCGGTGAAGGGTAGGAGGGGCAGCGTTTCGGCCATTGTCGACAGCGAGGGAGGGGACCCACTGCCGGCCGCACCGTTATCTCTGGCCGAGCACCGGCGCGGGAGGTCCTCCGATCCTTAAATGCGTTGTGCGTGGCGGATCCGGCCTCCCTCCGCCCACCTATCCACATCCCGACGACCTTCAGGTATATCTTCGTTCGAAACCGCCTTAGCTCTACTTGCCCAGCTCGCTACATCGCTGCATGTGCATCATTTTCTACCTCTCAGCCCCTCTCGATCGGATGGTCCAACGTCACCTACTTTTTTTCTTCTATTGTTAGAGGTAAAGCTACTTCATGGAGTCGAATCTTGTACTCCCTCCGTCCGAAAATACTTGTCATTGAAATGGATGTATCTAGATGTATTTTAGTTCTAGACACATCCACTTTGATGACAATTAATTCAGACGGAGAATACTAATTCAAACAACAAATAAAGTGGGGGTGGGGGAATTTAGTATGTACATCGGACTTGGTACAAACAGGAAGGAAAGGGGGTGAAAGTAGTATAGACTGGTCATCCATCGGTCTCTTGGTTGAAAAGGGAAATATAGGGGTAACGTTGTACACAGTGGTATGACCAGGACTAGATTTGCTATCCACACATAGGAGTAGGTGGCTAGAGTGAACACAAATGGGACCAACCCAGATATGTTTCTTGGATGTTTGTTTCTCGGGGCAACAAACTATGAATCACCACTTTATGCCCCTGTTTATGTACATGGTGCTGTACTGCTGGTGCACCCACTATCCCATGCCCTTATACCAAATATTTAGGCTCCGGTCGGAATAAAGGGGCAAAAACATAGGTCTTAATGAAAATAGAGGAATAGGATAGGAATGTAGGTATAAAACTATGGAACAGCAAACCGGAGGAAACTCTCAAGAGAATGTGTTCGGATGGACTACGAAATGTACATATTTGTTTTTTTAGAGTAGCATGCTTGGCAGTATGAGATGCTATTTGTTTATTCAGCTGCACAGTGACTACTCTTGTCCTCACCTCCTGTACCACACATAGGTTGATTTTTTATTCCGGCAAACACAACACATAAACCTGTCTAACCCATGGCAGAGAGCGCCTGCCTCGGGCTTCCGCCCAAAAAATGAGCAGCGCGTGGATGTTTCTAATCCGATGGAATCAGTACTACCAGACTAGCTTTCCTATGAAATACTATTCACCTTTCCCGTGTTCCGAATGGTTGGAAGGGAAAGCATACCGTAGGGCTTGTGTTCCTATGAAAATCCTGCACCAAACCTGTGAACCGAACGCAGCCTTAGCTGTTCTTAATATAATGTCCCTGGTAAAAATGAAGCCATGCCACTTTTTTTGCCTGTAATTTTTTGAGACTCTAACAAGTTTAGCCAAATGTTTTTGCCTGTAATTGTTTGAGACTCTGACTGTTTCCTCTATGCCTTTTTGTGCAAACAGGGATATCCAATTCACACAGTTCTTTGTTGTGACCTTACAGGTGCTTTGCACAAAACTCTTCTTAAAAGAAATGACTTTTGTCTTGTTTAAGCTGGAATATCAGAATGGAGCAGTTGGGTCATTTTGGTGGAACCGCACAAAGGAGATCTGTGTTCCAATCCTCATCATCCATATTGCGCCATAACCTTCCTTTAGGTAAGAATGATATTTAATGCATGTGTTCATCTCTATTTTCTGACTGCCATGAGAAAATAATGATGTTTTTACTAGTACACTTGTACTCCCTCATGACAAAACCAATTCTGAATTAGAAAGCCAATCATGTACTTGGGTTTACCAAGCTGGTGAGGAGAAAGAAAGCGAGCATGAAGGAAGAAGAAGAAGAATAAATAGTGCCAAAGGCGATCTTGCTGAAGCGAGAGGCCTCGATCGAGGCTATTCAAGGGCTCCGACAGCGACTACCTTACATGTGAGGCGATCCTCGAGGCCCTTCCGCCGATGTCTCACTTAATTAATTAGGAGTACTTAAGTACCACTAATTTATTCTTGCCTAATTTTCAGTTGGAGTTAAAAAAATCTTTAGTAGGACCCTATGATGAATCATATGCGTGTGAATGATTGTCTATGGAGGTGAATCATGTGGTGGAGCAGGGAGGGAATATTATTAGTGTCATGACATAATAGTGCTATTGTTTTGCATGTCAATTTATTGCCATTGGTTCAATGAGGCAATGTTTTACGTATTGTCATCATGAATTTGATGCTACTATTTGAGTAATATGCTAATGTCTTCCTATCCTTTCTCACTAAGCTAATGAAGGTTTCACCTTTTTCCTACTTGTGCAAACAGGGATCATGTTTTGCCAATCATACATTTAGTTGGAACTACACAAGACAATACAATGAACTGTATCCCAACCAGTGCTTTAACTCTGCTGGAAGTTCTTGATAATCTTTTGATATAATCTCAGCACTGGTAAACAAGAGTGATTTCACCCATACATTTGAAGTGCACAAAAATATATACTATTGTGTGATTCCAGTGAGTGCTTTATCATCTTTTATGGGACTACATGAAGAAGCTTTTTTTCTCAGGTTGGTATGGGCCTAAGGCCTTCATCCATATTAGTTTGCTGTCATCTCTATTCGTATCGTGCTACTGTCATGAGAAACTCCTTTATCTTTGCACTTTTTAAGTTTTGCAACATATGATAAATGGCAATGCTTTGAGAGTTGAGTTGAGCTAATTGGCACTGATTAAATAAACTAATACCTCTCTTTAAGCAAGACTACTATGTTGCTAACTTTACCCATTAAGATAATGAGGGTGCTTCTATTTGTTAGTGTATGTTTCATCAACTAGTCCCACTATTACAGTAATCTCACTCTCTCAATATATGTGCTTATGAGGATGCTCGATTTTGGTGGAATTGCACAAAAACTTTGGGTGCTTCATTGCCTCGACAGCTTTCGTCCTTTCCTGTCAGTCGCTAATCTCCGCTTGCTTTCTTCCTTTGATGTCAGTCGCTTGGCTTATCTCGGCTTCCAGTCAAAGGAAATAGTAATTGATATGCTACCTCACACAGGTTGGTACTAGTCTTTATCCTGATTATTGTGCATCATATGTATTGGTAATTTGGTATTGTGCTACTGTTTGCCGATTTCACAAAGGTAATTTGGAGCTGAACTTCGCGGGAAAATCATTACATCGCGTGATTTAGTAGAACTGCACAAAATGATCAGATGGACAGGTACTTATGCTACTTCTATGTACTCCAAAGTACACTCGGACAAGCATCGATGTTGACAAGAAGTGCCTATATTCATTCGGTATCAACGGCGTCAACCAATTGTCAAACTCAAGTATTAGGAGAGTGAGCATAAAATATTGCTTGGTGCATAGCCCGAAAAGCGCAGTCTAGTCTTTGGTCCCAACTTGTGCCTTTTGGTTATCGGCACATATGGTAGCAAACTATATGGCATGGAGTCTAAAGATTCGGACAAGTTGGTTGTGGCGTATATTCATCGGCATAATCGAGTCTGCGCCAAGGATGCTCCATTTCAGTTGAACTGCACAAAAAATTTGGGTGGTTCATTTTCTCAACCGCCTCCTTTCTCAAATGCGCAATGTAGAATTTTGGCGAGATCGGGACCAAGATGTGCCCGATAAACTAGTTGGATGAAAGTAGTGGCCAAGTTGCTCCAACCTCCCTCGGCACGAGGCCACTATTTGAGGATAAACCTACAAGCAAAGTTCAGGTTGTCTGTGCTGCCTCTTATGTACTCGAAAGTTTACTCGTACAAGAAATAATTTTAGCAAGAAGTACCTCCGATTGCACACCATTTACCAGTATGTACCCTAGGTAATTAAAGTTCGTCCATGGATCATATTGGTTGTGATCTCAATCATTTGGATGCATAAACATACTGAACATGTGTATATCTGAATCTTTTTGTGAATTATGTATGAATATTGTCGTGTGATCTATCAATCATTTGTTTGCATAGATATGCCGAGCTTGTGTATATATATGAATCTTTTGAGTTGTCGATAGTGAATGTTGGCTATGAATATGAACATGTCCTGTGAACCTGAGTTTGATATGAATGTTTACCTTTTCTGTTGTATTTGTGTGTGAACTTGTTAGTATGCCTACTGTGGGGTATAAAACACAGGTGTCTTATAAAAGTAATGATGTGTGCAATTTATGTTTTCCCTTCTAACCACATTATATATATTTATGTTATTACTATTATGGTATATTTCATAGAGACTTATATATACATTATAAAAACATCCCACGTGTTATTAACTTATAAAAGTAAATGTTTAACGGAAAATCCTGGTTGTTTTTGACTCACAGGCAAGGAAAATCCTTGTGATTGCATACAAAAGCTTGCGTAGATTTTAAGGACCAATTTAATAATAACGCGCTCATTTTTATTTTGAGCTATAACTCGCTAATTTCTTAATTATATATATAATGTGCCTCTCCGGTTAATTATTTGATATTAATTGCTCCTTCTAACATAACATTATATATATAACGAGCCCACCTAATACGTGTATTTCAAGGAAGTGCAAATGGGCTGGGATTTCTTAGAAAATATAAATGGGCCTGATTGACGCGAAATTATTTGTTCACCCAGCCTAGCAAATGGACTGTACATTCTAGAAAACATGGGTTAAATATATGCCACCTTTTTGCAGGCTGACATGTGGGCCAATAGGTCGAAGCCTACGAAGGGCGTTGTTAACTTGGTCAACAAATGATTGTGTCATCCACAACCATTGGATTTATATCCAATGGCCGGCCGCACCTTCAATCTGTCGTCTTCTTCCTCCAGCGTCGCCGAGACCGCCTGGTCCGGCCTCCGGTGGCTAGCGGCTCTGCTTAGCACGCATCGCTGCGAAGCGCTACCCCATCGCCGGCCAGGCTATCCTTCCACCCCTCGACACCTCCTGTTATTCTCCACATACTACAGCCCAACGCCGCAACAGAACCAGTTATAACCCTTCTCCTCCTCTCAATCTGCGACTCCACTGCCACGTTTTCCCATCTCCGAGTCGTTCCCGTCCGGGGCCTCGCCGTCGTCCATCGCCTCGCTGTGTTCGGTGCGGCATGGTCAACAAGCGAGTCATCGGAAGAGGACTGTCGTGGAAACTGTGGCTGGGACCCACGAGGTCCATGGTGCTTACGCAAGGAAAGTTCCGCCTTATTAAGCTGAAGAAAATGTTTCCTCCACGACAGCTGGGACCCACCAGCTGTATCTTGAAACGGAAGAAGTGCCTCCTTGTTTTGCGAAAAAATTATTCATCCGTTGTGGTGGGACCCGTCGATTTGGTGGTGACTTGTGGGCCTACTAAGCGGGCGATGTGCGTGCGGCTTTGTCAACAATCAACAAATGATTCTAGCAGCTGGACCGTTGGATGTTAATCCAACAGCCGTGCTCCTTCTTCAACCTCTGTTCTTGCTCCTATCTCCCGTAGGCGGCACTTGGCTGTCTTGCAGCGCACCAGACCGATGAAGTATCCCTCCTCTCCATCTGCGACTCCTTGCCCGTCTTCCCCATCTCCGGGTCGTTCGGTCTGGGTGCGCTTCGGCGCAGTGTGGTCAACATGGTCAACAACCGAGAGTCATCGGAAGATGACTGTATGTGAAGGTGACGGTGGGGCGCACCTCCGCCCATGGGCGCATGCATGCAGCGGGCATGGCGAGGTCAATGTGGTCGAGAGCGACTTCCATCGGAAGTATCTTTGTGCGTGGAGAGTCTCGGTTGGGTCCCTGATCGCAGCAAGTAAGTGCCTCCTTATTCAGCGGAAAATAATGATTCCTCCAGCTGACACGGGGACCCTTTGGGCGGGCCACGTATTTTTTGAAAAAGCGTTTGCTCGTAACTGCTGGGACCCACTGACGAACCACCGTGTTTGCGAAAAAACGTTCCCTAGCTGTCAGCTCGGACCCACGGAAGTGCCTCCTTATTACGCACAAAAAAGAATACTCCCCACTAGCTGGGACCCACCTTGGTGGGAGGCTGGCTTAATGGGCCTACTAAGTTGGCGGGGCGAAGGCTTTGTCAACTTAGTCAATATAAACGATTCAGCTCGGTGGCCGTCTGGTGTCCATCCATGGCCATAGTGCTTCTTCAACCTCTGGTCTTCTTGCTCGGCCGCCCAAACCAGCGCGGTCGTGCCTCATGCTCCTGCCTCCGTGGGCGGCTGTGCTACCGTGGAGGCCTCACCGCCCCTACTATTCCCACGGCTGGCGGGGCCTGCTGCGGCGGCAACCTCACACACTTGCTGAACGGTGAACCCTCGTACTCCTCTCCACACGGGCTTCCACTTCCGTGTCTTCCCCGGCTCTGCGTCGTCCCCTTCCTAGGCCTCGCCGTCGTCCACCGCCGTGGTGCTCTCCGGCGGCGTGGTCAGCGTGGTCGAGGCGACTTCCATCGGAAGAGTACATGCGTGGAGAGTCGGCAGCTGGGTCACGACCACAACCTAGTTTTTTGTGATTTGCCAAGTAAAATCGCTTTATCGGGCCTGTTGGGCTGGAAATCTTTCAAGGCGAAGAGAGCTTTCATTAATTTGGCGAAAATGGCCCATCGGTAATGAAATGGGCTGCACATTTTCAAGCACATCAAACCGGCAATTAGTTTCAAATATCTTTTTTTATTTCGAGATTTTAAATTACATTAATTTTGATGCGTGGAGAATTTGTTGGATTTTATATTGATATACATTTATTTTTAAAATCAGTATGAATGTGAATCGGAATTTCGGGATTAAAAACAGTTCGGACCGCACCGAAATATGCAAAATTTCGTATAATTTTTTTACCGTGGCCACAATATGGGCTGTAATGCTAACAAAAATAATATGGGCTCCAAAAAAACCTTAAGAATTAGCAAATGGGCTGTAAATTATTAGAAATAATGGCTGATGGGCTGTATGCTGTTTTCCACAGATTTGAGCTTTCCTAAAAAAGTTTGGCCTTTAGCGGTGGTGTTGGATGGCCATGCAATGGCCGTCGTGCTTCTTCAATCTCTGCTCTTCTGCTCGGCTGCTCAAACAAGCGCCCGCGGGACTGACCTGCTCCCTCCTCCCTTGGCCGGCTCTGCTGTCCTTGAGCCTCACGCCCCACCGTACTCCCATCGCTGGCCTAGCCATCCCTCTACTCACCCACACTGCTGTTATTCTCCGGTGGCCAGGGCAGACGATAAACCCTCGTGCGACGTCGTACTCCCCTCGCGTGGGAAACAACTGCCGATTCTTCCCTACCTCCGTGTTGTTCCTTCCTAGGCCTCGCCGTCGTCCACTGCCCTGGTGCTCTCGGCTGGCTCGATGTCCATCCAACGAAGTAGTGCTTCTTCAACCTCTGGTCTTCTTGCTCCGGCCCAAACCAAACCAGTCGTGCCTCGTCCTCCTGCCTCGTGTGGCCTGCGATCGGGCGAGCCTCACCCCTACTCCCACCGCTGGCGGACCATCCCTCTACTCACCCACACCTCCTGTGCTCATCTTCCCATGCTCCGCGTCGTCCCTTCCTAGAGCTACTGGGGAAGTCCCATCCACTTGTGGTGCTCTCGGTCTTGCCGTGGTCGATGTCGATGACCGACTTCTATCGGAAAAATCTTTGTGCGATGGAGGCTGCGTGACTAGGTCCACGGCGACGCCTGAAGTGCCTCCTTATTACGTAAAATAATTATTCCTCCACGGCGGTGAGGGGCGCACGGACCAGGCCACCATATTCCTTGAAAAAAATGTTCCCCACATTGCTGGGACCCACCAGCTACATCTTCGCCCATAAGGAAGTGCGTCGGGCAAAAAAAGCGATTAAGACCACATTTGGGACCCACCGGCTACATCTTAGCGAGCAAGGAAGTGCGTGACAGTTGGGACCCACAGTGAGCGTAGCGCGTGTCATTCTGGTCGCGAATGTGCGCACATATATTTACTGATGTAAGATGCGGCATGCGTGTATGCGTGTGAAGCGGCGCCGCGTGGCATCTACGTCGTACGTGCTGTGACGGTGCATGAAAGAAAATCTGACCCGCGTATGTGTACATCTGGTGATCTCGAAACGCCTACTCGGCGCGCTCGTACATGGCTGGGTCGGAGCGGAGAAACAACGTCGTCGTCGTGTTCATGGGAGCCAACCGGGTGGGTCGGAGCGGAATGCGTGGCGTGTTCGGGAGGGCTTGGGTGGAGCAGGAGGCAATGACGAGCTGGCGTACCGCTGGAGAAGCGGACCTCGTTGAGCAGGTCCTGTTGATCGGGAGGTGTGGCGTACGCCATGGGCGGACCTCCTACGGTCAAAGCAGAGTCCTGTTGATCGGGAGGGTGTGCGTCTGATAAGCGGGCCAAGCGGACCTCCTACGGTAAAGCAGAGGTCCTGTTGATCGGAGGGTGTGGCGTACCATAAAAAGCAGACGAAAGCGGACCTCCACGGTCAGCAGGGGGGTCCTGTTCATCACGGAGGGTGTGGCGTACCGCAAAGCAGGACTCCACAGGATCTGTTCATCTCCTTTGTCGACCTCCTCCGGCCTCCACGGCTCCTGTTGATCCAGCCTCCACCGCGCTCTCCACCGGCTCTTTGTTCAACCACTCCACCATCTCTTGTTCATCCAGCCCTCCACCACGGGGTCTGTTCAACCACCCCTCCACGGGCACCCCTCCATCATCTTGTTCATCCAGCCCTCCACCCACCAGGTCTGTTCAACCACCCCTCCACGGGCACCCCTCCACCGTCTCTGTTCATCCAGCCCTCCACCACACCACGGGTCTGTTCATCCGAAACAGCATACCGCTCACTGTTCATCAACCCCCCCGGCGCTCCTGTTCATCGAGCGGCATCGATGGCAGTTAGCAGCGATGGCGAAGAATCGCTCGTCGGGTTTTAGTTAGCCATCGATCGATCGCTTGGGTTCGATAACGTACGTGGCAATGATTACTGTCGCAGGTTGATTAGAGCCAGCATACCTGCTTCGAGTTCGATTAGAATTAGCGCCTCGCATACATGCAGCGTCACGTGTCACGAGAGAAAGCGCATCGCTTCGGCCGACCTCCACCATAACCGGGAACTCCCGAAATTTTCCTCCCCTCGCTTCTACCATGGTTTTCCGTCATGGGCCATTAAGAATGTCATGCAGCTCGTCTCGGCCCGCCCAGACGAAAAGCCCATTTTCTGTCATGATTTTTTGTCATAAGTAGGAGCCCACCACATCTATGATGATAGGTTTTGTCACAAATATCGTCATAGAAGTGTCATATGTATGACAGAAAAAAATTTCGTTCGACCCAAATGTCACGGATGTGTCTTTTTTTGTAGTGTGGGGTGGGTGTGAGGATGGACTGGATCGATCTGTCTTTCTGATTGGTGGCTAGGCTCTCTTTATAGTAATGGTCCTCTTCCCAAAATGAAGAAGGGATCCCTAGCAAGCCAAATTTGAAGGGAGACAATAGTACATCTTATCGATGAAGGTGGTTGAGGAGTCTGGACTAGGGGGTGTCAGGATAGATGAACTATCATCACGGCTGGACTCCAAGACTATGAAGATACAAGATTAAGACTTATCCCGTGTCCGGATGGGTTTCCTTGGCGTGGAAGGCAAGCTTGCGATCACGGATATGTAGATCTCCTACCATTGTAACCCGACTACTGTAACCCTAACCTGTCGGTGTCTATATAAAACTTGGAGGGTTTTGTGGTCAAATGGGAAGAACAACAATCATACCATAGGCTAGCTTCTGAGTTTTAGCCTCCTTTATCTCGTGGTAGATCTACTCTTGTACTATCATATCATGAATATTAATCAGCGGGAGTAGGGTATTACCTCCATCGAGAGGGCCCAAACACAGGTAAAAACATCGTCCCTTGTCTCTGTTACCATCCGCCTAGGCGCCGCAGTTCGAGACCCCCTAAGATGCGGTTTTGACACCGACATTGGTGCTTTCATTGAGAGTTCCTATGTGTAGCCGTCATCGATAGGCTCGATGGCTCCTTGATCATCAACAACGGCAGCGGTCCGGTGAGACTTTCTCCCGGACAGATCTTAAATGATGGCGGCTTTACCTTTGCGGGACAATTAAGCTTGGCCATGCGGGCAGATCGACTCGCCCTGGCCATCGAGTCGATTTGGAAGTTGAACTATCGACCGATATCCGCGGAGACTTGATCTTGACAGTTGACCGCAACCAGCGTGCGCCGCCTTTGTCTCGATGGGCATGATCTGGCTACGCAGCGAGCAGTGCCACGGAGGCGCACCAGCATCCGCTCCGACCCTTAATCCGGGCGGATTCCCGATCAGGGCGAGTGGTTGGACACCGCCTCGGGGGCTACGATCTCTGGCGATTGGCGAACTCCATCGTCTTCGCGAAGACCTTGACTCCAGTGCGGACTCCTCTCCGGACTCCAACCCTCGCGCCCCTGATCGAATCCGATTGGGCGCGGTCATGGAGTTACTACGCGGACATCTTTCGGCACTACGCCCTTTGGCGACATCACGAATCATTAAATTCTCTCTCTTTATCCGAGAGCCTGGCGGACTACGGACAAGAAGGTTGGGATCACAGACGGCGAAGAAATTCAGCGCCCACCACCCACTTTATAGCCATGCCGATGATCGCCGACATGCCGACTTGACTCGAAGACATCGGCGGTATGGACGGCGATGCGGAGGCGACGAACAGCGTACAGGGCGGAGAGCCACTCGTTATATGACATATACATGGTGGACATCCCAAGATAGAACGGCGATGGAAGATGCGCCTCAAGAAAAGCAACGAAGCGCCCGGCGTCGTGGCGCCGCTCATCCGCCACAACAAGCGGTGATTCCGGCGGGAGATAATTACACCGGACGGTCACGAGACAACCCCTCCGGCGGGACTCGCGGGAGAGGGAGAAGCAAATCCGCCTGACGGTCAGCAGAAAAAAGGAGGTCGAGGGCGATAATGTACCTCCCTCGAAGATGAGGCAAGCCTCGATGACGGCAATTTGTCGTGCGAGGATCCAGCCAACAGGAGGCGTTTGAGCGAGCAGCTTATAGCCACGTCAGCGCCTCAAGTAAAAGCAGCAACAACTTAGGCTAACCAAGACACGCTAGTGACGGATGGGTGAAGTCCTTGCAGCAAAAGTATGAACTTCGAGCGCCCTCCAAAGCTACCCCAAGCGAAGGCCGTTGCCTCGATCGGAGAGAAGCACCAAGTCACCGGTACGACATGGCAGACCGGCCACCCGTGGCATGACGAAGCCTCTCGGCCCTCTGCTCAAGCCACACCCGGCGCCGCTCAAAAAGTACCAAGGCAGGAAAAGCGCGCGGACTTGCGAGATATATTGGAGGATAAGGAAAAACATACAAGATCGATCTCGGGATCGCGTGGGCACCGCGGCGGGATGATTACCGTCACGCCGGATCTGACAAACTCGGCGGGCGAACCAGATGAACAAAGCTCATATGAGCTACGTCGTGATATAATATCTGAGGCGCGCACACCCACTATGCTTCACGGATGAAGTAATGGATCATCAAATCCCGGGGCTTCAAACCCGTAAACATGAATCATCGATGGTACCAGATCCTGCGGTGCGGATCAGGACTATCTCCTCCATATCCACATGGCCCGGTGATGATCTACATGCCATCAAATACCTCCACTCAAGCTTAAGGACCAGCTCGGCATTGGCTCAACAGCTTGCCAGCAGAATCAATTGGTTGTTGGGAGGACACGGAAACGCATTCCTTGATAACTTCGGGGCACATCGTGCGACCACGAGGCGTAATGACCTTAGCCACATAATTCAGCATCGGAAGAATCGGCGAGACAATTAGACACGGTTCCTAACAAAGAAAAATCAAATCGTTGGTGTCGGGATCGGAGGCCCTTGCAGCCTTCAAACATAACATCCGACGAGTGGCCCGGCACCTAGGGCGGAAAAGCGAAATCCATGGCAGCCCTCACAACTCATGACCCTCTTTTGTGCGGAGAGGACAGGCAGCTAGCTTCGAAGCAACAACTTGGCCAAAACACCGATAGTTCGGATACCAAGGACATCAATGGCAGGTCGCGTCGCAGCAAGAACAAAGCGCCGCGTGCGGCGATAATCTGAAGATCGGCGGTCAATGCGGATTCGAGAGCTCTAAACCGGTCAGCGAAGAAGCCATTCAAAAGAAATACCCAGGCCCGTCCAACTTGACCGAATACTCGATAAACGTATGCGATACATGGCTTAGAAAAACCAATAATCCACCAACGAGGATTGTTGGGTGTTCAAACAAGCGGCAAGTTAAGTGCGAACTCAATGACAAGGGGCGCATAGCGATGGCGAGGAAGAGCCCGGCGCCCGAACAATAGAGGACGGAAGGGTTTTCCACAAAGTCACGGACGGTGAACATGATATCGCAACCCACATACCCAAAGGGGCCAGGCGTGCACTAACGCTTCTTCAAGAAAACTTCTTGTACACTTAATCTCTGCTACCACCGCGAAGGCTGGATGGCAGCACCACCATATAAAACCCACTAGGCCAAACTAGCCGCCTAGGTCATCTATTTTGGAGCGGAGGAGTCGTCTCTGCCTGCTATGATTTTGTGTTGCACGTTCTCTGTACTTTTGCTACGATTTTCCTACCCTATGAACCAAATGAGGCCTGAATGTATATAACTATTATGCGATCGATCGCTAAGCCTACAATTTTAGGAGCTAGGGCTATTGGTCGATCGACGAGGATAAGTATAAGCGTACCACGAGCTCATCAGCCCAACGTTTCTCTTGGTGAGTGTTTTGCAAGTACTATAGCTCGCACAGTAGCTAGCCTACTAACACCAAGAATCATCAAACAAGCCTGTGATATGATAAACAGTTCAAACTTACATCTAAGCATGCCATATATTACATCAAAAGCTGGTGAGGATACATCATTTCCATTTCGGAGAGGTTATGAATTCACTATCAAACAAAAGTAGCAAGATCCGCCCACAGACAGTGCACTAGCCCTAAGATGGTTTGATAACACGCATCGTTACGGTAATTAAACAGGGCAATGCAAACTACCACGAAAGTAAGCGCGACCAACTATTTCTTGTCATCGATCTCTCAAGCGAGCCACAGCAGGACAGCGGCATGGGAATCGATTTACGGGCGATGTCCACAGGGCTGCCACGACATCGGAATCGATCTGCAGGCGATGTCCACAGGATGGACAGCTGACATCGGAATCGATCTCGAAGCGATGCCAGCAGGGCCGGGCCCGACATCCGAATCATCAAGGACAACCACGGCACTGCACAACCCTAACATGCAAGCACATTGCAAATAATCAAAAACACAACTATGGTAATAAGCCATTATTTTTTACCTTGTGCAGCTCACGGGGATCTCATCCCTCAAGGGCCATCTCCTCGTCCTCGATGGGGGCCATCACCTTGCCGGGAATCTGCTTCTCAGCGGCGACTATCTCCTCAAACTCGGTCTTGAGCCTCACATAGGTGGCAATCGAGTTCACAGGGTGGCCGCGGTGGGGCCCTTGCTATTCTTCAACTTTCTTTGAGGAGTTCGTCGCCAAATCCTCAACTCTTTGGCGATGCTTGTTTCTTGGAGTTCTTCGTCTCCATGGGTTGGCCCGCCAACATGGTCAACTCGTTGGTCGGTGCCGCTTCACGGAGATCGCTGTCTCCGATGGGTTGTCCGTGAGCAACTCTTTGCCTAGTGCTCAGGATCCATCAATGAGCCGACAAACAAAAAGCAATCGAAACCACAATACATAGAAAGCAGGAAAAGAATAGGATGTGAGAATCGGTGTTGCACAAAGAAGATTATTGGAATGAAAATATAGCATAACTGATTAGCCCACCTTTCCTTCATCGGTAGAGAAGAAAAATGGATGAGTAGCACAGGTGAGGTTTTCTTCAAGAAAGGAAGAAAGGGCTTGAATGAAGCGTTCAATGAAATGATGGTTGCTTCGTCCAGTCCAACTTGGAGGCCACCTTACACTGCTTGGTAAAGATGTGGGTTTGTGATATGATGGGTCATGGCAGCCACGGGGTGACAATTGAGTCATTGTAGCACCTCATTGTGATTTGGTGGATGGCATGCGGGCGGATGCTTTGAAATGCGCATGTAGATAGGCTAGTCATATAGGAGTGCTCAATATTGTGCACAGCGACCAAAGCGGAGAGGAAAATGAGAGAACTACGTAATTAATGCATGAGTTTAATTAGGGTAGTTTTGTAAAGTCTGAGATACATTCCTCAATGCAAAATGCCTTGGTTCATGAGATTTGAGATTTGAGCCCTATAAACCGGAAGGAGGGAGTCTTGCACGGTGTAGTCTAGTCACTTGTTGAAATCTCTAGAAGGCAAATACTCCTTTCCGTTTACAGGTCTATACTACTCCCTCCGTCTAGGTGTGTAAGTCATCTTCTGAAAACCAAATAGTCCCAAAACACTTGGTAGCGGTGCATTAACTTCTACCTTGTTTCTTGTTTCTTGACATATCAACCAATAAGAGATGAGAGGTGTGCATGCTTTTAATGACTTGCAATGGCTAGTTCATTGCATGCAATGCTATTAATTAGCAAATAAACATTGGTGACCCAGAGGAAAGCGGTGCTAAGCGCGTGGACCTATCGAGAATGAGTATCAACCAATGGATAATGGAGTTTAATTGTTAAACAATACTCCTCCTTTCCGGTTTATAGGGCTTATCTCAAAATTTTATGTTTCCATTTATAAGGCTCAATTTGGTTGTTTTCCATCACATTTCAGATTCAGGTGCATTAAATCATTGCATGCAAGTATTAGAAAAAATTGACCAATGCATGTACTTTATGCATGCATTGCAATTATGCATTGATAAACATAATTTTTGAAATCAAGAGCATTAATTAGGTGCTTTGCAAAACTACAAGCGTATTCCACCACTCACCATCTAAATTGATTGGTGAGATTTTTGAATGGCCGTTATAAACGGAAAGGAGGAGTAGCAATTTTGTCGTGCAAAACACGCTGGTATATCGTGCTCAAGGAACCGCGCGGCGTTATATAGCCACGTTAGGGTTAACGGCAACTCTTCGCCTCTTGAGAAGGCGAACAATGATGCTACTCCTACTTCTGATGTCGATCGCTGCTTTGTCCGTCCACCTGGTGTGAGAGGATCGGCGTGTAGCTTCTACTGCACTCACGCCTTTGCGTCTATGACGAGGTGGGCCCAATTGGTTGGCCTCTATCATGCGATAAAAAGGTGCGATAAACCTTGGAGCTCATCCTTGAGGAATAGGTCATCGTAGTAATCAAATTTCTCCGGTCTTGTGCAGAAGTGCGACACATCAATACTTGCTTTTCGATAAAGTCTTTTTACACATTTCAAATGGAGGCTGCCATAAAGCAGGAGTAGACATATTACGCCCGTATGTACTCCCTCGATTCAAATTACCGTACAGCTAAAATGGATGTATCTAGAACTAAATACATGTAGATACATCCATCGTGTGACTAAGTAATTGAGCGGAGGAGTAATCCTGTTGCAATCTCTAAAAAGACTTATATTTGGAGCGGAGGTACAATGCATGCATGCATGCCATGACTTTCCTTTGATACTTGCATGTGTTGATTTGATGCACCTTGCCAAATTTTGACTATAAATTTAACTAACAAATTTTCATGCATGTCACAAAAATTACGGGGCTGTTGGATTGTGACTATGTTTGTCTTATGTTGCCACATTATTTTTCCCACTTGCCACACTTGCTAACCTGAGTTGCTCAAATTGTTAGACACACTTTGAAGCACCTAAGGGAATCTTGCCACAATTTTGTGTCTATGACATGTGGGGTTCCTTTGCTAATAAAAAAATTCTTGTCTTAGGTGTGGCTAATAAAAAGACTTATATTTAGGAGGCAGAGGAGTAGAAAATATAAATAATAATGCATGTTAGGGCAACCCCACCTTTACGCTAATTTTAGCCGTGGGCTTGTTCACAATTTTACGAGAGGTGGTTGTTCATTTAATGGAGGGACTTGTAGTACGGACTTGAGCGATACAAAGTGCGACTGGCACACTTTGTAACACCTTGGAACAAGCGGGTAGCTATCTCAAAAACAATCAACAACTAAAAAAGCTGCGACACGGCATGTAGTAGTACACAATTTTAAGCGATTGTTTTGATGGGTGAAAAAAAACTACCCCACTACTTATATATAGAATGGAGCCTCCACGCTTGCTTGCTAGGGTTGCTCTATTCACATACTCTCATCCTCTCCGGATCTAAACAAGATAGGGTAGTAGGCTATGTCTTTCTCCTTCAAAAAACTTTTGGCTTTCTATCCTCTGCTGGTTACACATCAGACGTATCCCCTCCGCGGTGAAGGGAGGAGGGCAGCTGTTTAAACCGTCGTCGACAGAGGGAGGAGAGACCCAGCCTCCGCGCACCGTTATCTACGGCGGCGCCCGGCGGGAGAGTCCTCCGATCCCGCCGTCGTTGCTGTGGGCGGATCCGGCCTCCCGCCGCCCACCTATCCACATCGACGACGACTTTGGTATATCTTCGTTCGAAACACGCCTTAGCTCTACTTCCCCGACTTGCTAAATACGGCTGCATGTGCATCATTTTCTACCTCTCAGCCCTCTCGATCGGATGGTCCAACGTCACCTATTTTTTTCTTCTATTGTTAGAGGTAAAGCTACTTCATGGAGTGAATCTTGTACTCCCTCCGTCGAAAATACTTGTCATTGAAATGGATGTATCTATTTGTATTTTAGTTCTAGACACATCCATTTTGATGACAAAGTCGGAACGGAGAGAATATAATTCAAACAAGAAATAAAGTGGGGGTGGGGAATTTAGTATGTACATCGGACTTGGTACAAGCAGGAAGGAAAGGGGTGAAAGTAATCAGGATTGGTCATCCAGCGGTCTCTTGGTCGAAAAAAGGAAATATAGGGGTAACGTTGTACACAGTGGTATGACCAGGACTAGATTTGCTATCCACACATAGGAGTAGGTGGCTAGAGTGAACAAAATGGGACCAACCGGATATGTTTCTTGGATGTTTGTTTCTCGGGGCAACAAACTATGAATCACCACTTTATGCCCCTGTTTACGTACATGGTCTTTGTCTGCTGGTGCACCTTGTCCCATGCCCTTATACCAAATATTTAGGCTCGGTCGGAATAAAGGGCAGAAAACATAGATCTTGATGAAAATAGAGGAATAGGAAAGGAATGTAGGTATAAAACTATGGAACAATGAACGGAGGAAACTCTCAAGAGAATGTGTTAGGATGGACTACTGAAATGTACAGATTTGTTTTTTTAGAGTAGCATGCTTGGCGGTATGAGATGCTATTTGTTTATTCAGCTGCCTGCATGACTACTCTTGTCCTCACCTCACGTACCACACATAGGTTGATTTTTTTATTCAACAAACACAGCACAACCTGTCTTGCGCGCATGGCGCAGCCTTTGCCTATCAAGACTTCCGCTCAAAAAATGAGCAGCGCGTGGATGTTTCTAATCCTATGGAATCGGTACTACCGGACCAGCTTCCTATGAAACACTATTCACCTTTCCCGTGTTCGAGCGGTTGGAAGGAAAAATACCGTAGGTGTGTTCCTATGAAAATCCTGCACCAAACACGTGAACGAAGCGCAGCCTTAGCATTCTTAATATAATGTCCCTGGTAAAATGAAGCCATGCCCACTGTTTTTGCATAATTGTTTGAAGACTCGACAAGTTTAGCCAATGTTTTGCATGTAATTGTTTGAGACTCGACTGTTTCCTCTGTGCCTTTTGTGCAAATGAGGATATCAATTCACACGAGTTCTTTGTTGTGACCTTTGGTGCTTTACAAAACTCTTCTTAAAAGAAGTGACTTTTGTGTTGTTTAAGCTGGAATGTCGAGAATGGAACAGTTGGTTCATTTGGTGGAAGCTGCACAAAGGGAGATCTGTTCAATCCTCATCATCCATATTGTTGCCATAACCTTCCATTAGGTAAGAATGATATTTAATGCATGTGTTCATCTCTATTTTCCATTGCCATGAGAAAATAATCTTTGTTTTTTACTAGTACACTTGTACTCCCTCACTGACAAAACCAATTCTGAATTAGAAGGCCAATCATGTACTTGGTTTCACCAACTGAGTGAGAAAGAGAAAGCGAGCATGAAGAGGAAGAAGAAGAAAAATAAGCATTGCCAAGGCGATCTTGCTTTGAAGCCAGAGGCCTCGATGTGAGAGCCATTCAAGAACTCGACGGCGACTACCTTACATGTGAGGCGATCCTCCAGGAGCCCTTCCACTGGCTGTCTCCTTAATTAATTAGGAGTACTTAAGTACCACTAATTTATTCTTGCCTAATTTTCTGTTGGAGTTAAACAAATCTTTAGTAGGACCCTATCTTTGAATCATGTGCGTGTGAATGTTTGTCTATGGAGGTGAATCATGTGGTGGAGCAGGGAGGAATATTATTAGTGTCATGACATAATAGTGCTATTGTTTTGCATGTCAATTTATTGCCATTGGTTCAATGAGGCAATGTTTTGCGTATTGTCCATCATGAATTTGATGCTCTTTGTTTGAGTAATATGCTAATGTCTTCCTATCCTTTCTCACTTAGCTAATGAAGGTTTCACCTTGTTCCTACTTGTGCAAACAGGGATCATGTTGTGCCAATCATACATTTAGTGGAACTACACAAGACAATACAATGGCTATCCCAGCGATTGCTTTAACTCTTCTGCGGAAGTTCTTGATAATCTTCGATATAATCTCAGCCTTTGGTAAACAAGAGTGATTTCAACCATACATTTGAAGTGCACAAAATATATACTATTGTGTGATTCCAGTGAGTGCTTTATCATCTCTTATGGGACTACATGAATAAGCTTTTTTCTCAGGTTGAGTGCGGACCTAAGGCCTTCATCCATATTAGTTTCTTGTCATCTCTATTTGTATCGTACTCACCTCATTAGAAACTCCTTTATCTTTGCACTTTTAAGTTTTGCAACCTATGATAAATGGCAATGCTTTGAGTGTTGAGTTGAGCTAATTGGCACTGATTAAATAAACTAATACCTCTCTTTAAGCAAGACTACTATGTTGCTAACTTTACCCATTAAGATAATGAGGTGCTTCTATTTGTTAGTGTATGTTTCATCAACTAGTCCCACTATTACAGTAATCTCACTCTCTCAATATATGTGCCATGAGATGCTCGATTTTGGTGGAACTGCACAAAAACTTTGGGTGCTTCATTGCCTCGTGCAACTTCAGTCCTTTCATCGATGCGCTAATCTCCGCTTGCTTTCTTCCTTTGCTGTCATCGCTTGGCTTATCTCGGCTTCAATCAAAAGAAATAGTAATGATATGCTACCTCACACAGGTTGGTACTGGTCTTTATCCTGATTATTGTGCCTGTCATATGTATTGGTAATTTGGTATTGTGCTCTTTGTTTGCGATTTCATAAAGGAGTAATTTGGAGCTGAACTCACAGGCAAATCATTACATCGGGTGATTTGGTAGAAGCTGCACAAAATGATCGGATGGACGGGTACTTATCTTGCTGCTATGTACTCCAAAGTTCACTCGGACAAGCATCGATGTTGACAAGAAGTGCCTATATTCATTCGAGTATCAACGGCGTCAACCAATTGTCAAACTCAAGTATTAGGAAGTGAGCATAAAAATATTGCTTGGTGCATAGCCCGAGAAAAATGCGATCCGATCTTTGGTCCCAACTTGTGCCTTTTGGTTATCGGCACATATGGTAGCGAACTATATGGCATGGAGTCTAAAGATTCTAGAACAAGTTTGTTGTGGCGATATATTCATCGGCATAATCGATCGCATGCCAAGGATGCTCCATTTCGGTTGAACCTGCACAAAAATTTGGGTGGTTCATTTTCTCAACCGCCTCCTTTCTCGTCTGCGCAATGTAGAATTTTGGCGAGATCTAGGACCAAGATGAGCGATAAACTAGTTGGATGAAAGTAGTGGCCAAGTTGCTCAAACCTCCCTCGACACGAGGCCACTATTGAGGATAAACCTACAAGCAAAGTTCCGATTATACATCTGCCTCTTATGTACTCGAAAGTTTACTCGTACAAGAACTAATTTTAGCAAGAAGTACCTCCAGATTGAACACCATTTACAGTCTGTACCCTAGGTAATTAAAGTTCGTCCATGGATCATATTGGCTGTGATCTCAATCATTTGGATGCATAAACATACTGAACATGTGTATATCTGAATCTTTTTTGTGAATTATGTATGAATATTGTCGTGTGATCTATCAATCATTTGGATGCATAGATATCTTTGAGCTTGTGTATATATGAATCTTTTGAGTTGTTGATAGTGAATGTTGGCTATGAATATGAGCGTGTCCTGTGAACCTGAGTTTGATATGAATGTTTACCTTTTACTGTTGTATTTGTGTGTGAACTTGTTAGTATACCTCTGTGGGGTATAAAGCATGGTCTCTTATAAAAGTAATGATGTGTCAATTTATGTTTTCCTTCTAACCACATTATATATATTTATATTATTACTATTATAAGTATATTTTATAGAGACTTATATATACATTATAAAAACATCCACGTGTTATTAACTTATAAAAGTAAATGTTTAACGGAAAATCCTGGTTGTTTTTGACTCACGAACAAGGAAAATCCTGGTGATTGCGTACAAAAAGCTGCGAAGATTTTGATGGACCAATTTAATAATAGCGCTCATTTTATTTTGAGCAATAACTTCGCTAATTTCTTAATTATATATATATAATGTGCCTCTCGGTTTATTCTTTGATATTAATTGCTCCTTCTAACATAACATTATATATATATGAGCCCACCCTAATCGTGTATTTCAAGGAAGTGCAAATGGGCTGGGATTTCTTAGAAAATATAAATGGGCCTGATTGACGATGAAATTATTTGTTCACCCAGCCCAGATAAATGGGTATACATTCTAGAAAACATGGGTTAAATATATGCCACATTTTTGCGAGGTGAACATGTGGGCCATAGGTGAAACCTCACAAGCGTTGTCAACTTGGTCAACAAATGATTTGTCATCCACAGCCATTGGATTTATATCAACGTACGGCATGCACCTTCAATCTCTCGTCTTCTTCCTCCGGCGTCGTCCGGGACCAGCGTCGTCGGGACCCTTTCCGTGACCTCAAGCGACTCTGCCTTGCGCATATCGCTGCGAAGCATTAACCCACCGCCAAACAGGCTATCCCTCGACCCTCGACACCTCCTATTATTCTCCACAGACTACAACCCCACGCCACGAACCAATTATAACCCTTCTCCTCCTCTCAATCTGAGACTCCATTGCCGCTTTTCCCATCTCCGAGTCGTTCCCGTCCTGTGCCTCGCCAGTCGTCCGATTACCTCACTATATTGGTGCGGCGTGGTAGGCAAACGAAGTCATCGGAAGAGGATCATACATGGAGAAACTTGACGACTGGGACCCACGAGGTCCATGGTTACTTATAAGAAAAGTTCCTCCTTATTAAGCTGAAAAAAATGTTTCCTCCACACCGACATTGGGACCCACTGGCTATATCTTCGCATCGGAAGGAAGTGCCTCCTTGTTTTGAAAAAAAATTATTCATCCCGTTGTGGTACCTGGGACCCATCGGTTTGGTACTGACTTGTGGGCACACTAAGTGTACGTACACGGCTTTGTCAACAATCAACAAATGATTCTAGCAATTTGGACCGTTGGATGTTAATCCAACACCGTGCTCAACCTTCTTCAACCTCTGTTCTTGCTCTGTCTCCGTGTGCACCTTCTTGTTTGTCTTTTAGTGCACATAAGACCTTGATGAAGTTTCCCTCCCTCTCCATCTGCGACTCAACGCCCGTCTTCCCCATCTCGGGTCGTTCAGATTACTAAGTGCGCTGGCACGTTGGTATAATCAACATTAGTCAACAGCCAAGAGTTTCGGAGAAGATATTTATACGTGAAAGGCTGATAGTGTGGGCGCACTGCCATGGATGCATGCATACAGCGGGCACAGCCGAGTCCAGCGTGGTCAAGGGCGACATCCATCGGAAGTATCTGCTACATGGAGACTCTCAAATTTGGGTCCAGCAGTGTGACAAGTAAGTGCCTCCTTATTATGTGAAAATAATGATTCCTCCAATCGGCGAGGACCCATGCTGGGCCGGCGTATTTTACTTTCGCAGCGTTTGCCCCACAGCCAGGACCCACTGACGGACCACCGTGTTCCAGCAACGTCCCATTGTATTTCGGACCACCGAAAGTGCTCCTTATTACGCACAAAAAATGAATACTCCCCACCTTTAGCTGGGACCCACCTTGGTGGGAGGCTGACTTGTGGGCCTACTAGTTGATGAGGGACGAAGGGCTTTGTCAACTTAGTCAATATAACGATTCTAGCTCCAGTGACCATCGATGTCCATCCATGGCCGTAGTGCTTCTTCAACCTCTGGTCTTCTTGCCCCTGACGCCCAAAGCACTTATGCGTACCTCATACTCACCTCCATGGCCGGTCAGCCTTGCGCGGGCTCTCACCGCCCTACTATTCCCACTTTGGCCGAGCCACCGCGTGGCTGACAACTCACACATGCACCCGAACGGTGAACCCTCGTGCTCCTCTCATGCGGGCTTCCAGCCGCGTCTTCCCGGCTCCGCGTCGTCCCCTTCCTAGGCCTCGCCGTCGTCCACCGCCGTGGTGCTCTCCTTGGCGTGGTCAGCGTGGTCAAGGAATGACTTCCATCGGAAAATCTGTCACGTGGAGGCTGACAGCTGGGTCCTGACCACAGCCCAGTTTTTTGTGATTTGCCAAGTAAGTCGCTTTCAGGCCTGTTGGGCTGCAAATCTTTCAAAACGAGGAGAGCTTTCATTGGCTGGCGAGAAAATGGCCCATCGGTAATGAGAAATGGGTTGTACATTTTTAAAACACATCAAACCAAATAGTTTCAAATATCTTTTTTTATTTGAGATTTTAAATTACATTAATTTTTATCGTGGAGAATTTGTTGGATTTTATATTGATATACATTTATTTTTAAAATCAGTTTGAATGTGAGTCGAAATTCGGGATTAAAACAGTTGGACACAAATATGCAAAATTTGTATAATTTTTAAACCGTGGCCACAATATGGGCTGTAATGCTAACAAAAAGAATATGGGCTCAAAAAACCTTAAATTAGCAAATGGGCTGTAAATTATTAGAAATAATGGCGGATGGGTTGTATGTTGTTTTCCACAGATTTGAGGCTTTCCTAAAAAAGGTTGGCCAAGCAGTGGTGTTGGATGGCCATCCAACGGTGTCGTCTTCTTCAATCTCTGCTCTTCCTGCTCGGCCGCTCAAACAAGCGCCCGGCAGGACTGCCTCCCTCCTCCCGGCCGGCTCTCTGCTGCCACGCAGGCCTCACCGCCCACCGTACTCCCCGGCTGGCCTAGCCATCCCTCTACTCACCCACACTGCTGTTATTCTCGGCGACGGCGAACGAACGATAAACCCTCGTCTGGTCGTACTCCCCTCGCGTGGGAAACAACTGCCGAGTCTTCCCTGCCTCCGTCATTCCCTTCCTAGGCCTCGCCGTCGTCCACCGCACAGTGCTCTCGGTGGCCTGGTCAACATAGTCAACGACGACATGCATCTGAAGTGGACTATCGTGGAGGCCGACAACTGGGTCCTGACATACGCAAAAAATGCTCCTTATTACAGCGCAAAATAATGATTCCTCCACGACATTTTGGCTTCACTTCCACGCTCCTTCCTTTGGCCGAACTGCAGCCCACAGATCTGGCGGCCTCTCAGCTCTCTTAAAAGTAAAACTTTGTGGGTCGCGGTGGAGGTCTGTCATGAGCAATGGCCGCATTAACTGCGGTGTGACGTTTGCCAGCGTGGTGCAGCGGCGGTGCACCCTCCACTTCAACCACGATGGTGGCGCGACCCTCTTCGTGAGGGTGTTCGGGAAGATGGTCGCCCGGCGCCAGTGCTGCTCACGAACAACGACGGTGACAAGCGTTTGGCTGCGACGGCCGTGACGAGGATGAGGGTGAACTGCGCCCTCGGTGACGGCCGGATTCATTCGACCACGGCAGCTCCTCCTCCAGCGAAGCTCCAAAGAAGGGTGGTTAAGACCAACGATCATGCCGCAGGCTCGCCGAGGACGGTGGCGGGTCACTCCCGCTGTTGCCGCTTCCAAGAAAGCGAGGAGGGCTCCATACCGCGTCTGGGGGCCGATCCTCGAGCGCAGCAGCAGCAGGAGCCGCTTGGCTCGCCCCTCTCTTTCCTTTCCTCCCGTATCACCGTAAACAAGTGTGGGGCCCTACTAGGGCATGTAATAAACCGTGGTGCTTATGCTGCTTTTGTGTCATGCTTATTATTTCCGAGTTGTGTTGCGAAATCTTTGCCTTATGCAGGTATGGTGGGGTAACTTAGCTTGATGCATCCAGGGTAGCTTCCACTTCGTGAGGGCATGCGCTCCCCGACCGCTGGTGGGGCCTTCCTGCTGTTGACTCGGCGACATCGCGAAGCTGCAAAAAGTTAATTAAGAAATCCTTATCCCTCCTTGCGCGAGGCCCCTGGTCGTGAGCTGAACATGGCCAAACGCACCACGTTGCGGTACCCATGGGGCACGGACTAAAAAAGGGATGCACCGATCACAAGCTCAAACGAGGGCGCCTCACGGAGACTGTGGGGAGTGCACGACGCACGACGCCTGTCCGGCCCCCTCGTGAAGCGACGAGGGAGAGCGGCTGAACAACTACCGCCCTCCCTGGGAAAAACAAAGAATCGAGGGAAGAATCGAGAGAGAAAAGGGGGTTCAAACCAAGCCATCGAGAAATGCCAATCTCAAATTTCATTAAAAGAAAAAGGGGGCAAACCAACTATAGAAAGTAAATGAACAGTGCGTCCCGGCACCTAGTCTAGTCTTCTCACCAAAGATGGAGCTAAGTGCTGCCACTAGGACGTGGGAGGGAGCCCCAGAGGCCTCGAGGGCGGCACTCCAGGAACTCCAGGCGGCAACCCCACCTCATTATTATGTGAGAGTGTCACGAAAGGAGACCTTCACAGGGCACTTGGTCTTGCTTCATGGGTAGAACTTCCTGAGGTGCCTGATGTTCCAGTATGCCAGATGGGGATCCCGTCTCTGCGTCCAGCAGCCAAGCCCGAACCAGCTCGAGACGCCAAGCAATCCTTAACAGGCCCTCCCACATGAGTGAAAGCTTATGCAGCCCCTTCCCTAGAGAGCACCTACTCAGACGAGATCGCCTGACTCGAAAGGCCCCGCGCGGACGATGTAGTAGTGGTACTGCAGCTGTAGCCTCGCTGGTCCGGGCCGCCCAAGCGAAGCTTGACGGCCAAGGCCTTCCCAAAGACGAGGCCCGGCCCCCGCAGATGGCATCCCGGGACGTGCCTCGTCAAACACCGGGACATGCGCTGAGCGATGCTTGACCTCGTGAGGGGAGGGACTGCTTTGGCTCCGTAGACGAGGAAGAATGGGGTCTCGCCTGTTGGCTTGGTGGTGGTGGTGCGGATGGACCACAGCATGATTGGAGCTCGTCGTGGCTCGCCTCTCCTGTGAGGGCCCTCGAGCTTCTTCTTGAAAGATCTGGGTCATGGGGCCCCTCAAGACCTCTGCGTTGGCCTTTCGGCTTGTCCATTGCTCCCTGGGTGTGCCACTAAGGCATAGCATATCATGCGTCCAAAGTTAGCGCAATATGTCTTGATAGGATTGCTAGTGAACTACGAGCCGTTGTCGGTGATGATGCGGTTAGGGGACCCCAAACCGCTCACGGAGGCTTTTGATGAACTTAACTGCTGACCAGCGCTGGGATGGTGTGGACGGCTTCTACCTCTGCCCATTTGGTGAACTTGCCGATGGCGACGAGAGTTAGCGGTAGCCCTGGACGCTCGCGGGAATGGACCGGGATATCCATTCCTGCATCTGCTGAATGGCCACGTAGAGTGATAGTTTGGAGGCCACTGGGCGGTTGGTGGATTTGCTTTGCATGGAACTGGCAGGCCTCACATGACCATACCAGCTCGGGTTGCGCTGTTGAGTGATGTAGGCCAAGAGAAAACCGCTGCAGAATGCCTAGACAACTGTGGCACGTGACGACCGAGTGATGCCCGCGAGCTCTGCGGCTGTATGTCAGCCAGCGAGCTTGTTCCCTGCGCCTGCGGAGATGCATCATAAAAGGAAACATCACTTGGTCGCTCTTCAGTGTAGCTCACCATCACTCAGACGTGCATGCCTGCCGTTGGGCCCAGCGCTCCGCTTCCTCCTCTTTCTCCTCCAAAGGTCCGTCGCACTGTGTACACGTTGAACTCCTCGGTCCAGCATCCCTCCACGAGGTTTCGAGCGCCAGTGAGCAAGCGTTCCTCGTGGTTGGAGCCACAAGACGAGGGGCCCTCAATTGCTGGTGGTTGGGGAGCTCCTCACGAGGTGATGCCGGCTCCGTGGGCAAGGGGTGCTCTTCAAGGCTTGAAAAGCCGCCTCCTCAAGACGCCCTGACTCTGGGGCGGGGCACTGGACACCTTTTGGTGATGCCGCTGGCTTCCTTGTTCATGCCATGAGGCACGCGTCCGTAGCTCCAGGCCCAAGAATTGCTTCTCCATCTTGCGCACCTCCACGAGGTATGCCTCCATGTGCTCATATCTCGGCTCGTACACCTTGTTGGAGAAGTTGACGAGGAGCTGTGAGTCTCATTTGATGGTGAGACGCTTCACCCCCAAGGCCACGGCAGCCTTGAGGCCAGGGATCAATCCTTCATATTCCGCGATGTTTTTGGAGACCTTCTCGCCTGGCTAGAAGTGTGAGCTGCACGGCGTAGTATAGCTTGTCTTGAGTGGGGAGATGAGCACGCAGCCGAGCCCGCTTTTTGGCGTGCGAAAGCGCCATCAAAGTACATGACCCATCCATCTAGCGGCTCACTTCTGGCGAGAGGATCGACTCGCCTGCTTGCTGGCTCCGGAGTGTAGGTCCATTCTTCCACGAAGTCGTGAGAGGGCTGCCCTTTGATGACCACGGTTGTGCTGAACTCGAATGTGAACGCTTGCAATTCGATGTTCCACTCGGCCACTCTTCCTGCAGCATTGGGGCTCCTGCAGCACCTCTCAGGTGGGCAGGCTGAGGACGACCTTAATTGGGTGGCCAATAGGAGTGCGCTGCGAAGCTTACATGGCATGGGATATCGTGTCTTTGCGCCCCGTAACACCGCGGCTGATGAAGTACACCGGGTGCTTTCGACCAGGATGGGAGTGTCGATGGAGCCCAAGCCCCTGTGAGTTTGGGACGCCACCGAGGTGGGGGACCTCGTGAGCTGATGCGTCAGCCAGGCCTCCGCGAGCCCAGGCGCCATATGCGGTGCCCTGATCATCACCTGCATCGCAGGCTTCGTGGTGCTGCCTTTGGTGCCGTGATCGTCTCCTACGAGGGTGTGGTATTAAGCGGCACACTCTTGGCTTGGCGCCTTCCCGGACAGCCACCAGCCTTGTGCTGGGTGAGTGGGGGCGTGCAACCCGGTAGAGCAATCAGGGGCTCGAGGGGACGAGGTGTGCTACCTCTTGAGCCACTGCGCTGGTTTTCCCTTGAAGAGGAAAAGGTGATGCGTGAAAGTAAGCGTAAAGTATTTCCCCAGCTTTTGAGAAACAAGGTATCAATCTAGTAGGAGACCAAGCTCCCAATCACATGCTCACACAAACAAATAAGAACTTTAACCAACGCGCGATAAAAGGGTTGTCAATCCCTTCACGCCACTTGCAAAAGTGAGATATGATAGAGATGATAAGATAATAACTTTGGTATTTTTATGATAAAGACTAAAAGTAAAGAAAGCAAAATAAACGGCGCAGTAAATAAGCATTGTTGACGGAGATTAATATGATGGAAAATAGACCCCGGGGCCATAGGTTTCACTAGTGGCTTCTCTCAAGATAGCATAAGTATTATGGTAGGTAAACGAATTACTGTCGAGAAATTGATAGAATTGAGCATAGTTATGAGAATATCTAGGTATGATTATGTATATAGGCATCAAGTCCGTGACAAGTAGACCGACTCCTGCCTGCATCTACTACTATTACTCCACACATCGACCGCTATCCAACATGCATCGAGAGTATTAAGTCTATAAGAACAGAGTAACGCTTTAAGCAAGATGACATGATGTAGAGGATAAACTCATGCAATATGATATAAACCCCATCTTTTATCCTCGATGGCAACAATACAATACGATCGCTTCCCCATCATCACTAGGATCGAGCACCACAAGATTGAACCCAAAGTTAAGCACTTCTCCCATTGCAAGAAAGATCAATCTAGTAGGCCAAACCAAACTGATAATTCAAGAGACTTGCAAACATAACCAATCATACATAAAAGAATTCAGAGGAGATTCAAATATTGTCTATAGATAATCTTGATCATAAACCCACAATTCATCGGATCTCGACAAACACACCGCAAAAAGAAGAGTTACATCAAATAGATCTCCAAGAGAATCAAGGAGAACTTTGTATTGAGATCCAAAGAGAGAGAAGAAGCCATCTAGCTAATAACTATGGACCTGAAGGTCTGAGGTAAAATACTCACACATCACTCGGAGAGGCTATGGTGTTGATGTAGAAGCCTCCGTGATCACGCCCCCTCCCATGAGCGCCGAAAAAGGCCCCAAGATGGAATCTCACGGTATAGAAGCTTGCATGGGTGGAAATAGGGTTTTGGCTCCGATATGATGTTTCCAGGGTATGTGAGTATATATAGGCGAAAGAGGTCGGTCAGAGAGGCCACGAGGGCCACGAGGGTGGGAGGGCGCGCCTAGGGGTAGGCGCGCCTCGCCTCATGGCCTCCTCGTTGATTGCTTGACGTCCACTCCAAGTCCTCTGATCATGTTTGTTCGAAAATCACATTCCAAGGTTTCATTCCATTTGACTTCGCTTGATATCCTTTTCCTTCAAATAATCGAAATAGGCAAAAAACAGCAATTTGAAATTTGGCCTCTAGTTAATAGGTTAGTCCCAAAAATAATATAAAAGTGTATAATAAATCCCATTGAACATCCAAAACAAAATATATAATAGCATGGAACACTCAAAAATTATAGATACCTTAGAGACGATTGTGTGCTACCATCACCCGGTGGGCTGGCTTTACATCTCTGAGGTCTTGAAGCGCCAGGTCAACCTCCGGGGTCCACTCGAACGGGCCCTTCTTCTTCATCAGCTTGAAGAACGGCAGGGTGCGCGCCCCCATCTTGGAGATGAAGCGCCCAATGAGTCTGCGAGCCTGCTGGCTTCGTGATTTCCTTGAGGGTTTGCTGTGGGCTCATGTCTTCTATTGCTTTGACCTTCTCCGGATTGGCCTCGATCCCCCCATGCGACACGAGGAAGCCCAGCAGCTTGCCGGAGGGGACACCAAACACACACTTCTCCGGGTTGAGCCGCAGGTCCACCTGGCGCAGGCTAGTGAAAGTCTCCTCCAGGTCCTGGATAAGGGTTCTTGCCTCCCGAGATTTTACCACAATGTCGTCTATATAGGCTTCTGCGTTCCTTCCTAGATGCTGGCCCAGGGCGATGTGCATCAACCGCTGGAAGGTCGCCCCTACGTTGCGTAGTCCGAATGGCATGCAGGGGTAGCACTATACCCCGCACGGGGTCAAGAAGGTCGTCTTCTCCACGTCCTCTACAGCTATCTTGATCTGGTGGTAGCCCGAGAACGCGTCCAGGAAACACAGCAGGTCGCATTCGGTGGTGGAGTCGACGATTTGGTCGATACGCGGAAGCGGGAACGGGTCTTGGGGACAGGCCTTGTTGAGGTTGGTGAAGTCGACACACATGTGTTCCTTCCCGCCTTTCTTTGGTACGACGACTGCGTTTGCCACCCATTCCGGGTGTCGGACCTCACGAATGACACCTGCCGCTTCCATCTCGCGAGATTCCTGGACGATGAAGGACTACTTCTCCATGGACTGTCGTCTCGCCTTCTGCCTCGTAGGGCGGACATTGGGGCAGACCCTTAAGTAATGCTCGATTACCCCCCTGGGGACCCCCACTAGCTGCTTGGGATCCCAGGCGAATACCTCCTTGTTCGCACACAAGAACTTTACAAATGCCTCCTCTTGGCCCGGGTCGAGGTTGGTGCCTATGATGAAGGTGGCTCCCGTGGATCCATCTTCCTCGACCGATACTTGCTTCGTTTCGGCCCGATCTTGAGTGAATAGCTACTTCTTCTTCGCCGGTGCGGCCTCCTTAGCCCCTAGGGCGGCTTCGTCGGCTAGGTGTGCTGCCGCTGCGGCCCTGAAGGCGAGCTTGAGGGCCGCCAGAGCCTCCTCGGTGTCTCCAGCAATAGTGAGGACGCCGCTGGTGCCCGACATCTTCATGAGGTTGTAGGCCTGATGGGTCGCTGCCATGAACTGAGGCTAAGGCTGGGTAGCCAGAGGATGGCGTTGTAATGGAGGCCAATGTGGGCGGCGTCGAAGTCGATTAGCTCCGGTGCTTGATAGTGTTTTCCGATTCTCAAGGTGACCGAAGGCGTGTTACCCTCAGGGGTGGTGGACCCGCCACCGACTCGGGGAAAGAGTTTGCGGGGCGGAGCCGCATCAGACGACACGTGAAGTAAGCTGAAAGCTTCCACGGAGAGCACGTTGAGGCCGCGCACTCCGCCAATGAGCGCCTTGGTCATGGCGGCGTGGAATATGGTGGGCGTCGGTAGCATTGGGAGCAGCGCTCGAGCGGCGATGCAGTAGCGAGGTGATCCTCGAGTCGAAGAGTGAAATTCGGCCTTGGCGCCCGCGCCATTCCGGAGGGGCTCCTTGCTGGCGAGAGTGGTGCCGATTCGGCGGAAGAACTGCTTGACATGGCAGTTCGTGCGCGTGCGCTTGCTAACCGCCCGAGGAGAATCGCATAACGGCGATAAAGCGCCGTGTGCCGAAACATGCGACGAAAAGGCCGCAGAGCTCTTCCAAAGAAGCAACAGAGGATCCTGGCAGGTCGAGCAGCCAGGCGCGTAGGCACGCCAAATGAGGGCCATAGGGAACTAGTTAGCTATGACCTTGTCGCCGCCTCCACCTCGAGTGAAAGGCCTCCTCAGACGCCAAAGATGAAGGTCAACGGATCCTCCGCATCGTCAAAGCAAGGCGGCATCTCTGGCCTGAACTTGGTCAGCCACTGCACCTGTCGTAAGGCAGGGCCGAAGGCCCTGAGCCCCCTGGCTTTGTCATGGTCGCCCGTCGGTCCAGTCGGAGGAGCAACGCCGACCATGGGGACCGAATGGAGAGGCGGAGCCGGCGGAGGAGCAAAACTTTGGTGCACCCCTACCTGGCGCGCCAAATGTCAGATTTTGGGTTCCGGCAAACCCTTAAGGTTCCAACACTGGGGTGCGCACAAAGATCTCTCCCTTCCTAGCTCGCTCTCGCAACGATCTCAAGGCCTAGCTTGCCAACCCAAGGAACAAGAGACCACGAGTTTATCTATCGTTGAGACCACTGCTGTGGTGTAATACCCTACTCTAGTTTGGTGTGGTGGATTTCCTTGTAGGCTGAGGATGAACAATACAAGGGATGAACAACTTCCTGAGGAGAGTGTCGGATTCGGGTTCGGCGAGACCCTCAGAGTTCGAACTCTAGGGTGCTGTAAGGAGATCTCGAATTCCCTACCTACACGCACCTACGTTGCATCGCTTAGGATCTAAACTACCAAAGGAACAACGGAAGAGACACAAGGATTATACTGGTTCGGGCCAGCATTGTGGTGTAACACCTTACTCCAAAGTGTGTGGTGTGGTGGATTGCCTCTTGGGCTGATGATGAACAACACAAGCTAAGAACAGCCTCATGAGGGTCTCTGTTTTGGTCAAAAGCGATGAATCGCTAGGGGAGTTCGTGCGCCTCTCTCTCTCTCACGATTGATCTCTCGATGCCTCTACCCTGTGGGTGGCTAGTCCTATTTATAGGCAGATGCCCCGGCCTCTTCCCAAATATTGAGCGGGAAGGGCGCCAACAATTGGCCATTTTGAAGGGGAAACATCTAGTACACTTATCCCTGACTAAAGTTGGTCCGGCCTTGAAAGGCTCTAGTGGTGGACTGCCATTGGGCTCCACGATGACTTCCTTCCTGCCGCTCGCGATGGTCTTGGTCTTGTTGCACCAAACGGCTTGATGCTCTCACCGCGCTTGCCCCCTATGCACCAAAGAGGAAATGGGGACAACTGCGGGCTGGCGCCACCCCGATGCCCTTTGGTGCGTCATGGCTTAGCGTGATGGGCACCTCGTGAGGTACCTCGCTTTGATCTCTCCGCCTCCTCGTGAGCTGCCTCGATGAGGTCAGGCACGAGGAAGCCTCGCTGTAAATCCTCATGAGGCTTGCCCCTCATGAGGGTCTTGAGCTTGTGCCGATGAAGATGGGCCGTCTTTGACCACCCTTGAAGCCTTGCCACAGCCGCAAGCAGGCAAGTCCTGGTACCCTGCTCCTGCATCGCATGGCAAGTGCCCCTGTGCCCAAGGCGCACTGGACTTGGTCGAGCGGAAAGCCGGCGGCAACTCCGAGTTACCAAGAGCCCCTAACAGCCTGAGGTTTTGGGAGCCGCATGGCGGTTGATCGGACGTGGGCGCCCTCGCTTCTCTATGGCGCCTCAAGCATCTGCATCAATTGACAAGCATGCAAAGCGGGTCATGATTACCTGCGATCGTGGAGGCCTGCGGTTGGCCTCCCCCGGCTATAAGTACGGAATGGCGTGTGCCCTTCCAGTCCATCTCTTCTTGCTTCTCCTTCTTCTCCGTCCTTTCTCCACTTTGCGGCAATGGCTCCGATCCGCTGGTTCTCCACGGAAGAGAAGGGAAAGGCTCCCCGAGAGGGTCCCGACCCGCTTCCACCGAAGAAATGGCTAGCCCTGTGCCGCCGAGATGAGGGCACCCGACAGGAGGTGTCGAAGCCCTGGTGCGAGCGGCCGCCGCCAGGGTTCCAGCTGCCCTTGTGCGCCCACATTGAGGGCTCCTCAAGAGTCGCCTGAGCGCCATGGGGCTACGCCTTGCCGGTACCCGCTGAATCACGCGCAAGGCGCAGCCTTGTTCCTCCACAGAGTCCATGCCGAGGGCTCTCCCAGAGTTTGTGCTCCATGCCGCCATGCCTCCTCGGCCTTGGATCCGCCTTCCTCCCTCCCGCTTCGTAATGCCGCAGGGGGATATCTCGAGCTTCGGTTGCAGCACGCCCGGCTGCAGCAGCACCCTCGCGATCAAACGGAGGTCGCGGCCGCCGCTTCCGAGCAATGTCTTCATGACTTCGAAATTTGGGGCGAGATCGCCGAGTCCGCAGGACGAGGCGCCGTCGCGATCCACCGAGTACGACGGCGCTTCCATGATGCTCTTAAAGATCTTCGCGTGGAAGGACGCCGCTGGATTGCTTCCACGAGAGGTGGCCGAGGCCCCGCCGCGGGCGAGGACCGAGCTCATCCATCGCTTCCTCAGCAGCTCCTCGAGCGCGGAGGCGCTGGCGGTCCAGCGACTCCGCGAGCTCTTGGCGAATTCGAGACGAAGCGACGACAGCATTCGAGCCCCGAGCCTCGCGCTCGCCTGCGAAGAGGCTCGCCAGTAGCCGCTGCCCCCCAATCTGGATGAGGTTGGTCGCGGTCCGGGCGCCCAATGCTGATGATGGCGTCTCTCACGAATGGCGCGTAGTTAGCGCTCTTTAGGATCCGCTCCCTTTGTTCCCCGCGAGGAATAGAAAAGCGCGCCTGCGGAGGCCTGGTAAGATGCCTGTGGCTCTGCTTACTAATATAATCCTTGCCATGAAGAAGTGCGTGATGCTCATTCCGTCTTAGCTTAGTTCTTCCTTCCGAACCTCCGCGAGGGCTTGGTGCTCACGACATGTGTCCCCAGCCCCGCAAGCCAGGCTTGAGCCGTCGTGGTATGCCTGTGTCGCTGCCGTGGTCAAGGCCAGGAGGTGAGCGCCCGGGTCCAAGAAGAGCCCTGAGTCGCGATGCTCAGAGGTCCCCTTTAAGCGCTCAAGCAGCCATCGCTCGGTGAGAAAGGAGCGGCGATGCTATAACACGGGATTACATTAGGTGAGAGTCGGTGCTGCGATAGCCTGTGTTCCGGAGGGCGACTTATCTCGGGAGTCAGGAACCGCTCCTGGTGCGACGCTTAGGGTCCGCCAGATCGGGCGCGTAGGGGTTGCCCGGCGAAGTCCCCGCTGCGCCTCTTCCCTCTCGCCTTTGCTCCCTTTCGCAGTACGTCCCCGGGTCACAGCCCTCGAGCTGGTCTCGGTCTGCCGCTGGTATGCTGTGTCGCGATGTCGTGGACAAAACTGCAGGGTGAGGGCTGGAGAGCCGTAGGAGCCAGTGAGTCACGATGCTCAGGTACCCCCCCTTTAACGTGCAATGGTGTCGCATGGACGAGTGAAGAAGACGCCGTGAGGGTCTTCGCTTTGGTGCCGCTTCTTGAAGGGATCCCGTAGGCTCACCACAAGAAGAACAAGAGTCCGCTTATGACAAGCGATGGTCAGCCGTTGGTTGCTTTGGAGGTGACAGAGCCTTGAAGGCTCTGACGAGTGGGCTGTGCGCAGGCGGCATGACGAGCTCAGCCATTCAGGTTTGTCGGCGTTGCGGGGCGGACCCATGCATAGCGTCGTGCCGTTGGGGAGCATCTCCATTAGTTGGTGTCAATTGAGAGGGCAACTAGGTCAAGCACGTTAATCACGAAGCAAGTTCATTTAGATAGATGCGGGGAAGGCAGATATCGGCTGGAGTGCAGCCCGGCGACTTGGGGATGATGCAGCCGAGGCGCCCAACAAAGTAAGCTAGAACATGAAGTAAAGGGATACATGCGAGGGCGGACCCACAGCGGCACAGGGAATGATGCAGCCACTGGGGCGCTCGGCTGGAAATGAAACTTGGAGGATGTCACGATGCGTTGAAGGCGAAGAGATGTTGAAGTAGCGGACGTCGTGGGCTGCGGAAGCCGATCTCCTGAGCTCGGGCCCGGGGAGCCTCGGGAGGCTCGGGAGGCGCTGTGGCTCCTCGCGGACCATCTCCATCTCCGCCAAGATTGCGGAACGCTGGACTCTTGAGCCTCGGGGATGCTCCTCATGAAGGCGCTCGGCACGTGGCCGCGTTCGGTTACAGCCGTGGGCATGCGAACATAGATGTGGGGTGGACCTTGGCGCCCCCGTGGCGGCAGCGTTCGTGCGCGCCGTGGGGCATCTTGAACATAGGCGTGAGGTGGACCTTGGCAGCGCCGCACGCGTGAGGGCCAGATCGCTCTGAGAGGCGGCTCGGTTGAGCCCTGGTATGTCGATCTGGCAGCCCACCATCCTCGCTTGGATGGGGAGCTACGGACTGGTAAGCGGCGGCTGCCACTCATGACTCTTGACTCCTGCAGCTCCTGCATGATCTGGCTGACGAACTCCTAAGGGTTTGGCCCTCCTTGCCTCGCTCCTTCCTGCGGGAAACATGCTTTGAAACACGCCTCCAAGTGGTGCCCAAGCGCCTCCCTCGTGACCTTAGAAAGGTCGGTGGCCCTCCAGGAGAGAGCCCCCGAGCCTTGCTTGAGGAGGCGCCCAGGCCGCGCCTTCATATCACTGACGAAGGAGGTGCCCCTTGAGCAGACACGGAACACGAGGGGCCTGCCTCCCGAGGGGGTCGGGCTGGCGATGTCTTCTTCTTCTTGGGAGCAGTCTCGGGGGCCCCTGCTCCTGCGATCTGAGGTCCTCAAGCGGCTTGAAAAAGCTCGCTCCGGGGAGCCTGCTGCGTCTCTCTCTTCACAAGGCACCGTGATGACTCCGCGCGCTTCAGGCATCTTGAGGGCGTTGTGGCGTGATGAGTCCACGGCCATGAACTAACCCTGTAGCTGGGTACCGAGGATGGCATTGTATGGCGTGAATGTAGGCGACATCAAGTCGATGAGCTCGGTCGCGGTAGTTGTCGCGCACCCGAAGGTTCTGAGGCGGACCTGCCTAATTGGAACTGTGGAGCCATCGGTGACTCCGGAGAAAGGCTTGGTTGGCTGAAGCTGATTATGCGGCACTTGGAGATTGTTGAATGTCTCTCACAGACAGGACATTGAGCCTGCTCCGCCATCGTTGAGTCAGGTGACTTGCGTTGCCGATGATTGGGGAACAAAGCATCGGGAGGACTCTAATGGTGGCCGCGCACTTGAGCTGATCCGCTGGTGAACGTGATGGCGCATGCTGACCACGAGAGGCGTGTAAGCTTCAAGCTTGGGGAGGACTGCATTCACCTGGCAGGGTGAACTGCTTGAAGATCGTTGAGAGGCTGGGGCTTAGAGCTCCGCCCGGGATGCAGCGATATCGCGTGGCTCACCAGAAGCCCCAACCCCTCGTCGATGATGGTCCTCATTTCTCCTTAGGCTGCGTGGCAGAGGAGGGAGGCCTGCGTTTCCTTGCGGGAGATCCTCGCGAGGCTGATCCCTCCAGCCTCCCTCATGGCTGATCCTCTGGCGATCCTCGCGAGGTCGGTCACGCTACTCCTTGGCGAGGCCCACGGTCTTCCCAGCGTCTGCATTTCTTCCTCCTCCTCGGCCGTAGCCTCGATGCGTTCACGGTCGAGCGTCGACCGATTCTCCCTTCTCGCCCGGCTCGGAGCTCTTGACATTCGTTGGTGTAGGTCATGGTACACACAGTCTGCAGCTGCCCTTGGAAGACTTCGGGCTGATCTACTGCCTCGCTTGGTGTCTGGATTACGCAGCAAGCAACGGCAGCCCTTGCTTCATGTCCTTGGCCTTGGGCTTCTTCTCTTACAGGTGCATGGCTGGCAGCTCGAGGAGGGAAAGGCGTCCTTTCTCGCCCAGGCGCTTGGTAGCCAAGTTGAACAGCTCAAGGATGTGCATAGATCTTCATGCATCGCCGGCTCCTCCTTCATCTTGGCGTCACGCACACCGCGGGAGAAAGGCGGAGATGATGGCCTCCTCGGTCACCAGGACTCTTGAGGTGTCGTTGTTGAAGCCTTGGATGTACTTCAGCGAGGTCTCCCCAGCTCTTGCTTGATCGGCATGTCGCTCCGGCGAGAGGCAGTCGACAATACCTTGAAAGTTGGCGATAGGCGGGTGCGCATCTCGTCGAGGGAGGAGATCATGCCAGGAGCGAGTTGAGGAGCAGTGCGGGCTCCGTCCTTGAGTGCCATGGGAAACCAGTTCGCCATGACCTTCTCGTCCCCGTTGGCGGCTTTGATGCCCAGCTCGTAGAGCTGAAGCAACTCAGCAGGGTTGGCCATGCCGTCGTAGCGAGGAGGCAGGTCTGGCTTGAACTTGTCGGGCCATGCGATGCTGCGCAGCTCGGTGGTGAAGGCGCGACAGCCTGCTATGGCCACGGGAGGCCTTTGGTGACGAAGAGCCTGGTCTTGCGGGTCCCCATGCTGCCCCGGGAGCAACCGCAGGGGTCTTGGCGTCTGGAGCAGGGGCGTGGTCGTGGCCGGTGCGTAAAGCACTCTGGGCAGCTTCGGGGCGAGGGACCGCTTGACAGCTCTGCTCTTGCTTGTCTTTGGCGCGGACGGAGTGGATTCCGCCCGAGGCCACGCCTTCTTGAGGGGGAGGCGGTGGCGCCTCGAGCTTCATCGCCCACGAGGGGAGGCGGCAGTAGTGCAGCAGAAGGGCGACGCAGGGGAGCCCCTGCGGCGAGGACGAGGCCGGCGATGCGGTCAAGCCACTCTTCGTGAGCGTCGTCGACAAGCGTAGCGCAGGAGCTCGTTGCCGCGATGGCGCAGCTCGAGCCTCCATGGAAGCGTGGGCTGGAGAGGAAGAAACAGGTGGGGGCGAGTGAAGGGTAGCGATCTGGCCGTCTCGCCTCACGGACGAGTCTTGGGACAATGCTTGCTGCTTGTTCCCGGGCCGGGCGGTGGCGGCGTTGGCGACAGCGACGAAGAAACGGCGAAGCGGCCGCCGGGGGGGCCGTCTGGGCGGCGCTGTGTAGCGAAGCGGCTCGGCCTTCAGCGCGACCCGACAGCGTCGACATGGATGCGATGGTCGGCGAAGAACGAGGCGGCGGAAGACAAATTCGGCGCACCTACCTGGCGCGCCAAATGTCGGTTCCGGGTTCGGCGGATCCTCTAGGTTCGAACTCCGGGGTGGGGCGGAGATCTCGCCCCTACCTACCGGCACCTCGTCAGCATCGCTAGGATCTAAACTACCAAAGGAACAACTCAAGAGACACAAGGTTTATCTTGGTTGGGCCACCATTGTGGTGTAACACCCTACTCCGGTGTGTGGTGTGGTGGATTGCCTCTTGGGCTGATGATGAACAATACAAGGAAGAACAGCCTGCATGAGGTACATTCTTGGCGGTGCGATGAAGCTGCTAGGGGAGTTTAGTCGCTTCTCTCTCTCTCTGCCTCTACCACTGGGTGGCTAGTCCTATTTATAGGCAGAGGCCACAGGCCTCTTCCCAAATATTGGCGGGAAGGGTGCCAACAATTGTCCATTTGAAGGGAACATCTAGTACACTTATCGACTAAAGTTGGTCCTCGCTTTGTCAAAGGCTCGTGGTGGTGGCCGGCTTGGGCTCCACGATGACTTCCTTCTGCCGTTGTGGCGGTCTTGGTCTTGTTGCACCAAAGCGGGTGCCTTTTGCTTGATGCTCTTGCTGCGCTTGCCCCCTTTGCACCAAAGAGAAATGAGGACACTGCAAGCGGTCGGCGCCCACTGGCGCCCTTGGTCATCATGGCTTGCGTCATGGGCACCTCGTGAGGTACCCCACCTTGATCTCTCCGTCTCCTCATGAGCCAGCTGACGAGGCCGTGCTCGAGGAAGCTTCATGTCGTCGCCCAATCTGGCCCCCTCGCGAGGTCTTGAGCTTGTGCTTGATGAAGATGGGCCGTCTTGGGCCACCTTGAGCCCACGCCCGCGGGCCGCAGTGTGCATGCAGGTACCCCCGTTCCCGAGCGCCCGCCAGAGAGGTGTTCTTGAGCTGGGTGAGCTTGTGTGTGTGAGGATGGTCTGAATGATCCGTCCCCTTGCTAGGGTGGTGGCTATTCCTATTTATAGAGGCCCTGGTCCTCTTCCCAAATATTAGGCGGGAAGGGCACCCACAACGGCCAATTTTGAAGGGAGACAACTAGTACAAGTTATCTTTACAAAAGGTGGTCTTCGCCTCTCAAAGGCTCTGGTGGTGACACTATCGTGGGCTCCGCGGTGACCTCCGTCCTGCCATTCTGCTGGTCTTGGTCTTTTTGCACCGATATGGAAACCTTTGCCTGACGCCTCGGGACTCCTTGCCTTCGCTTGCCCCTTTAGTACCAAAGAGGCAACGGGTACTCTGCGCCCACTGGCGCCCGCCTGGTCTTGGTCATCATGGCTCATGTCACGTGCACCTCGCGAGGTGCCCCTTGCATAGATATCTCCGCTCCTCGGGAGCCAACCTAGCGAGGCTGCCCCTAAGGAGGTCTTGTGTCGCCCGTCTCGCGAGGCTTGGCCCCTCACGAGGGTCTTGAGTGGTTGCTGATGAAGATGGGTCGTACCAGGCCGCTGGCTGAGCCACACGCCCTGGGCCGCAGGCAGGCAAGTCTGGGTACCCCCGTTCCCAGGACTTCGACAGTTTCTACTGGCCCACGGCCCTCCAAGATGCGATTGAGCTAGTCACCAAATGTGAAGCCTGCCAGTTCCACTCCAAGAACATCCATCAACCTGCTCAAGCTCTCCATACGATCCCTTTGCCATGGCCATTTGCCGTCTGGGGGCTCGACTTCTTGGGCCCCTTTCCCCATGCTACCCGGGGCTTTGACTTTTTGTACGTTGCAATCGACAAGTTTACAAAGTGGCCGGAAGTGGAGCCCGTGAGGAAGGTAACCACACAGTCAGCTATCAAGTTTTTGAAAGGATTGGTGTGCCATCTAGGAGCACCCGCCAGAGTAATCACTGACAATGGCACCCAGTTCACAAGCCGCGCCTTCATGAAATATGTTCAAACCCTCGGAAGTAAGGTTTCATTTTCCTCTGTTGCTCATCCCAGGAGCAACGGACAAGCTGAGAGGATGAACGCTGAAGTGCTGCATGGGCTCAAGACAAGGACTTTTGGTAAGTTGCAAAAGTGTGTCAGACGCTGGATCGACGAGCTGCCGGTGGGTTTTTGGTCCCTCCGGACGACACCAAATCGAGCTACCGTCCAGACTCCCTTCTCCCTAGTGTATGGGGCAGAAGCAGTGCTCCCCACAAAACTCATATACGGGTCACGCCGATTATTTGCCTATGATGAAGTAGAGCAAGAGCAGCACTGGCATGACGATGTCATTCTCCTTGAGGAGAATCGTCTCCGAGCTGCCGTACGTGCTGCACGCTATGAGCAAGCCTTGTGCCACTATCATAGCCGCAGGGTCCATGCCCAGAGCCTTGAGGAACGCGACCTCGTCCTTAGGCGTGTTCAGTCCGCCAAGGGTTCCAACAAGCTGACACCAAAGTTTGAAGGCCCTTACCGGGTAGCAAGAGTCACCAGACCTCGCGCAGTCCGTCTGGAGATCGAAGATGGCATCAAAATGCAAAACTCATGGAATGTTGAGCATCTTTAGAAGTTCTATCCGTAAGGCGCGGCTGCCGGGCCTAGCCCCTGTAGCCACTATCGAATTCTGGGTTCCGGCAAACCCTTGTGAGGTTCCAACTCTGGGGTGCACACAAAGGATTCTCTCTCTCGCTAGTTCGCTCGCTCAACGATCTCACGGCCAAGCTTGACGAACCCGAAGAACACGAGACATACAGATTTATACTGGTTCGGGCCACCGTTGTGGTGTAATACCCTACTCCAGTGTGGTGGCGGTGGATTGCCTGATGGGCTGAAGATGAACTAGTACAATGGGTAACAACCTCTGAAGGAGAGATTTGTGGATTGCCTGATGGGCTGAATGAGATGGAGAGGATGGTCTTGGTCCAAGAGGAGTTGCCTCCTATGGTGGTGGCTAGTCCTATTGATAGAGGCCCCGGTCCTCTTCCCAAATGTAGGCGGGAAGGGATCCCACAACGGTCAATTTTGAAGGGAGACAACTAGTACAAGTTATCCTGACAAAAGTAGTCTTCGCCTGCCAAAGGCTCGGGTGGTGACTGTTGGAGATATGCCCTAGAGGCAATCATGTATGATGATATTTCCTATGTGTTTATGAATAAAGATAGTCCTTGGACATTATCAATCATGTGTATCAGCAAGTACATGACTTGTTTGTGGGACTATGCATTGTATGATGACTGTTCTAAAAGGTCCCTAGTCGAAAGGGTTGTGCGGACGCCGCATGGCCGACTAGACTAGCATATGACACGGTCGATGGCTTGGTCTCACTAGCCATGGAGCATTGGATGCTAACCGGATAATATGGACTTGGAAAGGTCTAGTCGGATTCGACATAGTCGGATCCGAGTCGAAGAAAGGTCGAGTCGGACAGACCCAACTATGAGGCGCTTGGCGTTATGTCATCTGTGAGTCTCTAGTACAACATCGTTCTATGTCCTAAGACCTGAGTGACGCATGTACTCGGGATGGTGACAGACTTGCTTTGGGCCGACCAAAGCGCTACTCCGGATCTGGTAGTTACAAAGGTAGGTTTCGGGTTTGTCCGGTCCCATGCTGCGAGACATGGTCGAGCAAGATGGGATTTGCCCTCCGATCAGAGAGATATACTGGGCCTCTCGTGTGATCCGACCGGGATAAGCATGGCCATGCGACAAGGATTATGAGATAATCCGGATAGTGGTCAGTATCCTTGGAACGAAAGAGGTCGAGGCTAGCACAAGGATGACAGTCTCGTCTTGAGCCCGACAACATATATCGTGTGGCAAAGGGAGCAGTGTGACACATTGTGCAGGTTCGCCTAACCAGCTTCATAGTGCGCTTGGTGGTCGACACGCCTTGCTAGAGGCCGCTACCAACCCTGCAGGTCGGAGGTGATCCGAACTATGACCAAGCCGACTTGAACCTAAGGGGTCGCGCGCTTTAGGGAAGGAACCTACAAGGTCAGTTCATTGGACACTAGTTGGATGTGATCCGAACTAGTAGGAACGTGACCGAGTAGACTTTGGGCTTTAGGGTCCGTGCGAGGCCCAAGTGTTGAGCCTCCGCGACGGACGCCTATATAAAGTGGAGGTCGCGGCACACTCATGCGGTTGATAAACCTGCCTGCGACTAGGGTTTGCATGTGTTGCGAATAGCCACCTCCACTCGCCACCGACTGTGTGATTGGACCTAGCAGTCCACCGCTCGGTGTTCCTCCTGCACGCGCGGATACCGTTAGAGGCGGTGCACTTGCGCCACTCCGGCGAACTCGTACGTGGGATCGGATGACCGGCTATTTGAGGTAGATCGAACGAGGAGGAGACGATCCACGCGGACGCACTGCCCCAACTCTTCTTCCGCTACACGGCACCGCGCGTCTAGTGGTAACAAACTGTGATCCATCTCCCGTAGCACGTTCCTGGATGTTCTGCGCGTAGGAAAATTTTAATTTGCAGTCGACTTACCCTACTGTAGAAACCAACAGTGGTATTAGACCCTCTGCTATAGGATTTGGATTCAGATCGTATGCATATTAGATATGTGGAGGCGGCAGATGAGATCTGTTGTCCTTAAAGAGATCGGCTATGTGCACGGTTGATGTGATCAACTGCACATGGGGATCGTTGAGGCTATGTTTTCTGTAAATCGGGATCGATGAGGTCGTGACACGATCTACCCCTACCGGCCGGTCATCCGCCATCGGGGTTAACAGTGAAACGTAAATCCGAATCGGATTCGCAATGATCGACAAGATCGGTCAGATGAGAAAATTCGGCGTGAACGGAGTTCAGATGTGATCTGTGATTTCCGAAAACATCGGGCGCTGACCGCACTCGCGAGGGGTGCTGCCCCTTCCAACCCCGCCCGCTAAACGGTTAGCGGGACCGCCGTGTGCGTACCGCCGTGTATTTCGTAGCCGACACACAAACCGGTAGAATGCGATTCTATGCATAACTTTGTTCTGCAGGTTTGATGTGAATAGTATGGCTCATGTGTATGTGATTCATGTGTGTAATCTATACGTGGCCTGCATGTCATGTTTGTCGATGCACGGAGAATAAAGTCTGTCATTATATTGTATAACGACCTGCGTCTTGACTTGTGACTCTATGTAAAATTCATTACTAGTTGTAGTAGTTGGATAATAGAGATCAGGTTGGTGGCTTGGCGTCCCGGCGTGACAAACAAGATGGAGTTCGTAGATTGTCATTGGAGTTGGAGCCGACCTGGAAGAACGTCCATGAAGGAGCCATACTATTTCACAATATATGTTTATTTGTGATTGTTATGCTTCTTGTTTTCTATGCATGTTAGAATGGTAGAATGATCCCTCAAGAATATCAAGCGAATTGCCATCCCCGATGTTGCACCTTCGCACGTCAAGTACATCTAGTAGTGGGCTCATAAAATTGGGGTGCTTCTTTGGGTGTCCTTGGCTGAAGGGTTCATGTCGGACAGGACATACCTTGCATCGAGTTAACTTGACAAGGCTATCAAAACGGTTTTGGGCCTTGTGGCAAGGAAGGTTGGGAGCCGGGGTATGAGATACCTTCTCGACCGACAGGAGTCGTATAGAGATACGATTAGCAAGGAGTTTCTTACCGGATAGGTATGTTGGCTAGTAGTCATGCTAAAGCTCACTAGTCGCATGCACTAGTCGGATCCTGAATCACTGAGAGTTTGCAGAGGGATGCCGACTTTAGTGGGAGTATTTCTGTTTAAGGCTAGAATTACTCTACATAAACACATTGCTTAGTGATTGCATACTTTTCTGTTGTAGATCAATGGCACCACCTGCTCAACCCAACTTTGCATTGAAATCAATTCTGGAAAAAGGATAAACTGAATGGAACAAACTTTACCACCTGGTATAGAAATCTGAGAATTGTTCTCAAGCACGATAAAAAGGAACATGTTCTAGAGGATCCACTTCCAGAGGAACCCGCCGATAATGCTAGTGCCACAGCTAAAAATGCCTACTAGAAACTCGTTGATGAATCAACAGAGATCAGCTGTCTGATGCTGGCTTGTATGGAGCCCGATTTGCAACAGCATTTCGAAAATGTTGAGGCTTACGATATGGTCGAGAGTCTCAAGAGCATGTTTCAGACACAGGCTAGGACCGGAAGGTTCAATGTCTGGCGATCCTTGATGGATTGCAAGCTGAAGGAAGGTGATCCACTAAGCCCACATGTGATCAAGATGATCGGATATGTGCAAGCTTTGGATCATTTGGGCATCCCGCTCTTGGATGAGCTGGCTACTGATGTTGTTCTGGGTTCTCTTCCGCCCAGCTATGGGACGTTCATCTGAAACTATCATATGCATGGCATGGATAAGAAGCTCACTGAATTGCATGGGATGCTCAAGGTGGTAGAGTAGGATATTAAGAAAGGCACGCATCAAGTGTTGATGGTGCAGAAATCGGCTAAGTTCAAGAAGAGTTGGTCCAAGAAAAAGGCTAAGTCAAAGCACGCGAGAGGCGGTAACCTCTGCGCTTGCGCGAAGTCTGGACGGACTCGAAGACCGTTTGCTATCACTGCAAGGAGACCGGTCCTTTGGAAGAGGAACTGTAGCAAGTGGCTTGCGAGCATGGCAAGAAGGCGGAAATGCTTCTTGGGCAAAGGTACACTTGTTGCATATGTTATAGACATTTACCTTCTTGACATACCTAGTAGCTCTTGGGTATTTGATACCGGATCGAGTTGTTCATATTTGCAACTTCGATCAAAAGGCTGGTAAGAACTAGGCATGTGGCACAAGGGAGATTGACATCAGGGTCAGCAACAAAGCAAGAGTTGCTGCATTGGAGGTCGTCATGATGCAGCTCCAGCTTCCTTCCGGATTCATTATGGAATTGAATAATTGTTATTACATTCCTGCACTTAGTCGGAACATTATTTCTGCCTCATGTTTGATGAGTGAAGGTTATGAATTCAATTTAAAGGATAATGGTTGTTCGATATTTTTGAATGGTATGTTCCACGGCTATGCACCCATTGTTGATGGGCTATTTATATTGAAACTAGAATAGGAACCGGTCTATAACATGAATGTCAAGAGGCATAAGCCTAATGAGATAAATCCGACATACTTCTGGCATTGCGGCTTGGACACATTAGTGCGAAGCATGAAGAAGCTCCATGATGATGGGCTCCTAACTCCGTCCGACTTCGTGTCGTTCGAGACATGTGAATCATGCTTTCTCGGCAAGATGACTAAGTCTCCTTTCGCAAAGAGTTGCGAGAGGGCGTCCGAGCTATTGGAAATTATACATAGTGATGTGTGTGGTCCAATAAGCACAACTGCCAGAGGTGGCTATCAGTACTTTGTGACTTTTACCAGCGGCTTGAGTAGATATGGATATATCTATTTGATGAGGCACAAGTCGGAGACTTTGAAAAGTTCAAAGAGTTTTAGAATGAGGTTGAGAATCAGCTCGGCAAGACTATAAAGCTTCTGCGATCTGATTGTGGAGGTGAGTACATGAGCCAGGAGTTTGATGATCATCTGAAAAGTCGAGGTATAGTACCTCAGCTCACACCTCAAGATGCCACGGAGGGCGGCGTGTCGGAGCGGAGGAATAGGACCTTGTTGGACATGGTCCGATCTATGATGAGCAAATCGGATTTACCCTTGTCATTTTGGGGATACGCTCTAGAAACGCAGCTTTCACTTAATAGGTACCATCAAAATCCGTAGACAAGACACCACATAAGATGTAGACCGGGAAGAGTCCCAGTTTGTCTTTTCTAAAGATTTTGGGTTGTGAAGCATTTGTCAAGTGACTTATGTAAGACAAGTTTACACCCAAGTCGGATAAATGCATATTCGTGGGATATCCGAGGGAAACCTTGGGATATAGCTTCTACAACCAGGAAGAGAATAAAGTGTTTGTTGCTCGGAACGGGGTTTTCCTTGAGAAAGAGTTTCTCAGTCGGGAGGCTAGTGGGAGGACGGTTCGACTCGAAGAAATTCGAGGACCACTCGGGGACGGCTCGGCTGGTGATGAGATCATACCGGAGTCGGTCAGGGAACCTGTAGTGGAAGCGGCACCGGAACCATGGAGGTCGGAAAGATTGCCCAGAGTGCGCGATGTATTGTTGCTAGAAAGCGACGAGCCAGCCACATATGCGGAAGCGATGGTGAGCCCAGATTCCTAGGCATGGCTGGAGGCCATGAGATCCGAGTTAAAGTCCATGGATGAGAATCATGTCTGGGACTTGGTTGATTCGCCACCTGGCGTAACTGCCATTGGTTGCAAATAGGTCTTTAAGAAAAAAACCTATGTGGATGGAAATGTTCAGATCCACAAAGCTCGACTTGTCGCTAAACGTTATGGACAAGTTCAAGGAATTGACTACGACGAGACATACTCGCCGGTAGCGATGCTGAAATCAGTGAGGATCATAATAGCTATAGCTGCATATTTCGATTACGAGATATGGCAGATGGATGTCAAAACGGCTTTCCTTCATGGAAATTTAACCGAGGACGTGTATATGATACAGCCTGAGGGTTTTGTCGACCCGACTAGCACTAGTAAGGTATGCAAGCTCAAGAGATCCATTTATGGGTTGAAGCAAGCATCTCGGAGTTGGGACATTCGTTTTGATGAGGTCGTCACTGGTCTCGGTTTCATCAAAAGCGAAGAGGACTCTTGTTTATACAAGAAGTTAAGTGGGAGCTCGATAGTGTTTTTGATCTTGTATGTGGATGACATACTACTGATCGGAAATGATGTTTCGATGTTAAACTCGGTCAAGCGATCATTGATGGCCAGTTTTCGATGAAGGACCTTGGTGAGGTAGTCTATATTTTAGGCATTAAGATCTATAGAGATAGATCGAGGAGGCTGCTCGGCCTAAGCCAGAGCACGTACATAGATAAAGTGTTGAAACGGTTCAACATGAGTGAGGCGAAGAAAGGGTTCTTGCCACTCTCACTTTTTTATAAGGCTAAGAGAGACTCAGATTCCTTCGACATCTGATGAGCGAAACAGGATGAGTAGGATTCCGTATGCCTCGGCAATTGGATCCATCATGTATGCCATGATATGTACAAGGCATGATGTTGCTTTTGCAATAAGCCTAACAAGAAGATACCAGGCCAACCCAGGTGAGAGTCACTGGGCAGCGGTAAAGACTATTTTGAAGTACCTGAAAAGGACTAAAGAGATGTTCCTAGTTTATGGAGGTGAGGAGGAGCTCGTCGTAAGGGGTTACGTTGATGCTAGTTTCCAAACCGATAGAGATGATTGTCGATCACGATCCGGATTAGTATGCCGTCTGAGCGGAGGAGCTTTGTCTTGGATGAGTTCCAAGCAGGATCGGTGGCGATTCTACCACGAAGCGAATACATTGCGGCTTGTGAAGCTGCAAAGGAAGGTGTTTGGATCCGGCATTTTCTGGATGATCTTGGTATTTTCCAGCCTCGGTGAAACTGTTGGACCTTTATTGTGATAATTCGGTGCCATCGCACAAGCCAAGGAGCCGAGGAATCACCACAAGGTCGGACACATAGACCGAAATATCACGATAGGAAAGATCGTAAGAATGGTGATGTAGAGTTATGCAAGATTCACACGGATGCAAATGTTGCAGATCCATTGACTAAGCCGCTTCCACAACCCAAGCATGAGGGGCACGTTAGAGCTATGGGCATTCGATGTCTATTTGATTGACTCTAGTGCAAGTGGGAGGCTGTTGGAGATATGCCCTAGAGGCAATCATGTATGATGATATTTCCTATGTGTTTATGAATAAAGATAGTCCTTGGACATTATCAATGATGTGTATCAGCAAGTACGTGACTTGTTTGTGGGACTATGCATTGTATGATGACTGTTCTAAAAGGTCCCTAGTCAAAAGGGCTGTGTGGACGCGCAGCCGATTAGACTAGCATATGACACGGTCGATGGCTTGGTCTTACTAGCCATGGAGCATTGGATGCTAACCGGATAATATGGACTTGGAAAGGTCTGGTCGGACTCGACATAGTCGGATCCGAGTCGAGATAAGGTCCAGTCGGATAGACCCAACTATGAGACGCGGCGATATGTCATCTGTGAGTCTCTAGTACAACATACATTCTATGTCCTAAGACCTGAGCTGACGCATGTACTCGGGATGGTGACAGACTTGCTTTGGGCCGACCAAACGCTACTCCGTGACTGGGTAGTTACAAAGGTAGGTTTCGGGTTTGTTCGGTACCATGCTGCGAGACATGTTCGAGCAAGATGGGATTTGCCCCTCCAATCAGGAGAGATATACTCTGGGCCCCTCGTGTGATCCGACCAGGATAAGCATGGCCATGCGACAAGGATTATGAGATAATCCGGATAGTGGTTGGTATCACTAGAACGAGAAAGAGGTCGGGCTAGTACAAGGATGACAGTCTCGCCTTGAGCCCGACAACATATATCGTGTGGCAAAGGGAACAGAAGTTTGACACATTGTACAGGTTCGCCTAACCAGCTTCATAGTCTGCTTGGTGGTCGGCACGCCTTGCTAGAGGCCGCTACCCACCCTGCAGGTCGGAGGTGATCCAAACTGTGACCAAGCCGACTTGAACCTAAGGGTGGCAGCAAGGGAAGGAACCTCTGAGGTCGGTTCGTAGGACACTTTGGTCGGATCGATCGAGCTGGACTAGGAGCGTGACCGAGTAGACTTTGGGCTTTAGGGTCCGTGCGAGGCCCAAGTGTTGAGCCTGACGGACGCCTATATAAAGTGGAGGTGCGGCACACTCATGCGGTTGATAAACCTGCGCTGCGACTAGGGTTTGCATGTGTTGCGAATAGCCACCTCTACTCGCCGCCGTTGTGTGATCGAGACCTAGCGATCCGCCGACGGTGTTCCTCCTGCGACGCGGATACCGTTAGAGGCGGTGCACTTGCGCCGCTCCGGCGAACTCGTACGTGGGATCGGACGACCGGCTATTCGAGGGAGATTGAACGAGGAGGAGACGATCCACGCGGACACGCTGCCCCAACTCTTCTTCCGCTGCACGGCACCGCGCGTCTAGTGGTAACGAACTGTGATCCATCTCCCGTAGCATCTTCCCGGATGTTCTGCACGTAGGAAAATTTTAATTTGCAGTCGACAGACCCTACCTTAGAAACCAACAGTGACGCTGCCGTGGGCTCCTCGATGACCTCCGTCCTGCCGTCCTTCTAGTCTTGGTCTCGTTGCACCGATATGGAAACCTTTGCCTGATGCCTCGGGACTCCTCGTCTGCGCTTGCCTCTTTAGCATGAAAGAGGAAACTGTTACTCTGTGCCCGCTGGCGCCCGCCTGGCCTTGATCGTCATGGCTCACATCATGCGAAGCTCGCTAGGTGCCCCTTGCATATATATCTCCACTCCTCGGGAGCCATCCTAGCGAGGCCTCCCCCAGGGAGGTCTTGGTGTCATCCGCCTCGCGAGGCTTGGCCCCTCGCGAGGGTCTTGAGCTGTTGCTGCCGAAGCTGGGCCGTACCGGCTGTTGGTGGAGCCATGCCGTGGGCTGCAGGCAGGCAATCCTGGGTACCCCCGTTCCCAGGACACCGACAGTAGCCCCCGGGCCCAAGGTGCATTCAGACTTGGCTTCGAGGCAAATCTGAGGGGCAAGTGCGGAGCGCCACGGGCCCCAACCGCCTGCGGCCTTGATCGACTTGTGGCGATTGACAGAACGTGGGCGCCTACGGTTCCCCATGCTGCCTCGGCAACCCTCCTCGAATTGACGAGACCCTGTTGCATGCAGAAGGAAAACCATCATTGTGTGTGATCATGGAGGCCGGCGGTTGGCCTCCCGCTAACTATAAATGAGGAGAGGGGCGGAGGCCCCGTCGCTCATCTCCTTCCTCCTGCTATGCGCTCTCCTCTTCCTCCTTGCTTCGCCATCTCACTGCGGTACCCATGGCGCCAACGAAGAGGTTCTCGGCCGCGGAGAAAGGGAAAGCCCACCAGGAGGGGCTCGGCTTGCCTCCGCCCAAGAGCGGGCGTTGTCGCCCCTGCAAGCACGCCGCGACCCCGGCTGTTGTTCCTCTAGACACGAGCGAACTCCTTCGGGGTCCGATGCCATCCCTGGCTACCGCAGCGGCGCCTCTTCTCGCGGCGAGGCCGCCCGAGACGTGGCAGTCCCGCCGATGAAGGGAGGCGTGCCATGGTTGCCCGGCCTCCCCGGCCATGCTTCCACTCGGCAGAGGTTCTGCCGGAGTTCATCGTGTGGTTGGAGAACCCGGCCGGCACCTGGCTGCAGCTTCCGCGCTCCTTTGCCGGCGAGATGCCGGCCACGGGTCCTGGCGGCCTCTGGCGGCAGGCCGATGGCTGCAGCAGCAAGGCCTCCTAGGTCGCAGCGGAGGTCTCCGTCGCGGGCAATGTGGCCCTAGCCTATGGCTGGCAGACGTTTGCCCACGCGCGCGGTCTGAGCAGGTGGTGCACCCTCCACTTCAAGTATGATGGCCCACGACCCTCTTCGTGAGGGTGTTCGGGGAAGACAGTCGCCGCGCTGGGTGCTGCCCAGAAGACAGCTGCGGCGACGATGTGCTCAACCTTGGCGACGACCGTGACGAGGATGAGGGCGAACTCGCCCTCGGTGACGGCCGTGGCTCGTCCAGCAGCGGCGGCTCCCCCTCCGGCGAAAGCTCCAGCAGTGGCGGCTACGACCAGCCGCCATGTCGTCGGGCTCGCTTCGAGGTCGGTGGCGGGTCATCCCGTCACCATGCCCTAGTGAAGCGTGAGGAGGGCTCCGGCTGAGTCCGGGGCGCTGGGAGCCGACCCTCGCGAGTAGCTGCGGGTGTGGGAGCCGCTTTTGACCGTCCTCTCCTTTCTTCCTGCATTCCAAGAAACAAGTATGGGGCCCTGCGAGGGCGTGCAATGAACCGTGATTTTCATGCCACTATGTCATGCTTATTGTTCCTGTGTTGTGTTATGGTATTCATACTTTATGTAGACTTAGAAAGATAACTTAGCTTGATGCACCTGGGGTAGTCTCCTGTCTCGTGAGGATGTGTCCTTTGGCACCTGGTGAGGCCCCTTCGTTGCTGGCTCAGGAGCCATTGACCTCGGGAGGTGTCACAAAGCTGCAGAATTCCTTAGGACGTCCGTTGGGTGCCTTATCCTTCCTTACGCGAGGCCTCAGGTACAGGCTAATCATGGCCTAGTGCACCATGTCGCGGTACCCGTGGGGCACGGACTTAGAAGGGTGCGCCAATCACGAGCTCAATCGAGGGCTCCTAGCGAAGATCAGGGGAGCCGAAGCTCTGGAGCGTCAGGGCTTTGGCGGGGTGTGTCCGTGGTTTAGGCTAGCCCAGTGCACGCACAGACTTGCCCAGACCCCGCACGAGGTGCACGAGGGAGGGCGTCAGACAACTGCCGTCCTTCTTGGTGCAAAAACGAAGAAGCGATTGAAGAAGAGGAAAGGGGAAATAAAACCAAATTCCAGAACTCCAAATTCCATTAAAAAGGTTGCAAACCAGCTAAAGAAAGCAAACGAACAGTCGCGTCCGGCACCTAATCTAGTCTTCTCACAAGCGCAGAGCTAAGTTCTACCACTAGGACATTGGAGGGAGCCCCCGAGGCCCAAGGGCGGCACTCCGGAGATTCCGGGGCATGTATAGTCCCAGTCACTATTATGTGAGAGTGTCACGGGCGGAGACCTTCACAGGCACTGGGCATTGGTTCATGGGTAGAACTTTCGGAGGTGTTGGATGTTCCAGGCGTTCTGGATGGGGATCCCGTCCTGCGTCTCCAGGCGCACGACACCAGGCCTGGAGACGCGGGCAATCCTAAACGGGCCCTCCCACATGGGTGAGAGCTTAGGAAGCCCTTCCCTGGAGAGCACCCGCCCCAGGACGAGATCGCCCACCTTAAGCGTCCTGGAGCGGACGCTGCGGCAGTGGTACCACCACAGCGCCTGCTGGTACCTTTCCGCTTGGAGTGAGGCTTGGCGGCGGCGTTCCTCCCCCGGCACGAGGTCCATCCCCCGCATGGCGTCCTGGCGCTCCTCTTCAAATGCCAAGACCCGCGCGGAGCGATGCTTGACCTCGTGAGGGTGGACCGCTTCAGCTCCGTAGACGAGGAAGAAAGGAGTCTCGCCCGTTGGCTTGGTGGCGGTGGTGCGGATTGACCACATCACAGACTGGAGGTCGTCATGCTAGCCCCTGCCAGATGCCTCAAGCTTCTTCTTGAAGGTCCTTGTCTTGAGGCCTCTCAAGACCTCCACGTTGGTGCGTTCAGCTTGGCCATTGCTTCTGGGGTGTGCCATTGAGGCGTAGCATATCTGCGTTCCAAGGTTAGCACAATATTTTTTGAAGAGGTTGCTAGTGAACTGCGAGTTGTTGTCGGTGATGATGCAATTAGGGGCTCCGAATCGGCTTACGAGGCCCTTGATGAACTTGACTGTGGAGCCAGTTGGGATGGTGCAGACGTCTTCCCTCTGCCCACTTGGTGAACTTGTCGATGGCGACGTAGAGGTAGCGGTAGCCCCTGGGCGCTCGAGGGAACGAACCCAGAATGTCCAGCCCCCAGACCACGAATGGCCAAGAGAGCGGAATGGTCTGAACACCCTGAGCGGGCTGGTTAATTTGCTTGGTGTGGAACTGGCATGCCTGACAGGACCGCACCAGCTTGGTTGCGTCATTGAGCGTCGTGGACCAGTAGAATCCACTGCAGAACGCCTTGCCCACCAGAGTGTGCGACAACGAATGATGCCCGCAATCCCCGCCGTGTATGTCAGCTAACAGCTCGCATCCTTGCTTCCTGGAGATACACCGCAAGGAAACATCGTTTGGTCGTTTTCGATACAGCTCACCCTCCTAAATGCAGTATGCCGTAGCCTGCCGGGCCACACGCTCCGCGTCTTCCTCCTTCTTTGGTAGTGTTCCTTGCACCAGGTACGCCCCGAACTCTTTGATCCAGCACCCCTCCTAGGGCTCGAGCGCCAGGAGCAGGCGTGCTCCTACGGTTGGACCGCAGGCAGGGGCTCCCGAGGCTGGTGGTGGGGGAAGCCCCTCCTGAGGTGGCGCCGATTCCGCAACCGGAGGGGCTGCTGAAGGCTTGAAGAGTCGCTCTTCGGAGACGCCAGGCTTCTGAGGCAGGCGCTTGGACGCCTTTTTGGCAATCTCGTCGGCTTCCTTGTTCGTGCCGCGGGGCACGTGCTGCAACTCTAGGCCCAAGAATTGCATCTCTATTTTGCGTACCTCCGGGAGGTATGCCTCCATGTGCTCGTCCTTCAGCTCGTATACTTTGTTGGAGAAGTTGACGATGAGCTGCGAGTCACCCTTGATGGTGAGGCGTTTCACTCCCAAGGCTACCGCAGCCTTAAGGCTCGCGACGTGGCCTTCGTACTCCGCGATGTTGTTGGAGACCTTCTCGCCCTGCTAGAAATAGAGCTACACGACGTAGTAGAGCTTGTCCTGGGTGGGCGAGATGAGCACGGCTCCAGCCCCCGCGCCCTGATGCGTGAACGCGCCGTCGAAGTACATGACCCAGCCATCCATGTCCCGGCGAGAGGGATCGGTTCTCGCTTGCTTCGGGTTCCGGAGCGTCGGTCCATTTCGCCACGAAGTCACGATGGCGGCTCCCTTGATGACTATGGTTGTGCTGAACTCCAGCCGAAACGCCTGCAGTTAGATGTTCCACTCGGTGAATCTTCCCGCAGCGTTGGGGCTCCGGAGCACCCTCTCCAGTGGGTAGGCTGAGACGACTTTAATGGGGTGGCCTTGGAAGTAGCAATGCAGCTTGCGTGAGGCCACTAGGAGTGCGAGCAGAAGCTTCTGTGGCATAGGATATCGTGCCCTTGCGTCCCGTAACACCGTGCTGACGAAGTACACTGGGTGCTCGACGAGAGTGGGAGCGTCGATGGAGCCCGAGGCCTCCGGAGGTTGAGACACCTCCTGAGGTTGGGGGACCTCAGGAGCTTGGTAATCCATATAGGCCACCCCAGTCCCACGAGCGCCGTCTTGTAGGGCATGATCATCTGCTGGCGTCGTTGTGGCTTTAGTGGTGCCGTCTTGGTGTTGCATCGTCCCTGCTTGAGGTGCTGCATTACGCGGCGGGCCCTTGGCCTGGCGCTCCTCCCGGACAGCCACCAGCACCTCGCTAGAGGAGTGAGGCGTGGCGGCCAGGTAGAGCACCAGAGGCTCGAGGGGACGAGGCGCTACCATCACCGGCGGGCTGGTCAGGTATCTCTTGAGGTCTTCAAACGCTAGGTCGGCCTCCGGGGTCCACTTGAACGGGCCCTTCTTCTTCATCAGCTTGAAGAACGCCAGGGCGCGCTCCCCCGACTTGGAGATAAAGCGCCCTAGCGAGGTCATGCATCCCGCGAGCTTTTGCATTTCCTTGAGAGTTGGCAGCGGGCTCATGTCTTCTATCGCCTTGACCTTCTCTAGATTCTTCTCGATCCCAGCAGCTTGCCGGAGGGGACGCCGAACACGCACTTCTCCGGATTAAGCCACAGGTCCACCTGGCGCAGGCTGGCGAAAGTCTCCTCCAGGTCCTGAATGAGGGTCCTCACCTCCCAAGACTTTACCATGATGTCGTCGACGTAGGCCTCAGCGTTCCTCCCGAGCTGCTGGCCCAGGGCGATGTGCATCAACCGCTGAAAAGTCGCCCCAGCGTTGCGCAGTCCGAACGACATGCAGGTGTAGCAGTATACCCCACACGGGGTCAAGAAGGTTGTCTTCTCCACGTCCTCCACTGCCATCTTGATCTAGTTATAACCTGAGAAAGCATCTAGGAAACATAGCAGGTCGCACTCGGCAGTGGAGCCGATGATCTGGTCGATGCGTGGAAGCGGGAACGGGTCATGTGGGCAGCCTTGGTTGAGGTTGGTGAAGTCGACACACATGCGTTCCTTCCCGCCTTTCTTTGGCACGACGACGGGGTTCGCCAGCCCCTCTAGGTACCGGACCTCGTGGATGACGCCCGCCACTTGTAGCTTGCGGGTTTCCTGGACGATGAAGGACTGCTTCTCCGTGGACTGTCGTCGCGCCTTCTGTTTCACAGGGCGCACATGTCACACCCTTAAGTGATGTTCGATTACCCCCCTGGGACCCCCACCAGCTGCTTGGTCTCCCAGGTGAATACCTCCTTGTTCGCGCACAGGAACTTCACCAGTGCCTCTTCTTGGTCCGGGTCGAGGTTGGCGCCTATAGTGAAGGTGGCTCCCGAGGCACCATCCTCCTCGACTGGTACTTGCTTCGTCTTGGCCCGATCTTGAGTGAACAAATATTTCTTTTTTGCTGGCGCGGCCCCTTTAGCCACTGGTGTAGCTCCGTCGGCCGGGCGTGCTGCCGCGGCGGCCTTGAAGGCGAGCTCGAGAGCCGCCAGGGCTTCTTTGGTGCCCCTGGTGACTGTGAGGACGCCGCTGCTTCCTGGCATCTTCATGAGGTTGTAGGCCGGATGGGTCGCTGCCATGAACTGAGCCAGGGCAGGGTACCCGAGGAGGGCGTTGTACGGGAGGCTGATGCAAGCAACGTCGAAGTCGATAGGGTCGGTGCGGTAGTTGTCGCGAGTACCGAAGGTGACCGGGAGGCCGATTTGCCATAGGGGGCTGGTGGAGCCGCTGCCAACTCCGGAGAAGGGCTTGGTGGGACGGATCCGGCCGTACGGTATGTGAAGCAAGCCGAAAGCTTCCACGGAGAGTACGTTGAGGCCGGCTCTGCCGTCAATGAGGGTCTTGGTCACTGCTACGTTGCAGATGGTGGGTGTGTAGAGCATCGGGAGTGCGCCTGAGCAAGCAGTGGTTGCGGGGTGGTCCCCCGAGTCGAAGGTGAGGTCGGCCTTGGGCGCCGCTCATCCCGGAGGGGCTCCCTGCTGCACAGAGGCGGCGCGGATATGGCGGAAGAACTGCTTGACGTGGTGGTACGAGGGCGGTGCCTGGGAACCGCCGAGGAGGGCCGCAACAGCGAGGGGCGCCGGCGCCGCAAAGCATGCGACGAAAAGGCCGTGCAGCTCCTCCCAGGAAGCCATAGAAGATCCTCGTAGGTTGAGCAGCAAGGCGCGTGGCGTGCCAGCGAGGGCCATGGGGAACCAGTTGGCCATGACCTTGTCATCGCCTCCAGCTTCCTGAACGGCCTCCTCGTATGCTAGCTAGAAGGCCAATCGATCCGCCGCGCCGTCATAGCGAGGCGTCATCTCCAGCCTGAACTTGTGCGGTCACTGCACTTGCCGCAAGGTGGGCGTGAGGGCCCTGAGGCTCATGGCGCCGTCGCGGGCGTCCGTCGGTCCAGTGGGCGGAGCGGCGCCGGCCATGGGGGCCGGACAGAGAGGTGAAGGTGGCGGAGAGACGAAGCTTCGGCGCACCCCTACCTAGCGCACCAAATGTCGGATTCTGGGTTCCGGCAAACCCTTGTGAGGTTCGAACTCTGCGGTGCGCATGAAGGATCCTCTCTCTCGCTAGTTCGCTCGCTCAACGATCTCACGGCCTAGCTCGACGAACCTGAAGAACATGAGACACGGAGATTTACACTGGTTCGGGCCACCATTGTGGTGTAATACCCTACTCTAGTGTGGTGGTGGTGGATTGCCTCGTGGGCTGAGGATGAACTAGTACAATGGGTGAACAGCCTCCAGAGGAGAGGTGTTCTTGAGCTCTATGAGCTCCTATGGTGGTGGCTAGTCCTATTTATAGAGGCCCCGGTCCTCTTCCAAAACGTAGGCAGGAAGGGATCCCACAACGGCCAATTTTGAAGGGAGACAACTAGTACAAGTTATCCTGACAAAAGTAGTCTTCGCCTGCCAAAGGGTCTGGTGGCGACGCTGCCGTGGGATCCTAGGTGACCTCCATCCTGCCGTCCTGCTGGTCTTGGTCTTGTTGCACCGATATGGAAACCTTTGCCTGATGCCTCGGGACTCCTCATTTGTGCTTGCCTCTTTAGCACGAAAGAAGAAACTGGTACTCTGCGCCCGCTGGCGCCCGCCTGGCCTTGGTCGTCATGGCTCACTTCATGTGAACCTCGCGAGGTGCCCCTTGCATATATATCTCTGCTCCTCGGAGCCAGCCTAGCGAGGCCGCCCCCAGGGAGGTCTTGGTGTCGTCCGCCTCGCGGGGTCTTGAGCTGTTGCTGCCGAAGCTGGGCGGTACCGGGCCGTTAGTGGAGCCACGCCGTGGGCCGCAGGCAGGAAACCTGGGTACCCCCGTTCCCAGGATGCCGACAGCCACCCTTTTGTGCAAGCCTTGTCGATGCGCATATAACCCTTTGTACAATGCCAGGCGCAGACCCTGAGCATAGATAATAAATCGATGCGCTGGCGCCCTAAAAACTTGCATGCACGTTTAGTTTAGCATAAATTTGCCATGATCGTTAAAGGGGGATCATATGCTGCTATGCTTTCCTCTGTACTAGGTACATGACACTTGCCGTGGACTCGATCCTGAAAAGGAGAAATGGGAACAACTTTACATATCGATCCCTGACAAGCTAGAAAGATAAGTTTCTCTAAAATATCCATAGCGTATCTCTATAAAGAAAAAAACTTGTGCATAGAAAGACCTTGTCACCTACGAAACATTTGCGCTCCCATACTTCCATTCAAATGTTGATTCGGCCAGGCTGGCTAAAGTGGCATTTGGCAGAGAAGGTTTGACGAGGGCCGGTTCCCTTCCACTTTCCTAAGCCCGACAAGCCAAGCCTTGCGGAAGCAACGAAGGGAACCGACATGGTAGTTTGCCAGAAAAACTTGTCTACTTGAGAGTATAGAGGAGTCACCCCTCTGCATGGATAAGATACATGCACAAGTACCCGGAAAACATATATTTTTTCTTTAATATGCAGATAAATAAGTACAAATCTTACAGAGTACAAATATGGATAAAAGAGATTACATATTAAAGACTAAAGTTTGGCAAATGCCTACATGTGTTTGATTAAAAAAAAGATAAGTGCCCCGTAATCTCTTTCTAGTCCCTCTCCTCTTAGGAACTACAGGGAGAAGCGAAGAGGCAAAAGGAGTACCAGGGCAGAAGCCCAGCATGACCTTGTCAGGGCCCGCGGAACGTAGCCTGAAAATATCGGGAGTACGTAGATGAAGGTGAGGGACGGAGAGAGAAGCTAGGCGATGCCCTGGTCACCTTCACCAGGCCAGCAAGACGCGGCAGCATGGACACCGGCAGGGAATATGAAGCCAGAGCCCACGAGGAAGCCTGCTGGGGTCCAGCTGGAAGACTGCTAGAGGAGGCGGAGACACCATGCACACACAACACCCCGGAAAATCGCCTTGCCGGGGAGAAGATGCAGGTGCAGATGGTGGTGCCGCCAGCACCTTGCCGACGGTGACGGTGCATCCGGCGCTCAGCCGGAGTCAGAGTCGTCATCCTCCCGCTCGACGTCGTCGCCCTGCACCATCACTGTTCTCCTCGTCGCTATCGCTTGAGGAGGAGCTTTCGTCATCGGTCAAGTTCTCCATGTAGCAACCTAAGTGAGCACCCGAACGCCCGAAGACCTTGATGGAGAGTAGGGTGGCATCCATTAACATAAATGAAGAACATGCCCCACCGCCAAGCTATGGGCACCAGCAAAGGTTTTCTAGCCATGCCGGAGAAGCATGACATGAGGTGCAGGGAACTCTACGTCCACCCGCATGCTGTCATTGCAGCAGCCCCTCATGTGCACCTCAGACCTGGCGGATGTTCTACCTCCATCACCCTTGCGAATGGGGTTGGAAGCCGAAGATGGCTGTGCGGAGGCCCGCGGAGCTTGACGATGAATTCCTGTAGCTGGTCCCCGACAAGGCCTTCGTTCGGGCCTACGGTAACAGGAGGATGGGCGATCAAAGCACTGCCACGACCTCCTCGACCCCGGACACCACGACAGTCGCGTCCTCGTCTTGTATCGCCTCCTCTCATGCTGGGCTCTACCCCTGCGTCCCCAGTGGGAGCAGGGAGGCACCGTCGAGCGGAGACCTCGTCGCCACCACTTGAGTACCACCACGCCCTCTCCCCCTTACCATGGTGGAGGGAAGATGCCAGGAGGAAGAAGGAGGAGATGTGTGTGAGTAAGTGCCTCGCCCAGATCCCCTTTTATAGGCGAACGTGGCAGGGGGCTGGCTCCTCACCCAGGAGGCAACTGCCCCGCTCCCCAATCCGACTCCTCTGCATCACTAACGGCACACAGAATCAAGGCCGCCCCTCCTGGGCCTATCCGTGGCGCCTGGCTTTCTGCCATGGCACTCATTCCCGCGCCCTCCGCGTCCGCCACCATGCGCAATGCATGCAGCGTACGTGGCGAAAACGGCTGAAGCGGTAGAACAAGTGAAATGGCAGTTACCACCCCGTGAACATGGTGCGTGGGCAGCCACGGATCATGGTGTAAAGTTCCCCACGTCATCTCGCATGACGTGCGGGAAAACCGGAAACTGACTCAAGCTCAAGTTAGTGAAGAAGGAAGGAAAATATCAAGGAAGAAGAAAAGAATTACCACAAGTGTCCTGCCTATGTACCTGATAGGGCCTACCCCAACGGTGCTCGGCAACACATTTGGACCAGGCCTGGGGGCTCCTATCGGTGCAACAAACCTTCGCATATGTTGCCTGGACTATACACAGGCATGATGACAATTGTCGTGGTGGAACACGATCACCTATGGGGCCATCAGCCCCTTGTGGTTCGGCAAAGGGGGAGGGGCACGTTGGACAAAGAGCAGAGACCATGAAGTAGAACGACATGGATGATGCGCGTCATTTTTACCCAGGTTCGGGCCGCTGCGAAGCGTAAAACCCTACTCCTCTTTGGTGGATTGGATGGGGGACTGTGACGAACACGCAACGCTCAAGGCCGGCAAGGTTGCCTCGGGGAGAGTAGCTACTCGCGTAAGAGTATACAAGGGTTCGACTCGTATTTTAGGTTGCCATGGCCCTCCTTTTATTGGCTAAGGGGTTACCACAATGGCAAATTAGTCATTACCTACTGATTAGATAGCCAACAATGGTATCATAGCTAACTCTGGAAGTTAGGACAAAGTGCATTAAATGCAGTGCTAGGTGTCACGCTGAGGATGCAGCCCGGCAAGCCTGTCGCGCCCGCTAAACTACCCTCTTGTGTTTCTGCATGACACACCTCTGGAGGGGTGTCATACAGGGTGAATCTTCCTTCCAACAACTGCCATGTGCCAAATGACAGCCACTTAGTCATTTCAGGGCTCGACACCGCACTGATAAATGACTTGCGTCGCTGTGCGATGGAGCGGTGGAGTCTTGGTGGGGCGACCTACCCTTGGTGGCCTCGACAAGCCTGCAGGGGAAATCTTGGGACTTGTCTTTGGTGAAGCCTTGATGTCTACTACACAACCTTCTTCTTGTAGACTCGTGTTGGGCCTCCAAGTGCAGACTTTTGTAGGACAGTAGAAAATTTCCCTCAAGTGGATGACCTAAGATTTACGAATCCATGGGAGGCGTAGGATGAAGATGGTATCTCTCAAATAACCCTGCAACCAAATAACAAAGAGTCTCTTGTGTCCCCAACACACCCAATACAATGGTAAATTGTATAGGTCCCAACCAACAGATATAAGTCAAGATCAATGAGTAGTCGAATAATTATGTAACTATGTGAAGACTCTCTAACATTTAAGAATTTAAGATCATGGGATATTATTTAAGCAACAAGCAAATCCTAGTAAAATGACATCTCAAGGATATAACATATCATGTGAAGAAGTAAAAACTTAGGCTCAACCGAGGCTAACCGATGATTGTTGATGAAGAAACATGGGATGCCAACCGGGGCATCCCCAAGCTTAGATGCTTGAGACTTCTTGAAATATTAATTACGGATGCCTTGGGCATCCCCAAACTTCAGCTCTTGTGTCTCCTTAATTCCTCTGATATCATAGTTTCCTGGAATCTTAAAAACTTCATGCACACAAAACTCAACAAGAACTCGTGAGATAAGTTAGTATAAATCCATGCAATACCTTATCATTCTATACTATAGAAAATCACTACAATTATAATTTGACATTGTGTGCTAAGTGCCTCTGCATATTTAATACTCCTATCCTCAAATAGAACCATTAAACAAGCAAACATATGCATACAATGCAAACATAACAGCAATCTGTCTAAACAGAACAGTCTGTAAAGAATGCAAGAGGAATCATACTTCCCTAACTCCAAAAGTTCTAAAAAATTACCACACTGTTGAAAATTTGTTATTACTCATTTTGTAAAAATTTCAAGATTTATCATGTCTGGACTATTCACAAATATCCATACAATCATAGAAAACTTTCTATTTTCAAAACAGCAACATATAGACTTGCAAAATAAGCATGGTAAAGGCTACACTTGACATTTTTATTGAACTAAAAGATTAAAAACATTACTCTAAATAACAGCAAGTAAATCCTAATAAAAGAAAATGACGCTCCAAGCAAAACTCATATCATGTGGTGAATAAAAATATAGCATCAAGTAAATTTACCGATGGATTGAAGACGAAAGAGGGGATGCCATTCGGGGCATCCCCAAGCTTAGTTGCTTGGGTGTCCTTGAATATTACTTTGGGGTTCCTTTGGAATCCCCAAGCTTAAGCTCTTGCCACTCCTTATTCCATAGTCCATCAAATCTTTAACCAAAACTTGAAAACTTCACAACACAAAACTCAACAGAAAACTTGTAAGCTCCGTTTGTATAATAAAGCGATTCACCAGTTAGGTATTGTTGTGAACTCATTCTAAATTTATATTGGTGTTAAATCCACTTTATTCCAACTTCTCAATGGTTCATACCCTCCGAAACTACCCATAGATTCATCAAAATAAGCAAACAACACAATGAAAACAGAATCTGTCAAAAATAGAAGAGTCTGTAGTAATCTTGAAACTTCTTATACTTCTGTAACTCCAAAAATTCTGAAAAATTAGGAAAATCTAGGAAATTTGTATATCAATCTTGTGTAAAAAAATCAAAAGCACGCTTCTGTGATGGGATTCTGTTTTTCAGCAAGATCAAATCAACTATCACCGTAAGCCATCCCAAAGGTCTTACTTGGCACTTTATTAATACCAAATCTATAAAACATGATTACTATAGTAGACTAATCATGTGAACACACAAAAATAGTAGGTATAAATATTGGGTTGTCTCTCAACAAGCGCTTCTCTTTAATGCCTTTCTAGCTAGGCATGATGATTTCAATGATGCTCGCATAAAAGATAAGAATTGAAACACAAAGAGAGCATCATGAAGCATATGACTAGCACATTTAAGACTAACCCACTTCCTATGCATAGGGATTTTGTGAGCAAACAATTTATGGGAGCAAGAATCAACTAGCATAGGAAGGTAAAACAAGCAAAACTCCAAAACTTTCAACACATAGAGAGGAAACTTGATATTATTGCAATTCCTACAAGCATATATTCCTCCCACATAATAATTTTAAGTTGAATCATGAATGAATTCAACAATATAACTATCACATAAAGCATTCTTTTCATGATCCACAAGCATATAAAATTTATTACCCTCCACATAATCAAATTTATTCTCATGAATAGTAGTGGGAGCAAACTCAACAAAATAACTATGATATGAGGTATAATCCAACTGAAAATTAAAATCATGATGACAAGTTTCATGGTTATCATTGTTCATGTCATCACAATAATCATCATAGATAGCAACTTTGTTCCTCATAATCAATTGAAACCTCTTCCAAAATAGTGGATTCATCACTAAATAAAGTCATGACCTCTCCAAATCCACTTTCATGAATACTATATGATTCAACACCTCCAAAATAGTGGGATCATTACCTAGAGTTGACACTCTTCCAAACCTACTTTCATCAATATAATCATCATAAATAGGAGGCATGCTATCATCATAACAAAATTGCTCATCAAAACTTGGGGGACTAAAAATATCATCTTCATCAAACATAGCATCCCCAGGCTTATGGCTTTGCATATCATTAGCATCATGGATATCCAAAGAATTCATACTAACAACATTGGAATCATGCTCATCATTCAAATATTGTATGCCAAATATTTTATGAACTTCTTCTTCTAATACTTGAGCACAATTTTCCTTTCCATCATTTTCACGAAAGACATTAAAAAGATGAAGCATATGAGGCAACCTTAATTCCATTTTTTTTGTAGTTTTCTATTATAGACTAAACTAGTGATAAAACAAGAAACTAAAAATTTCAATTGAAAGATCTAAAGATATACCTTCAAGCACTCACCTCCCCGGTAACGGGGCCAGAAAAGAGCTTGATGTCTACTACACAACCTTCTTCTTGTAGACTCGTGTTGGCCTCCAAGCGCAGAGTTTTGTAGGACAGTAGCACATTTCCCTCAAGTGGATGATCTAAGGCTTATCAATTCGTGGGAGGCGTAGGATGAAGATGGTCTCTCCCAAATAACCCTGCAACCAAATAACAAAGCGTCTCTTCTGTCCCCAACACACCCAATACAATGGTAAATTGTATAGGTGCACTAGTTCGGCGAAGCGATGGTGATACAAGTGTAATATGGATGGTATATATAGGTTTTCGTAATCTGAAAATATAAAACAACAAGGTAAAAAGTAACAAAAGTGAGTAAAAATTGTATTGGAATGTTCGAAAACAAGGCCTAGGGTTCATACTTTCACTAGTGCAAGTTCTCTCAACAATGATAACATAATTAGATCATATGGCAATCCTTCAACGTGCGGCAAAAGTCACTCCAAAGTTCCTATCGCGGAGAACATAAGATGAAATTGCTTGTAGGGTACGAAACCCCCTCAAAGTTATTCTTTGCTATCAATCCATTGAGCTATTCCTATAAGTGTCACAAACAACCCTGGAGTTCGTAGTAAAATAACACCATAGGACACAGATCAATCAACCCTAATGTCACCTAGATAATCCAATGTCACCACAAGTATCCGTGGGTCAATTATACGATATGCATCAAACAACTTCAGATTCATAATATTTAATCCAACATAAAGAACCTCAAAGAGTGCCCCAAGATTCCTACCGGAGAAACAAGGACGAAAATGTGCATCAACCCCTATGCATAGATTACCCCAATGTCACCTCGGCAATCCGCAAGTTGAGTGCCAAAACATACATCAAGAACACCCCATTGTCACCACATGTATCCCAAGCAAGACATACATCAAGTGTTCTAAAATCCATAATAGTATTCAATCCGATAATAGTGAAACCTCAAAGGTAAAACTCAATTCATCACAAGAAGGTAGAGGGGGAGAAACACCATATGATTCAACTATAGTAACAAAGCTCGCGGTACATCAAGATCGTGCCAAATCAAGAACACCAGAGAGAGAGAGAGAGAGAGAGAGAGAGAGATCAAACACATAGCTACTAGTACATACCCTCAGCCCCGAGGATGAACTACTCCCTCCTCGTCATGGAGACCGCCGGGATGATGAAGATGGCCACCGGTGATGGTTGCCCCATCTGGCAGGGTGCAAGAACAGGCTCCCGTTTTGTTTTTCATGGCTACAAAGGCTTGTGGCGGAACAACTCCCGAGCTAGGTTTCTTTTTTGGGGCTTTCTGGATTTATAGGAACTTTTGGCATCGGATTCACGTCCAGGGGGGGGGTCCACGAGGCAGTGACAAGATAGGGGGGCGCGCCCTAGGGGGGTGGGTGCGCCCTCCACCCTTGTCGTTGCCTCGGGACTCTTCTGGCCCAACCCCGATGCTTCGTGGGCTTCTTATGGTCCATAAAAAATCACCGTAAATTTTCAGCTCATTTGTACTCCTTTTGATATTCCTTTTGTGTAAAACTCAAAAACAAGGAAAAACAAAAGGTGGCACTGGGCTCTAGGTTAATAGGTTAGTCCCAAAAATAATAGTCACTCCATCCCAGAATAAGTGACTCAACATTGCACTAATTTTAGTACAAAGTTGAGTCACTTATTTTGGGATGGAGAGAGTATAAAATAGCATATTAATGCATATGAAACATCCAAAACAGATAATATAATAGCATGGAACAATAAAAAAGTATAGATACGTTGAAGATGTATCAAGCATCCCCAAGCTTAATTCTTGCTCGTCCTCGAGTAGGTAAATGATAAAAACAAATGTTTTTATGTGGAATGCTACCTAACATATTTATCCGAGTAATTTTCTTTATTGTGGCATGAATCTTCAGATCCATAATATTCAAAACAAAAGTGTAATATTGACACAAAAACAATAATAATTCAAGCATACTAATAAAGAAATCATGTCTTCTCAAAATAACATGGCCAAAGAAAGTTATCCCTACAAAATCATATAGTCTGGCTATTGTGGGGACCCCGACTTATAAGTCATGATCACCGAATGCACGTGTACAGTGATCCCAGAGATCAATGCTCACTGAACACACAGAAGCTGAATAACAAGAGCCTTACATCCATACATACCGTCTTACACAAGTAGGACCATTATGGTCGAGATTTGAGTTTATCATCGCAGCGGAAATCTTCCTTGATAATTTGGGCCCATGCCATCTGCCTTAAGCCTACAGGCATTCTGAATGGGAGAGCCTCCTAGCTCGCACGATCATCACCAAAGAACTCTTCTTCATATTCCTGCTCTTCCAGGCCTGGCCAAATAAATAGCCAGGGACAAGCCAGTGAGCACGTTTGAATGTACTCGCAAGCAACCAAAGGGTGATAACAGAATAATTATGCAAGGCTCTACTACTAAATTAGCATTTTTGCGGAAAGCTAGTTTTTCTCATGCGAGTATGATCAACATTTATTCAAGGACATGAATTCATGTGCAACAATTATCAGGAGGTTACAGACATCAACATCGAGAAAGAGTTATAAACAACTCATGCACAAACTCACCGTGACTTCCTCACGAATCATACCAACAAGATTACCAAACCGTCTTGCTTGTCAGAAACATATGGACATAGTCTAAGCAGCAACACCCAACTGTCCTTGACCGTGGACACGGCTATTCAAATAGTTTGACACTCTGCAGAGGCTGTACACTTCACCCACAAGAATCGGAAAGCTTTCGTGACATCTGTCGGCGTTCTGGGAACGGGGATACCTAGACTTGCCTACCTGCGGCCTGTGGCGTGGCTCAAGGGGTGGCCCAGTACGGCCCATCTTCATCAACACAAGCTCAAGACCCTCGCGAGGGGCCAAGCCTCGCGGGGCGGACGACAGGAAGCTTCCTCAGGCACGGCCTCGTCAGGCTGGCTCGCGAGGAGGCGGAGAGATCAAGGCGGGGTACCTCATGTGGTGCCCATGACGCAAGCCATGACGACCGAGGGCGCCAGGCGGGCGCCAGCCCACGCAGTGTCCTCATTTCCCCTTTGGTGCAAAGGAGGCAAGCGCAGGCCAAGGCATCAGGCAAAGGCAACCGTTTCGGTGCAACAAGACCAAGACCAGCAGAACGGTAGGAAGGAGGTCATCGTGGAGCCCAAGCCGGCGTCACCGTCAGAGTCTTTGGCAGGCGAGGACCAACTTTAGTCAGGATAAGTGTACTAGATGTTCCCCTTCAAAATGGCCAATTGTTGGCGCCCTTCCCACTCAATATTTGGGAAGAGGCCCAGGGCCTCCCACTATAAATAGAGCTAGCCACCACCAAGGCAAAGTAGAGGAAAAAGAAGGGAAAGAAGGGGATCGATCAGAGAGAGGATCGGCACCTAGGGAGAGAGAAAGAGAGGCGATCGAACTCACCCAAGCAGTTCGTCGCATCAGCTCAAGAACAGCCCCTCGCGAGGCTGTTCTCCCTTTGTATCGTTCATCATCAGCCCCCGAGGCAATCCACCACACCACAAACTGGAGTAGGATATTACACCACAATGGTGGCCTGAACCAGTATAAAACTCGTGTCCCTTGTGTTGTTCTTTGTGTAGTTTAGACCCTTGCGAGACGACGAAACGTAGGTAGGTTGGAGGTGTGATCTCCGCATGCACCCCAGAGTTCGAACCTAGAGGCTCTGCCGGAACCCGAAATCCGACAACATCCATGATCCCGCAGTACCTCAAGTACTTGGGGAAAGCACCCGATCACTATCTTTCCCTAGGCGACACTAACATAGGGTCCATTCATTGGTACACGGCCCTCGTGTATAAGCATATAGATCTTGGGACTCTACCCTTTTCATTATCACACATACACGAAGGTACCAATGGTGTGTCCGATGCCCTGTGAAAACAGTCGAGGACACCTATCCAAGCACGACCCCATCCCGAGGGTGACCTCACGTCACTCCCGTCACTAGTAATGCGGGCACCATGCTAGTATCGGACTAGATAATTAATAATGCCCCGTCCCATAAGGGGTAGAGTGGTTGTACATGTTTGGTTGGGACACTAGAGAATCTTAAATCTAATCCATCTCTGTAAACAACACTTTCATCAAGCGTCGGTACACTACTTCTGCACCAAGCAGTGACCTAGTTCATCATCATCTCCCAAGGGCATTAGTGGCACCCTCTTGGGCTATTTGCAAGTATGTCAAACCACACTTGTTTCTTTACCTGCATAACCCCGACCCATTTTGTGTAGCCAACTACTATAGCACATTTCAACAACCCATCAACACAACTCTAAACAAGGATAGAGTCATGAACAATGCAAGTATCAATGGGGTATGCAACGGAGGCAACCCTAGCAAGGTTTCCATTCGAGATATATCATGCACTCGATGAAACAACAAAAAATGCTATTATGATGTAAAATGGTACCTCATGGTCAAAGGGATGCTTGCCTGTCTTAACCAAGTCCTTGGGGTCTCCAAATCGTCTTGTCCTTCTCCAAGTACTCCGTTTACTTCGTCAACTAACGTCGGAAATAACTACAATAAGCAACACAACAAGGAAAAAACAAAAGTGTTCTAAAAATATAAATTTGACTTTCTTAGGACATCTCTGGTTATATGAAAAATAACCAGAGTGGTTTCATTGGGATTGGATCAGTGGATAATTCTGAGCATTTCAAAATGATGGAACCAATGGACTTAATGGATCTGCTAGTTGTCTATAGAATGCCTTTTTTATAAAAATGAGTAACAGTACCTGAGGGAGTCCTAGATTAGGGGGTGTCCGGATAGCCGAACTATCACCGTTGGCTGGACTCCTAGACTATGAAGATACAAGATCGAAGACTTCGTCCCGTGTCCGGATGGGACTTTCCTTGGCGTGGAAGGCAAGCTTGGCGTCTGGTTGTAGATCTCCTACCATTGTAACCGACTCGTGTAACCCTAACCCTATCCGGTGTCTATATAAACCGAAGGGTTTTAGTCCGTAGGACGAACAACAATCATACAATAGGCTAGCTTCTAGGGTTTAGCCTCCTTGATCTCGTGGTAGATCCACTCTTGTACTACCCATATCATCAATATTAATCAAGAAGGAGTAGGGTTTTACCTCCCTCGAGAGGGCCCGAACCTGGGTAAAAACATCGTGTCCCTTGTCTCCTGTTACCATCCGCCTAGGCGCCGAGTTCGGGACCCCCTACCCGAGATCCGCGGTTTGACACCTACATTGGTGCTTTCATTGAGAGTTCCTCGTGTCGTCATCCTTAGGCCCGATGGCTCCTTCCGATCATCAACAACAGCGCGGTCTGGGTGAAACTTTTCTCCCGGATAGATCTTCGTGTTGGCGGCTTTGCGCTGCGGGCAATTCACTTGGCCATCTGGAGGAGATCGAAAGCTATGCCCCTGGCCATCGGTCAGAATTGGGAGTTTGAACTACGGCCGACATCGCGGAGACTTGATCTTGAAGAATTGAGCCACAGCCAAGCGCGCGCCTTGTCTCGATGGGCACGATCTAGCTCGCCACCTACTTGCGGTGCCACGGAGGCGCGCTGGCGTCGCTCCGACCCTTAGTTCGAGCCGACTCGCCGATCGAGGACAAGTGGTTGGACACGCCTCGGGGCTATGATCTCTATGGCGATTGAGCGAACTCCATCCTCGTCGCTGCGAAGCCGTGACTCGGTGCGGACTCCTCTCCGGACTACGAACCCTCCGCGCCCCTGCCAATCGAATCCGATTGGGCGCCGGTCATGGAGTTCACTGCCGTGAACATCTTTCAGCACTCGCCCTTTGGCGACATCCTGAATTCACTAAAGTCTCTTTCTTTATCTGGAGAGCCCTGGCCGGACTACGGTCAGGAAGGTTGTGATGCGGACGACGAGGAAATCCAACACCCACCCACCACGCACTTTGTAGCCAGTGTCGATGATTTAACCGACATGCTCGACTTCGACTCCGAAGACATCGACGGTATCGACGACGATGCTGGAGACGACCAAGAACTAGCGCCTACAGGGCACTGGAAGGCCACCTCGTCATCGACATATACATGGTGGACATCCCAAAAGATGGGAGCAGCGATGGAACATGGAGGATGACCCCTCAAGAAACAGCCCAAGCGCCCGGCGTCGTGGCGCCGCTCTAAATCCTCCACAGCAAAAGCGGTGATTCGGCACGGAGATAATAACACCCGGACAGTGCGAAGACAACCCCTCGGCAGGATTCAGCACGGAAGAGGGAGAAGCCAGCCCTCATGATAGGCGGCGGACAAGGAGGTGGAGGATGATAATTATATGCCTCCCTCCAAAGATGAGGCAAGCCTCGACGACGGCAATTTGTCGTGCACGAGGATCCCTCGAACAGGAGCATTTCAAGCGCAGGCTTATGGCCACGCAAGCAGCCTCAAGAAAAAGCAGCAGCTTAGAGTGACCAAGACCTGCTAGGTGACGGATGGACTGAAGTCCTTGCAGCCGAAGAGTATGAACTCAAACGCCCCTCCAAGAGATACCCCAAACACAGGCTGCTACCCCAATTAGAGGAAGCATCACCCAAACCTACATCGCCAGCGCATGATGCGGCCGACCGGCCACCCCGTGGTCACGACAGAGAGGCCTCTAGACCCTCCATTCAAGCCGCACTCCGCCGTCGCTCGAAAAGTACCAAGGCACAGGGAAACGCGCCAGACCTGTGAGACATATTGGAGGACAAGGCAAGCAAACAAGATCGATCTACGGATCGCGTCGGCGCCCCACGACACGTGATGATAACCGTCACGCCGGATACAGCAATTCTGGCCGGGCCGAACACAGTAGACAAAGCTCATTTGAGCTGCGTCGTGATATAGCTCAATACAGAGGCGCCGCACACCCACTATGCTTCACAGACGAAGAAATGGATCATCAAATCCCCGAGGGTTTCAAACCCGTAAACATCGAATCATACGATGGCACAACAGATCATGCGGTTTGGATCGAGTACTACCTCCTCCATATCCACATGACCCCGGCGATGATCTACGCCATCAAATACCTCCCTCAAGCTTAAAGGACCAGCTCGGCATTGGCTTAACAGCTTGCCGCGAGAATCAATTGGTTGTTGGGAGGACACGGAAGCCGCATTCCTTGATAACTTCCAGGGCACATCGATGCGACCACCGGATGCCGATGACCTCAGCCACATAATTCAGCAGCCGGAAGAATCGGCGGACAATTACGGACACGGTTCCTAACCAAGAAAAATCAAATCATTGGTGTCCGGATCACGAGGCCCTTGCAGCCTTCAAACATAACATCCGCGATGAGTGGCTTGCCCGGCACCTAGGACAGGAAAAGCCGAAATCCATGGCATCCCTCACAACTCTCATGACCCGCTTTTGCGCGGGAGAGGACAGCTGGCTAGCTCGCAGCAACAACTTGACCAAAAACCCTGGTAGTTCGGATACCAAGGACAGCAATGGCAGGTCGCGTCGCAACAAGCACAAGCGTCTCATCAGCGGCGATAATCTGAAGATCGACGATCAATGCGGATTGAGAGGCTCTAAACCCGGTCAGCGGAAGATGCCGTTCAAAAGAAATACTCGGGGCCCGTCAATCTGGACCGAATACTCGATCGCTCGTGCCAAATACATGGCACCCCGAAAACCAGCCAACCACACCAACAGGGATTGTTGGGTCTTCAAACAGCGAGCAAGTTAAATGCGAACTCAATGACAAGGGCTGCATAGTGATGACGATGAGAGCCCCGCGCCGAACAATAGAGGACGAAGGGCTTCCCCCACAAGTGCGGACGGTGAACATGATATCGCAACCCACATACCCAAAAGGGAGCGAAGCATGCACTAAGGGGCGTATATGCGATGGAGCCAGTAGCCACGAAGTTCAACCCATGGTCCTCCTGCCCGATCACCTTTGATCGAAGGACCACCCACTAGCATCCGCCACGGCGGATTCGCCGCATTGGTTCTTGACCCAATCATCGACGGATTTCACCTCACTAGAGTCCCGATGGGCGGTGGTAGCAGCTGAACCTGCTTTATCGGGATCGATCGCAAAATGGGCATAGACCCTCAAGGATTAAACCCACAAAGACGACCTTTAAAGGCGTCATACCAGGTGTAGAGGTAATTATGCAGGCTCGATTACACTCGAAGTGGTCTTGGATCCCGGATAACTTCGAAGCGAAGAGTTAATCTTGACATAGTCCCGTTCATGGCGGCTACCACGCCTTGCTTGGACGAACCGCATTTGCAAAGTTCAATGTGGTGCCGCACTACACATACCTCAAGCTCAAGATGCCGGGCCCTCGAGGAGTAATCACGGTCAATGGAAACACGAGCGCTCTCTCCGAGCGGAGGAGCACACGGCGACCCTCGCGGCGGAGGTGCAAAGCAGCCTCTCACAGCAATTCTCGAGTCCGGCTATTAAACGTCCGGCCACCGTCAAGCGCGCCCGGAGTAACCTACAACAAGACCGCCTGACACAATCGAGCGCAGCGTAGCAATCCGGCCAACCCCAGCCCTCGCGAAGCTGCGAAGCGGTACTTACGCGTACATAACTACGCTCTGGAGATACCATGGGCCTAAGGGGAGGGGCACGACTACGGCACGCCCAGAATGCGGCTCAACCGCACCAGGGGCTCTCGATTGTGTCATTCTTTTTCTTTCTTCTTTTTTCTTACTTAGGACTCCGTTTTCCAGAAGTCTTGTCCGGCACTAGAATTGCCGAACTCACGATGCAACAGCCAGGGAAGCAGAAAGCTAAGTCGAGTGTCCAGGTGGTCTCTACTACGAGCATTATACCTGTTTTACATACCATCCCGCAGCTTACCCCTGGAGGGGGACATGTTAAATAGTCCCATCCCTTGCTTATCGCACTATTTGTATCGTTCTACTTCCATTGCAGTACCCTTTTGGAATAAACAATACATAGCTTATGCCTATTATTGCACTCCTTTCTTTATCTATATATATGTTCATTTCATGACATGTTGCACACGTACACTTTGGTACGGCCAATACACCAGGGACTTATGTACCCCAAAAGTATGGTGTGATAAGTCTGAACACTTTCACAAGTGCGGCACCCCGAACTTATAGCATTATATGCATCGGCTCCGAATCATGTCTTGGGTCAATAGTTGGGTTTGCCCGGCTCCCATGTTTTGGTACCTTACGTTCCGTTATATCGGCTAAGGTAGCGCTGGGAGAACCACTGCGATTGTGCCCCGGTTGAGCTGGGTTGAGCACCTCGGTGGAGAAAGCTAAAACTGACCGTCATGATAGAGGCGAGAGCGATCGCTGTTCGAGAGGTTTTTCGGGTCCCTAAAGACTTATGCCGCTTAGGCGAGGAGTCGGCATTGTCCGGCCAAAGGCGTGGATAGCGCCCGAACTCGGTCTTCGAATACTAGGGGCTTAGCGAAATTTAAAATTATAGAATTCTATGGCTAAGTGAGAGTGTTCAAGCACTATAAGTCCAGTTGCCTTGTTCCTTGCGTTGAGCGCCTCCCTTGAAGGACCCAAGAATGGGAACAAGAGCGCTCAAGTTTATCCCGAACACCCCAGCACTCGTGGCATGGGAGCTGAAGCCAATGACTTGCCATCTCTCAAATTTGATAAATGGCCGCACAGAAGGTAATATTTTAAATTCACAAACGTTGCTTAGCGCATATGAACAAGTTTTCAGCGTACAGGATAACAAATGCGAGTCTATTCAAAAATTACATCTTTGGAGCATTCACCGGCTATACGGCGGGCACCCTTCAGGACGCCCTCATTGTACATTTCGGGCTTGCGATGCTCCTTGCCCTTCGGTGGCCCGTCCGTCACAAGCTTCTCCGCATCCAGCTTGCCCAGGTGCACTCTAGCACGGGCAAGGGCCCGACGGGAAACTTCAATGCAGACAGAGCGCTTGATGACTTCAATCCATGGACAGGCGTCCATCAGCCGCCGCACTAGCCCGAAGTAGCTCCCAGGCATGGCTTCCAATGGCCACAGCCGAACTATGAGGCCCTTCATGGCCTGTTCGGCGACCTTGTGGAGCTCGACCAGCTGCTTCAGCTGGTCGCTCAGGGGCACCGGATGTTCGGCCTCAGCATACTGAGACCAAAACACCTTCTCCGTCGAGCTCCCCTCCTTGGCGCGGTAGAACGTGGCAGCATCAGACACACTACGGGGCAGATCTGCGAATGCTCCTGGAGAGCTCCGGATTCGGGTAAGTAATAGGTAATTCACTTTCACATGCTTGCTTTGCATAAAGAATGCCTTACCCGCCGCTATCTTCTTTAATGATTCAATTTCCTGGAGGGCATTTTGGGCTCCGTCCTTAGCGGCTTTGGCACTCTCAAGAGCCGAGGCGAGCTCGGACTCTCGAGTCTTTGAGTCACGCTCCAAACTCTTGTGTTTTTCCACGAGAGCCTGGAGCTCTTGCCGCACCTCCGCCACCCGCGCCTCATGCTTCTCTCGCTCGGCGCGCTTTGCGGCCGCTTTGCTTTCGGCCGCGGGCACCGCTTCCTTCAGGGTCGCCACCTCGTTCGTGGCCCCTACAATACCCACGTTAGTCCTGTCATTTTTGCAACCAAATACTTTCTATAAGGTATTTCTTTAATAAGGTATTACTTACCTTCCTTGTCCTCGATCTGCTTCTTGGCAAGGCCAAGCTCGTTCTCGGACCGCTCGCGGCTCTGCTTCAATGCATTGACCTCCATGATCGGTCTGGCAGAGGTCAGCGGCGCAGCCTGCATTCCCATATTGACATACTTATGTTAGACTCTGTGTGTATCTTTTTAGATCCTTAGTCCGGCTTTTCTTTCCGAACACGAACTAAGCATCGAGATACTGTCTATCTTGATAATATTTTTACATATTCTAAACTTACCTCAAAGCTTTGTTAGAAGGCTGGTGCGAACTTCATCAGCCCGCTCTTGGCGGACTGAACTTCTGGATCACCACACTCATAACAGTGCGGTGCTCCTCGTCGATGGAGGCGCCTTTAAGCGCCTCCAGCAAGCTATCCGGTGCCTCCAGATGGACGGAGGTCACCGGCGTCGCAGTCTCGCCCTTCTTACGAAGGGGCCACTTGCCGGACTTCGGAACCACTGAAGATTCCGGTGCAGAGTCCGGCATAGGGGCGGACTTAGAGCCCTCTGGGGTCTCGCCCCCTTTGCGCCCAGAGTCTGGGAGGTCGCCTTGCGGCGCCTCCAGGACCACCTCCTCCTGGCTGGGCCCCTTTTGGGACTCCACCGCAGTGTCGTCGGCGACACGAGGAGAGGAGGCAGTCGGAAGTGAAGTGCTATTCACATCCGACGAACCCAGGGAGCCGCTCGACCAAGCGGCGAGCTCGTCCTTGGGTGGGTTACATGGTTTCAAGGATTCTAGTGTGTGAGTGAACGTCTATCATCCTATCCTTAAGCATGGTTTCTGAGATGCCAATAGTTCTATCTAGTCCCTCAAACAATCACATCATATTTGTGAAAGAATCATCTCGTATAAGTCAGCTCCAACCATTTCCCATGCTATTCATATCCACATGACTCCTGAGAGGAGGTCTAACAAATCATACCTGTCAACAATCCCCGAGCTCATATGTATGGCTATCCCTAAAAATCCATGGGTAGAGCATACAAGCTTCCAAGCTGGAATTAAACACGACAATCCAAGTGCTCATCCTATTCTCCCAAGGTCCAAGATAGTGCGTCTCTATCCTAAGGAAACACGTCGTAAGCCCCTCCAAGATCTTGTTTCCTTCCTATGAATCAACTCCAACAGCCCATTAACTTCCATCAATCACTACATAATCCACTATTTCTACATATCCGAAGTCTATGGTGTTCCACACGATTGTCCAATGTCCTATAATCCACAAATACTTGAAAGGGCTATATCTACTATAGTAAATCCACCAATTCCAATTATCGGGGTCAAGTATTCTTCCAACCTCAACTTAAATGGATTCCCTAAATCAACGCCGACAATCAACCTCCTAGTTTATCGCCCGCCGAGAAACATGGTGTCATCATTGAGATCATCAGTCTATATCCAATTTACTCCGAATCATGTAGACTTAATCAGCATCTATAATCAATTCGGATCACCTATTTAAATCCAAATCTCATGTCCAACGAGAATTCCTACATGTTTCCCCCAAATCATTATCGTAAAGCCAACCATATGCTATCAATATCCCCTGGCTAAGTCAAATCCTTATACTTCCAAGAATTTCGTCTTGTGATCATAATCGTCCTACTAAGTCCAAGTTACTCAGGGGTAATGAAAGCTATGCTACTCTATTAACATGATCCCACCAAGTTCGTCTATCAACATGAAAGCCTTATAATCCACCAAAGAGTCTCAGATAATTCCTCAAGGTCACTGATATAAACTCATCAAGTCATTTGTCCTCTATTCCTATATCCTCAAATTGGTCTTTCCTATGGCATTGTCAGTTCTGGTGCTACCTTAGGATGGTAATGTGCTAGTTCACTATGTCCACTAGTTCCACAATGAACCAAGTGTTGTACAAGGTTACAGAAGCTTATCTGGTTCTCTTGCAATACCGTAGGATAAGCACATGGTTAAGGATTCGAGCAGGGGTATCTCGTAAAGTCTGGAAGGGTCTAGGGATGGGTTTCCAATCCTGAGGGGTAAACATAACTCTACAGGGTTGCACTTGGTCGAGGAGGTTGTAGCATAAGTCTTCAGTGTTAGTTGGTTGCCAAGGTGGAATCCTCGGTTCATCCTGTCTTGCTAGTCTTCAGTTGATGAGAGAGATAAGATTGAAAACTAGCATAGAGGAGGTGTCGGGGGGGTGAACCCCAGACAGGCAACGGAGCCCGGATCCTTTTCAAAAACAATGGGGCCAGCATCGCCCCTCGATCTGGCTCGCCCTTGGCCGGGTCGCCCAACCCGGCCAGGCCCTGCGACCCGGCCAGGATCTGCAACCCGTCCAGACTCCTCGACTCGGCCCCAACAACCAAGCTCAAGAGTTCTCCAACAAGCCAGCGCCGCCCTTGGCGTGTTCACCAAACCCGGCCAAGGGTCAGCGGCCGTCCCATCCCAGCCGTACGATGGCACGAGACTCCACCAACTGATGACTGAAGCCACAGTACCCCGCCCATGCCTCTGGTCAGCCGGACGAGGCAACAGTGCCCCCCACCTACCCGCTAACCAGGGCTGGCATGGCAACAATTCACCCAACATCACCCATGACGCCGGCAAGCGGCGACCTGACGGAGTGCCACTGTAGCCAACTCAACTCGGCCACGCCCTGACGAACGACAAGACGACACCCGATGCCCCATAGGCGTATGGAGCCCGCGCTCGGCGAACCCGGCGAGCCCTGGTACCCGGCAGGTCCCAGCACCGGGTTCCTGGACACTGACAACCCGGCCCTACGGCCTTGGAACATTACCTAGTTACCCCTGGGGGGTTGGCCTATAAAACCCCCCAGGAGCCCTCATGCATACGGGCAATCAACACACACACGCATCCACCCACTCACACGTCTAGAGAGCAACACCCGAGGAAAGGGAGCAGCCTAAGCCTTGGCCCGACCTCCTTCTTCCTCCATACAGCTCTAGGAGCAATTCCGTACTGTTACATATAAAGCACACTTGGCAGGACTAGGGGTGTTATCTCTCCGGGGAGTCCCGAACCTAGGTATGTCTTGCGTCCTGCGCTCGCTCATGCCGACCTCGCCTCTGGAGCTCATCAGTGCCCTCGAGCCTCCTCCTATCTTTAGCCATCCCTTGGCATCTGCCGTGCGCCCACCACGATAGTTGGCGCCCAACTTGGGGCAGCCTGAGGTCCTTGGCGGGAGCATGCTTCAGACGGGGATCTTCTCCGACTCCGACGAGCCCGTCATGTTGGTGGACGACGTCATCGACGCGCTCGCCGCCTCCTTCGCCATGCTACGCATCTCCGACGCGCCTACGGACGACGAGTACCCCTGCGAGGTACTTAGCTTTTCCGACTCCCAAATCTCCATCAACAACTGCTCTCCCGCCGGAGCGATGGACCTCTGCGTGGAGGTCTTCGTCACCGACATCGACGCCTCCTCCTCATCGAGCGCGGCAAGGAAGGCCGCCAAAGCTAAGGCCGCGGCGGTTAGGGCCAACTCGCTCAACCCGATGCGCGCCACAATGCAGAGCCTCCGCGTCCCCATCGGCACCGACGTCGACGCCTCTAACATCGCCGAGGCTCGGACTCGCCTCAACGAGGATCGCCAGTGCCTGCTGGACCTCACCGAGACACTCGCTGCCACGCAGCGTTGCCTCAACTCTGGCTAGCTGAAGCGCGACACCGCCTACGGCTTCACGCCTGCCGCCCCCGAACCAAGTCGGGCCGCAGACGTGCGAGCCCGTGGTGGCGCGATCGGGCGCCCTTTTGGTTCCCTCCCTCCCGTCTATGAGACTCCAGTGAAGAACATGCATGCTGCCGAGGCGGCCGCAGTTGGCGTAGATCAGCTCGCGAGCGAGGAGATGCAGGATCGCCTCAAGAGGGTGAACGACCTCCTCGTCGCAGCCAACGCACAGCAGGACCGCCTCAACCAGCTCGCCAGGCCGGCCGGATCCGGCTCCGTCCGAGTCGCCGGACCCGGTGACAACCAGCATACGGCGTCTTCTCCACCCGGCGAGGCGCACTGCGGACGCACCCCGACCCGGCGCAACCCAGCCCCGACGGTCGCTGGCGGCTTGGCGGATGAGCCGGCCTCGGAGGCCCGGCGCTGCCTCGACACCCTGCTTCAACCCGGCCAGCGTCCGGCTGCAGGTGACCCGGCCACCCGCAGCACGATCACTGACAGGCTTGGCCCGCGCGCCATCGACGACACCAACGCTCGCCACCGCCTCGACCGATTCGCCCTCTCCCAGGAGCTGGAGGAGATCGGCCCCGTCGGACCGGCGTGCTTCGGGCCATGCATCCGGGGCGAGCCCTTCACCAAAGGGTTCACGCTCCCCTGCGACACCCCTGAGTACAACGGCACTGTGAAGCCGGAGGACTGGCTCACCGACTACACAACCGCAATCGGCATCGCCGGCGGTAACCACCGCCTCGCCGTGCGCTACGTGCCTCTCATGCTCTAGGGGTCGGACCACACCTGGTTGAACAGTCTGCCGGCTGGCAGCATCAACGCGTGGGTCGACTTCGAGCAAGCCTTCGCGTGCATCTTCACCGGCACCCCAGTCAGCTCGCCATGTGTGTGCAGGGGCCGGCAGAAACTGGCCACGAGTAACTCGCACGCTGGACCGAGCTCCGAAACAGCTGCGAGGGCGTCCACGAAGTCTAAGCGATCCAGTACTTCGTCAACGGGTGCCGAGACGGCACCCTCCTCAAGTACAAGCTCTTGCACTCCAAGCCGGCCACCATGGCGGCGCTCATGGTGACGGTGGACAAGTACGCCAACGCCGACTCCACCATGAAGATCCAGGTGGCACTGGATGAAGCGGGCAAGGCCAAGCCGATGCCACCTCTGAAGCCGGCAGACAAGGGGAGCCGGCAACAGCACAACCAGCAGAACAACAAGAGCAAAGCCGATCAACCGGCTCAGCGCTACGACCACCGGCTCGTTGCGGCCGCAAAGCAGGCGCCCGCGACCGACCCGGCCGCCAAGCGTCGGAACACCGGCAAAATGACATGGCAGCCTGCCATGAGTTTCGAGGAGATGCTCGACGCTCCCTGCAAGCACCACAGTGGCGTGAGGCCGTCCGCGCACATGCTCCGACAATGCGCCATCACCAAGCGCATCGTGAGGGGCCACATCCCACCGCCTCCGGCTCCGGCTCCAGGAGCAGGGCAGCCGCCTCCACCTCCGCCTCCGCCCCCACCTCCAGCCGGCGGCGTGATGCGCGATGACCCCTACCCGGTCCAGAACGCGACCTACATCATCTTCACCAGCCTCGGCGATAACAAGCGCAGCGAGCGCCTCCTTCGGCAGGAGGTGAACACCGTCATCCCGGCTAGGACGGAATACATGCATTGGTCGGAGCGCCCGGTCACCTGCACCCGGGAGGACCACCCGGCCGTCATGCCAAACCTGGGTGGTTACACCCTCGTTCTTAACACCACTATCGTCGCGTCTCGGTGCACGCGCAAATTCTCCCGATTTCTTGTCGACGGCGGTAGCAGCATCAACATCCTATACCGCTACACCATGACCAAACTCGGCCTCGAGGCCAAGGATCTGGAGCCAACCCGAGCAATCTTCCACGGCATCGTACCAGGCCTCTCCTGCTCCCCGATCGGCCAGATCCGGCTCGACGTCCTGTTCGGCGACAGCAGCCACTTCCGACGCGAGTCGATCTGGTTCGAGGTGGTGGACCTGTCCAACGCGTACCACGCGCTGCTGGGCTGGCCCGCGCTCGCCAAGTTCATGGCGGTCCCCCACTACGCCTACCTGAAGATGAAGAGGTCGGGTCCAAAGGGCCTTATCACCGTCACCTGCGACTACCGCAAGTCCCTGGACTGTGCCTGAGACGGCGCCAAGCTAGCCGAGTCGCTGGTCGTAGCCGAGGAGCGGCGCCAGCTCGACTGGATCGTCGCCTTGGCCCAAGAAGCGTCGGCTGCGCAGATCCCGACCGAGGAGCCGGCCGATGAGGCCGCGTTCAAGCCCTCCAAGGAGACCAAGAAGGTGAAGCTGAACCCGGAAGACCCCAGCTGCAGCAAGTACGTTGTTGTGGGCACCCACCTCGATAGCAAATAGGAACGCGAGCTCGTCGACTTCCTTCGTGAGAATTAGGATATTTTTGCATGGACCCCCAAGGACATGCCCGGAATCCTGAGGAAGTACGCCGAGCACAAACTCCACGTCCGCAAGGACGCCAAGCCTGTCCGTCAACCCCTACGACGTTTTTCCGAAGAGAAGAGAAGGACCATCGGTGAAGAGGTCGCCAAGCTCTTGGCGGCCGGCTTCATCATGGAAGTGTTTCACCCAAAGTGGTTGGCCAACCCAGTCCTCGTCCTGAAGAAGAACAATACCTGGAACATGTGTATCGACTACACCAGCCTGAACAAGGCCTGCCCCAAAGACCCGTTCGCCCTCCCGCGGATCGACCAAGTCATCGACTCCACCGGTGGGTGCGAGCTCCTGTCCTTCCTGGATGCTTACTCCGGCTATCATCAGATCAAGCTGGACCCGGCTGACGCCCTGAAGACGTCCTTCATCACGCCCTTCGGGGCATATTGCTACATCACCATGTCATTCGGCTTAAAGAATGTTGGCGCCACTTTCCAGCGCTGCATGTAGAAATGCTTGCTGCCGCAACTCGGCCGCAACATCCACGTCTACGTGGACAACATCATGGTGAAGGCCAAGCAGCACCTCACGCTCCTCGACGATTTGAAGGAAACCTTCGCCAACCTGTGCGAGTACAAGGTCAAGCTCAACCCGGAGAAATGCGTTTTGCAGAGTCCTCGCCGGAAAGCTACTCGGCTTCCTCGTCTCGGAGTGCGGCATTGAGGCAAACCCGGAGAAGATCAAGGCCATCGATTGCATGCGCAAGCCGGCTCGGTTTCGCGATGTCCAGAAGTTCATCGGCTGCTTGGCCTCGGTCAGCCGGTTTCTCAGCCGGCTGGGCTAGAGGGCCATGGCCCTGTATCAGCTGATGAAGAAGACGACGCCGTTCGAGTGGAACGACCAGGCGGATGAAGCTTTCCGGGATCTCAAGCGCATGCTCTCCACCGCACCAGTCCTGGCCGCACCGGCCGAGAAGGAGCCGATGTTGCTCTATATTGCCGTGACCTCGCGGTAGGTCAGCACGATGATGGTGGTCGAGGACCAGAGAAGGACAAGGTCCAAGCCGTCCAGCGTCCCGTCTACTACCTGAGCGAGGTGCTCTCCGCCTCGAAGCAGAACTACCCGCACTACCAGAAAATGTGTTACGGCGTGTACTTCACCGCCAAGAAGCTGAAACAGTACTTCCAAGAGCATGTCATCACTGTGGTCAGAACGGCCCCTCTCGGCGAGATCATCGTGTGCCGGGATGCTTCTGGCCGGGTCTCCCAGTGGGCACTCGAGCTGGCCGGCCACACCATCCTCTACGAGCCCTGCACCACGATCAAGTCCCAGGCCTTGGCCGACTTTCTCGTCGACTGGACCGAGACCCAGTACCTGCCGCCACCGCCGTACTTGACGCACTGGCGCATGCACTTCGACAGTTCGAAGATGAGACTCGTCCTAGGGGCCGGCATCGTGTTGTCCTCCCCCGAGGGTGACCGACTCAAGTACGTGCTGCAGATCCACTTCGCCGCCTCCAACAACGTCGCCAAGTACGAAGCCCTTCTGCACGGCCTCCGGCTTGCCAAGGAACTTGGCATCCGGCGCATCCTATGCTATGGCGACTCGGACCTGGTGGTACGGCAGAGCTCCGGCAAGTGGGATGCCCACGACTCCAACATGGTGAGCTACCCTTCCTCGTCCAGAAGCTATCCGGATTCTTTGCAGGCTGCGAGTTCCTCCATGTCCCGCGCGCAGAGAATGAAGCGGCCGACACGCTCGCCAAGATCGCCTCATCTCGGCAGTCCGTTCCGTCTGGCGTCTCCCTTGAGCATCTGCACAAGCCGTCTCTGGACTCCGAGTCCATCCACGTCCTAGACGACCCGGCCGCGCCTCAACCCGGCCCGGGGACTGCTCCAACCAACCCGGCCGCGGCTCAACCCGGCCCAGGGACTGCTCCAACCGACCCGGCCGCGCCTCAACCCGGCCGGGGGACTGCTCCAACTGACCCGACCGCACCTCAACCCAGCCCACGGACTGCTCCGACTGACCCAGCCGCGCCTCAACTTGGCCCAGGGACTACTCCAGCCAGCCCAACCACACCCCAACCCGGCCATGGGGCCGCTGAACCCGGCTCGGGGGCTGCCACCCCGGAACCCGTCATGATGGCCGTCCTCGCCGGGGTTGCGACACCATCCTGGGCCCTGCCCATCTCAGAGTTCCTGGAAAACGGCGTTCTTCCCATGGACGAGACCGAAGCCCGACAAGTGCAGCGCCGAGCGTCCGCCTACAGCATCATCAACAACGAGCTCGTCAAGCGCAGCTCCACCGGTGTGTTCCAACGCTGCGTCGAGTCCCCACAAAGAAAAGCATTTGGCCCCAATCTCGGAGGCTACATCCAGTGGGTGCGCTGGCGCGCCCCCACAAAGGAGAAAATGATGAAAAGAAAAGCAGAACGCAAACGAAAACTTACAAAGACGGCATGCTCCAGCTCCAGCGTCGCCTCGACCTCGGCCTGGGAGAAGGCCTGAATACGGTCTGTCCGCTCCCACATGCGGCGGGTCACGGCGGCCATCGCCGCCTCCTCCTTGGTCAGAGGACCGAAGGGGACCTCGCTGCTCCCGCTCCGCGACGGTCGTGGCTCAGTGACCTGGCGCCCTCCGGACCTGAGCACCAAGGCATGCTCTCCACTGGCCGCCTCCCTTGAAGCCGGCACCTTCTCCAGCGCCCTCTCTGGCACCAACACCGGCTCGATGGGCGGAGCGGCTTGAGGCTGCACCACCGGCGGCGCCTCGCTCGCCCGCGTCCGGGACGCCCCCTCCGGATCCGCCCGCGCCGCCTCCTCCAAGACGGCATCCCCGCCGCCTCCATCGGCCCCCTCCCGCTCGACCACGTCGGTCCGCGGCGGGGTGCCGTCCTCGACAACCACGACCTCCAGGTCGAGGTCCATCGCGTCCGCACGGCCGCCTTGGCCGTGATCCCTTCCCGACACCGGCACGGAGACCGTCGTCGCCGGCATCTCCGGCCGCGCCGGCTTGTGCCCACGCCGTCGCGGCGCTGACCTAGGCCTGGGTCGACGCCGCCTCCAGCTCCGCCTAGGCCCGATTCTGGTCCCGCCAAGCCAAGCCCTCGGCATCGGCCAGGTCCAGACCAAGGTCCAGGTCCACCGGCGCCTCCTCCTCGTCCTGGTCAACGGTGCCGGATCGGCTCCTCCGGAACACGGCGGCCTTGGCGGACGCGGCATCCACCGCCGCCATCGCCAGCGAGATCGGCGACATGAAGCACAAGACAAAAAACAATTACGCCAAGTCGAGCGGAGCCGCTCAGCAATTTGGCTTCAACAAAAAGGGTCACTTAACCCGGCACCAGAATGGCGGGCCTTGCCGCTCTCTCCTGCGGAGCCCCGCGCCTCCTCTTGGCGGGCGGCTTCGCACCTCCAGTCGGGTCCGCCGTGCGTTTCGCGGTTGGAGCCCGTGGCGGAACACTGTCCTTCCCGTGCGGGCGCCACGCCGCCACCGCCCCCCGCGATGACCCGACCCCGATCGCGCCGCCGCCTCCTCCACCCGGCGCCGCTACATCGGCGGCCCGCGTCAGCATCCCCAAAGCCATCCCACAACCGACGACTCAAGATGTATGAACAAGACTCACCTGCTCGGCGCCCTGCGCCTGTGTCGGCGGCGGCCGCCTCCCCTCCACCATGGGCCTTGGGCTCCTCCGAGGCAACCCGCACCACCTGCGCCCGCGTCCGGTCGTAAGGATGCTGGATGGCGTTCAGAAGCACCTGGCGCGTAGCGTCGGGACGAACAAGAAGATAAGCAACATCGAAGTATGGGGACCAGGGACTCACCAACGGTGCCGGGTTCGAATCGTTGTACGAGGCCTTCCTGAACTCCCAGTCCACCCCCAAGTTGGCCTTGGAGATGTCGTTGACCCGGTGCGCAACCTGGTCTTCTGCCAACCGCGTGTTCTCCATGCGGTTGGGATCTTGGAGGCCGGTCATCTGACCGATGAGATGGTTGCGCTGCTGCAGCGGCAGCACCCACTGGACGATGAACGCGGTGATGAGGTCGGTGCCGATGAGCCTCTCCCGCTCCTTCATCACCGACACCCGCTCGCACAGGTTGAGCACCTCCTGCGACGGGTGCTTGGGGTAGTACCCCTGGTTCTGCTTCCCACATGGCGGCGACTTGATGAACAGCGGAAGGTTGATGCAGTCCTCGACGAGATTGCGGACGTAGAAGAAGGAGTTCTTCCATTTCTTGGTAGAATCCTCCAGCGGCATCCTCAGGCAGTCGGCGCCCGACCGGTTGGTGATGACGGCCGCCCCACACTCGGACATCTCCACGGCCCTCGGCCCCTGCTGCTTCAGGGAGAAGAAGCGCACCCAGAGGTCGATCGAAGGCTCGACCCCCAGGTACCCTTGCAGAGGGTAACAAAGCTGGACAGCTGCACGATCGCGCCGATGCCAACATGGTGGGGCTGGAGCCCGAAGAACTCCAGAAAGTCACAGAAGAAGCCACTCGCAGGCAGCTCAAACCCGCGTTTGAAGTGCGGCAGGAAGACCACCCGCTCCGAGCCCTCGGGCCGCGGCTCCCGCTCGCCCTGCGGGAGGCGCGCCTCGACCTCCTCCGCCCGCGGCAGGCACCAGGTGTCGCGAAGTTAGGCGATGTCGTCGAGGGTGACTGTCGAACCCATCCACGATCCTGACGGCAACGCCATCGACCCGAGCGCAGAAGAAGAAGGCGGAGAAAAGGAAGAAGATGGTGAGAAAGCTCTACTCAAGACAGCGGGCGTTGCAGTTAGCGGCTGTCGTCTTAAGCAGAGGGAGGATGAAGAGGCAGGGGAGCGCGAGCGTGAATGATCTCCGCCGCCCCCTTCGCCCCCAATTTATAGGCCACGATTTGAAACGTGGGGAAGTGGGATCGTTTGCGCTCGCCCTTCCCACTTACCCGCAATAAGTGCGCACGTACGCATTCAGTAACTGCCTCGAGAATGGCAACCGACCCGCGGATGCCGCAATAAATCCGCGCGCGTGGGCCGAGGGTGCGCATGGGCGGGCACCAGGCCGTCGCCCCATCCCGTCACGCGCGTGGCCTGTCAGGCCCCTCCGGCTCCCTGGTGCCACGTGACGGCCATACGAAGCCCGAAAGATTGCCCAAGATTTGTTGAACTCCTCAGTTTCCCGCCACGAGCGGGATGCTGCGGTCCGACTTCCGGAAGCCCGCACAGAGTGGGTGTTGCCGGACCCGGCGGTCACCAAATCCGCCGCTGCAAGGGGGGAAACTGCGAAGGCCCTCCCATCTGAAGACGGCGGACCTTCACAGCTTCGGGGACTACTATCGGGGGGGATGAATCCCAGGCAGGCAACAGAACCCGGATCCTTTTCAAAAACAACAGGGCCAACATCTCCCCTCGATCCGGGTCACCAAACTCGGCCAGGCCTTGCGACCCGGCCAAGATCTGCAACAAGGCCAGACTCCTCGACTCGGCCCCAATAACCAAGCTCAAGACTTCTCAAACAAGCCAGTGCCGCCCTTGGCGTGTTCACCAAACCCGGCCAAGGGTCAGCGGCCGTCCCATCCCAGCCGTACGATGGGACAAGACTCCACCAACTGATGACCGAAGCCACAGTACCCCTCCTGTGCCTCTGGTCAGCCGGACGAGGCAACAGCGCCCCCACCTACCCACTGACCAGGGCTGGTGTGGCAACAGTGCCCCCACCTACCCGCTGACCAAGGCTGGCGTGGCAACAGTGCACCCAACGTCACCCATGATGCCAGCAAGCGGCGACCTGACGGAGTGCCACTGTAGCCGACTTGACTCGGCCACGCCCTGACGAACGACAAGACGGCACATGATGCCCCATAGGCATATGGGGCCCGCACCCGGCAAACCCGGCAAGCCCTGGTACCCTTCGGGTCCCAGCACCGGGTTCCTGGACACTAACAACCAGGCCTTACAGCCTTGTAACATTACCCTTGTACCCCTGGGGGTGTTGACCTATAAAACCCCCCAGGAGCCCTCATGCATACGGGCAATCAACACACACACGCATCCACCCACTCACACGTCTAGCGAGCAACACCCGAGGAGAGGGAGCAGCCTAAGCCTTGGCCTGACCTCCTTGTTCCTCCATACAGATCTAGGAGCAACTCTGTACTGTTACATATAAACCACACTCGGCAGGACTAGGGGTGCTATCTCTCCGGAGAGCCCTGAACCTGGGTATGTCTTGCGTCCCACGCTCGCTCATGCCGATCTCGCCTCTGGAGCCCACTAGTGCCCTCGAGCCTCCTCCTATCTTTAGCCATCCCTTGGCATCTGCTGTGCGCCCATCACGTCAGGAGGGGAATGCCTAAAGGGGTTTTTATAGGGCAAGTGCGAACAAACAGCTGAAAAATGGCCAAACAAAAGAAACAAGGTAAGGAAGGTGATATAGTCGCGTACTTGTTGCCTAGGGCAAAAGGGCGATTTAGATCAAAACACAAACAATTAAAAAAAACAACACACAATCATGGTTCTATTCGAACCATCATACAGACTCGACTGCGCATAGGGGGTACACGACTTATCCTACCCTAGGGGTTCTCGGACTTAGTAGTCGTGCTTTGCTTCATGCTTCATGTAGTCTTCTGGGTTCCCCTCGGGTGTCGCTACGTATCTTGTGGTTGTTTGATGGAACGATTCGGTTGAGCCTGAAGAGTCTTCAACAACTTCTCGCCTGTTCAAGTGATGGGGTGAATGTGGCTCCTCGTAGCTGGTGTTGACTCGGTCTCCTGTTGTCTTCTTAATCGTGACGATCCCTTTTGCCTTCTAAGGCGTCGAGGGTACCAGGTAGGCAATCCTTTATGCAATGACAATAACAAGGTATAGTAGAGGCCCAACATGTTGGTTTTGGTGATGATAACATGCACACCAAGAGAGGGGGATAAAGAGAACCATTTTCCTGCTCATTATAGTGACGCGGACCTAATGGCAAGGTTCTCATCCACTAGTGGTTGCCGATACAAGAATGGTACGGACATGGTTGCTCTATTAGCAATGTATATCATGATCTTGCATATCTTACACCCTGATCGTCTTAGGACAAGATTACATCATCCTAGGGCAATGTCGAGGGTGTCACCATCTTCCGGGTCTTGATGTCCTCATTCCTTTGGGGATGCATCTTCTGTTGGTATCGTCTTGTTGTGGTGTCGCCAATCTCGTGTCCAGAAGAGGTGGGTGATTATCTGTTGATAACCCACAAGTATAGGGGATCAATTTTAGCCTCTTTCGATAAGTAAGAGTGTCGAACCCAATGCGGAGCTAAAGTTAAAACAAATATTCCCTCAAGTTCTATCGACCACCGATATAACTCTACGCACGCTTAACATTTGCTTTACCTAGAACAAGTATGAAACTAGAAGTACTTTGTAGGTGTTTTTGGATAGGTTTGCAAGATAATAAAGAGCGCGTAAATAAAAAGTAAGGGCTATTTAAAAGAAGACACAACTAAGTTAGTTTTAGTAGAGAGCTTTTTGTCACAACAAAGTTATTTGTCCCTAGGCAATCAATATCTAGACCGGTAATCACTATTGCAATTTTATATGAGGGAGAGGCATAAGCTAACATACTTTCTCTACTTGGATCATATGCACTTATGAACGGAACTCTAGCAAGCGTCTGAAACTACTAAAGATCATTAAGGTAAAACCCAACCATAGCATTAAAGTATCAAGTCCTCTTTATTCCCATACACAAACAACCTACTTACTCAGGTATGTGCTTCTGTCACTCATGCCACCCACCATAAGCAAATTATGAACATATTGCAAACCCTACAGTGGGGATCCCTCATGCTTGCGCGACACGAAGAGCACCATAGGACAGCACCAATAATAAAACATGCAACTCAAACCAATCACGATCATCAATTAACCCATAGGACAAAACGGATCTACTCAAACACCGTAGGATAGCCATACATCATTGGGAAATAATATATAGCATTGAGCACCATGTTTAAGTAGATATTATAGCGGGTAAAAGAGGGGTTACACCGCTGCATATAGGGGGGAATACTTGGTGATGATGGCGGTGAAGTTGTTGGTGAAGATTGTGGTGATGATGATGGCCCCCGGTGGCACTCCGGCGCCACCGGAAGCGAGCGGGAGAGAGCCCCCCTCCTTATTCTTTTTCCTTGACCTCCTCCCTAGATGGGAGAAGGCTTTCCCCTTTGGTCCTTGGTCTCCATGGCGTGGGAGGGGTGAGAGCCCCTCCGATATTGGATCTGTCTCTCTGTCTCTCTCTGTTTCTGCGTTCTGGATTCTGCCCTTTCACCTTTTCTTTTATAACCGGAGATCCGTAACTCCAATTGGGCTGAATTTTGGACATGATCTCTATCCGGAAATTAGCTTTCTTGCGGCGAAAGAAGGGCTCCAACCTCCTTACAGGGTGGCCACAAGGGTCCAGGGCGCGCTTGTCCCCCTGGGGCGCGCCCCCTGCCTCGTGGCCCCCTCGGGCATCAACTCGCGTTGATTCTTCTTCCAAAAAATCATAAATATTCCAAATAAAACTCCCTCAGTTTTTATCCCATTTGGACTCCATTTGATATGGGTTTTCTGCGAAACAAAAAACATGCAACAAACAGGAACTGGCACTGGGCACTGGATCAATATGTTAGTCCCAAAAATAATATAAAAAGTTGCCAAAATTATATGAAAGTTGTAGAACATTGGCATGGAACAATCAAAAATTATAGATACGACGGAAATGTGTCGGCAGCCCCAAGCTTAATTCCTGCTCGTCCTCGAGTAGGTAAATGATAAAAAAGATAATTTTTATGTGGAATGCTACCTAGCATAATCTTGATCATGTAATCTAATCATGGCATGAATATTAAGACACGAGTGATTCAAAGCAATAGTCTATCATTTGACATTAACACAATAATACTTCATACTAATAAAGCAATCATGTCTTTTCAAAATAACATGGCCAAAGAAAGTTATCCCTACAAAATCATATGGTCTGGCTATGCTCCGTCTTCACCACACAAAGCACTCAAATCAATCACAACCCCGATGACAAGTCGAGCAATTGGTTCATACTTTTTAACACGCTTCAGCCTTTTCAACCCTCATGCAGTACATGAGCGCAAGCCATGGACATAGCACTATGGGTGGAATAGAATATGATGATGGAGGTTGTGTGGAGAAGATAAAAAATGAGAAAGTCTCACATCGACGCGGCTAATCAACGGGCTATGGAGATGCCCATCAATTGATGTCAATGTGAGGAGTAGGGATTGCCATGCAATGGATGCACTAAGAGCTATAAGTGTATGAAAGATCAAACTGGAAACTAAGTGGGTGTGCATCCAACTTGCTTGCTCATGAAGACCTCGAGCATTTGAGGAAGCCCATCATTGGAATATACAAGCCAAGTTCTATAATGAAAATTCCCACTAGTATATAGAAGTGATAACTCAAGAGACTCTCTATATGAAGAACATGGTGCTACTTTGAAGCACAAGTGTGGTAAAAGGATAGTAACATTGCCCCTTTTTCTTTTTTTTTCTTTTTTTATTTTTTTCCCTTTTTTTGCGGGCTTCTTGGGCCCCCTTTTTTTATTTAGGCTTCTTTGGATTCTCCCTTTTTTGGGGAAATGCTCTAATAATGATGATCATCACACTTTTATTTACTTACAATTCAATATTACAACTCGATACTAGAACGAAGATATGACTCTATATGAATGCCTCCGACGGTGTACCGGGATGTGCAATGATCTAGCGTAGCAATGACATCAAAAAACGGGCAAGCCATGAAAACATCATGCTAGCTATCTTATGATCATGCAAAGCAATATGACAATAAATGCTCAAGTCATGTATATGATGATGATGGAAGTTGCATGGCAATATATCTCGGAATGGCTATGGAAATGCCATGATAGGTTGGTATGGTGGCTGTTTTGAGGAAGATATAATGAAGCTTATGTGTGATAGAGCGTATCATATCACGGTGTTTGGATGTACCGGCGAAGTTTGCACCAACTCTCGAGGTGAGAAAGGGCAATGCACGGTACCGAAGAGGCTAGCAATGACGGAAGGGTGAGAGTGCGTATAATCCATGGACTCACATTAGTCATAAAGAACTTATATACTTATTGCAAAAGTTTATTAGCCCTCGAAGCAAAGTACTACTACGCATGCCCCTAGGGGGATAGATTGGTAGGAAAAGACCATCGCTCGTCCCCGACCGCCACTCATAAGAAAGACAATCAATACATACCTCATGCTCCAACTTCGTTACATAACGATTCACCATACATGCATGCTACGGGAATCACAAACTTCAACACAAGTATTTCTACAATCCACAACTACCCACTAGCATGACTCTAATATCACCATCTTTATATCGCAAAACTGTTGCAAGGAATCAAACATATCATATTCAGTGATCTACAAGTTTTATGTAGGATTTTATGACTAACCATGTGAATGACCAATTCCTGTCATCTCTCCAAATAGATATAAGTGAAGCAAGTGCGTTTAATTATTTCTACAAAAGATATTCCCATGCTCTAACAAATATAAGTGAAGCAAAAGAGCATTCTACAAATGGTGGTTTTCTATGTGAAGAGAAACAGGCAATCCAAACTTTAAATGATATAAGTGAAGCACAAGCATTCTATAAAGCCATACTCAAAGAATATAAGTGAAGTGCACTGAGCATTCTATAAATAAACCAAGGACTATCTCATACCAGCATGGTGCATAAAATAAAAATGAAAACTAAATGCAAAAGACGCTCCAAGATTTGCACATATCGCATGACCGAAACGAATCCGAAAACATACCGATACTTGCTGAAGAAAGAGGGGATGCCTTCCGGGGCATACCCAAGCTTAGACGCTTGAGTATCCTTGAATATTTACTTGGGGTGCCTTGGTAATAGCCAAGATTTAGTTCTTGCCTCTCCTCCTTTTCCTCATATCGAGATCTTCTCGATCATCGAACACTTCATCCACACAAAACTTCAACAGAAAACTCGGTAAGATCCGGTAGTATAATAAAGCAAATCACTACTCTAAGTACTGTTGCAAACCAATTCATATTTTGTTTTTGCATTATAGCTACTTTAATATAACTTTTCCATGGCTTAATCCACTGATAGAAATTGATAGTTTCATCAAAACAAGCAAACTATGCATCAAAAACAGAATCTGTCTTAAACAGGACAGTCTGTAATAATCTGAACATTTGTCATACCTCTTGTACTTCAAAAATTCTTACAAAATTATGAAAAATAAAAAATTTGTATATAAAGACATTGCAAAAAAATTCAGAACCGTTTGATGTTCCAGTGAAAAATTAAAAATCGCGCACTACAGCCAAAGTTTCTGTCATGGACCGTACAAACCAACAAGCATTGTACACATCATAAAGGCAAACCTTGGCACATTATTTTTATAATAAAAGGGAATTGTACAAGGGGATAATTATTTTTATTGAAAAGTTTCTGTAATTAAGATTCACAAAGTTTCCCTGAGCATGAACAAAGTTCAAGGAGTTGTCCCACTTCAACAATGCTTGTGTCTCTCACTTTCACTTTCCTTTTTGAAAAAGTTTTGAGTTCCCCTCTTTATTTTGTTTTGTTTTTAAACTATATAAAAGCACAAAACAGAAATAGATGACTCTCTAAAACTTCCGGATTGTCTCCCTGGCAGCGCTTTCTTTAAAGCCATTAAGCTAGGCATATAGTGCTCAAGTAATGGATCCACCCGGATCCCAAGGTATATCAAAGCCAATTTTAATTAGCAATGATTTGGAATTTAGTAGTGAGAAAAAATCAACATATATCAAGCATTGAAGAAGTCTAACTCTCTTCCTATGCATTGTCATGTCATAAAAGAACAATTCATGCACACATAGTAAAGGCCAATGCATAGTATAAACAGTTTCTTGCATTTTTATCCTGTTGGAAACATAAAGAGGTGGAGATATAGTTCCTCTCTCATAATAATTGCAAGTAGGATCAGCAAGCACATGCATATTATATCTATCAAAATCATCATGTGCAACGGTAAAAGGCAACCCATCAATATAATCCTTAATAAAGGCAAATTTCTCTGATATAGTGTAGTCGGGAGAATTCAAAAAGATAATAGGACTATCATGTGTGGGTGCAATAGCAACAATTTCATGTTTAACATAAGGAAATATAGCAAGTTCATCTCCATAAGCACAATTCATATTGGCATCTTGGCCGCAAGCATAACAAGCATCATCAAAAAGGGATATTTCAAGAGAATCAACGGGATCATAACAGTCATCATAGAAATCATCTTCCGGTAAGCACGAAGGGAAATTAAACAATGTATGAGTTGAAGAGTTACTCTCATTAGAACATGGGCACGGGTGATCAATTTGCTCTTCCTCCTTTTGTTCTTCGCTCTCCTCCTCATCTTTTTCATCCAATGAGCTCACAGTTTCATCAATTTCTTCTTCAATAGACTCCTGCATAATTTTAGTCTCTTCTTGGACAGCGGAGACTTTCTCAATAAATGCATCAATATCGGCATTGCATTCATAATTCTCATGGCAATATTTAAGGATAGCTAAATTTTTAGGTCTATAAACAGCATCATAAAGATTTTCACACTCTTTAAATACAGATTCAATTTCATACGCACCCATAAAAGCAACAAATTCTTCTATTTGTTCCACATCATAGTAATCATATATACCTCTAGCATAAGAAGCCAAGGTTTCATTATCATTAAATTTTCATGAAAAGGGAAGGTGTGGAGACTTCATCCTAGAGCAACAATTATAATCATATCTCAAGCATAGTTGCCTACCATACCACTTCAACATATAAATTTGATCCCATAATAGTTTCCCTTTTTGAGTCAAGCGATAATCCCTAAAGTATTCATGTTGATCCAACGTGTCTCCCATTACCAAATTGAATGGGGTTTTCTCAGGATTATCAAAGTAGTACATAATATCTTTCACATAACGAGCATCGAGGGTTTTAGGAGGTTCCCCATCTCCATGAGTAGCAAGTAAACCTAATTTTTTGGTACTTTGTGTTCCATATCCATAACTAAAGATAGATAACAACTAAGAACAACAAATAAAAATTACTTAGTGATAAAGCAAACAAGCACACACGAGAATATTCACCCCATGCTATTGCTCCCCAGCAACGGCGCCAGAAAAAGGTCTTGATAACCCACAAGTATAGGGGATCAATTGTAGCCTCCTTCGATAAGTAAGAGTGTCAAACCCAACGAGGAGCTAAAGGTAGAACAAATATTCCCTCAAGTTCTATCGACCACCGATACATCTCTACGCATACTTAACGTTCGCTTTACCTAGAACAAGTATGAAACTAGAAGTACTTTGTAGGTGTTTTTGGATAGGTTTGTAAGATAATAAAGAGCGCGTAAATAAAAAGTAAGGTCTGTTTAAAAGAAGACACAACTAAGTTAGTTTTAGTAGAGATCTTTTTGTCATGAGAAAGTTATTTGTCCCTAGGTAATCGATAACTAGACGAGTAATCACTATTGCAATTTTATATGAGGGAGAGGCATAAAGTAACATACTATCTCTACTTGGATCATATGCACTGATGATTGGAACTCTAGCAAGCGTCCGCAACTACTAAAGATCATTAAGGTAAAACCCAATCATAGCATTAAAGTATCAAGTCCTCTTTATTCCCATACGCAAACAACCTACTTACTCGGGTATGTGCTTCGGACACTCACGCCACCCACCATAAGCAAATTATAAACATATTGCAAACCCTACAGCGGGGATTCCTTACTCTTGCGCGACACGGAGAGCACAATAGGACAACACCAATAATAAAACATGGGACTCAAACCAATCACGATCATCAATTAACCCATAGGACAAAACAGATCTACTCAAACATCATAGGATAGCCATACATCATTGGGAAATAATATATAGCATTGAGCACCATTGAGGGAGTTCCGGACTAGGGGGTGTCCGGATAGCCGAACTATCATCATCGGCCGAACTCCAAGACTATGAAGATACAAGATTGAAGACTTCGTCCCGTGTCCGGATAGGACTTTCCTTGGCGTGGAAGGCAAGCTTTGCGATACGGATATGTAGATCTCCTACCTTTGTAACCGACTCTGTGTAACCCTAACCCTATCCGGTGTCTATATAAACCGGAGGGTTTTAGTCCGTAGGACGAACAACAATCATACCATAGGCTAGCTTCTAGGGTTTAGCCTCTTTGATCTCGTGGTAGATCCACTCTTGTAACACACATCATCAATATTAATCAAGCGGGGCGTGGGTTTTACCTCCATCAAGAGGGCCCGAACCTGGGTAAAACATCGTGTCCCTTGTCTCTTGTTACCATCCGCCTAGCGCTTGCAGTTCAGGACCCCCTACCGAGATCCGCGGTTTGACACCGACATTGGTGCTTTCATTGAGAGTTCCTCGTGTCGCCACCGATAGGCCCGATGGCTCCTTCGATCATCAACAACAGCGCAGTCCGGTGAGACCTTTCTCCCGGACAGATCTTCGTGATTCGGCGGCTTTTGCTGCGGGCAATTAAGCAGCCATCTGGAGCACATCGAAGCTCGCCCTGGCCATCGGTCAGATTTGGAGATTCGAACTATCGGCCGATATCCGTGGAGACTTAATCTTGACGGATTCGAGCGCTGCTAGCGTGCCGCCTTGTCTCGATGGGCATGATCTAGCTCTGCAGCGAGCGATTGCCACGGAGGCCGCACCAAAGCATCCGCTCCGACCCTTAATCCGGGCGGATTCCCCGATCGAGGACGAGTGGTTGGACACCGCCTCGGGGGCTACGATCTCTACGGCGATTGAACCGAACTCTATCCCTGTCCTTTTTGAAGACCTTGACTCTAGGGTGCCAGACTCCTCTCCGGACTCCGAACCCCCCGCGCCCCTGCCAATCGAATCTGATTGGGCGCCGATCATGGAGTTCACTGCCGCGGACATCTTTCAGCACTCGCCCTTTGGCGACATCCTGAATTCACTAAAGTATCTCTCTTTATCCGGAGAGCCCTGCCCGGACTACGGACAGGAAGGGTGGGATACGGACGACGAAGAAATTCAACGCCCACCCACCACCCACTTTGTAGCCACTGTCGACGATTTAACCGACATGCTCGACTTGACTTGAAGACATCGATTGTATGGGCGATGATGCGGAGCGACCAAGACCCAGCGCCTACTGAGAGGGCGCTGGAAGGCCACCTCGTCATCGACATATACATGGTGGACATCCCAAAAGATGGAAGCGGCGATGGAGCAGAGGAGGATGACCCTCAAGAAACAGCCCAAGCGCCCGGCGTCGGTGGCGCCGCTCTAAATCCCGCCACAGCAAGAATGAAGATTCCGGCACCGGAGACAACAATACACGGACAATGCCAAAGACAATCCACTCCGGCAAGATCCGGTAGCGGGAAGATGGAGCGCCAGCCCTCACGAGGCGGCATAAGAAGAGGTAGAGGATTATATGCCTCCCTCGAGAGCGAAGCAAGCCTCGGCGACGATGAATTCGTCGTGCTGAGAATCCCGTCGAACAAGGCGTTTTAGGCGCAGGCTTATAGCCACGGCGAACAGCCTCAAGAAAAAGCAGCAACAGCTTAGAGCTGATCGGGATCGCTAGCCGAGAGATGGACTGAAGTCCTCGCGGCGAAGAGCATGAGCTCGAGCGCCCTCCAAAGCTACCCTAAGCGCAAGCTGCTCCCCGATTAGAGGAGGAGGCTTACGAACCCGCATCACTAGGAGACAATACGGTGACCGACCACCCGTGGTCGCGACAGAAGGCCTCTAGGCCCTTCACTAGAACCGTACCCGGCATCGCTCAAAAAGCACACGGCCAAAGGGGGGCGCTCCGGACCTGCGAGATATATTGGAGGACAAGGCAAGACAATCAAGATCGATCTATGGATCGCGTGGGCGCCCCACAGTGCGTGGCGACAACCGTCGCGCCGGACACAGTAAGTCCGGCCGGGCCGAACAAAACAGACAAAGCTCTCTTGAGCTCCGTTGTGATATCGCCCAGTACAGAGGCGCCGCACACCCACTATGCTTCACAGACGAAGTAATGAATCATCAAATCCCCGAAAGGTTTTAACCCGTCAACATTGAATCCTATGATGGCACAACAGACCCCGCGGTTTGGATCGAAGACTATCTCCTTCACATCCACATGGCCCGCGGTGACGATCTTCACGCCATCAAATACCTCCCCCTCAAGCTTAAAGGACCAGCTCGGCCTTGGCTCAACAGCTTGCCCGCGAGAGTCAATTGGGGCGGGAGGACTGGAAGCCGCATTCCTCGATAACTTCCAGGGCACTTATGTGCGACCACCAGACGCTGATGACCTAAGCCACATAATTCAGCAGCCAGACGAATTGGCCAGACAATTCTGGACACGGTTCTTAACCAAGAAAAACCAAATCGTTCATGGCAGCCCTGACATCGCTCATGACCCGCTTCAGCGCGGGTGAGGACAGCTGGCTAGCACGCAGCAACAACCTCAGCAAAAATTCTGGCAGTCCGGACTTCAAGGACCGAAATGGCAGGCTGCGTCGTAACAAAAACAAACGCTGCATTAACGGCGACAATATTGAAGATACGGTAGTCAATGCCAGATTCAGAGGCTCTAAACCCGGTTAGCGGAAAAAGCCATTCAAAAGAACTACTCCGGGTCCGTCCAATTTGGACCGAATACTCGATCGCTTGTGCCAGATACACGGCACCCCCGAAAAGCCAGCTAACCACACCAACAGGGACTGTTGGGTATTCAAGCAAGCAGGCAAGTTAATTGTCGAAAACAATGACAAAGGGCTGCATAGCGATGACGAGGATGAGACCCAACCGCCGAACAATAGAGGACAGAAGGGTTTCCCCCCACAGGTGCGGACGGTGAACATGATATCATAGCGCACATACCCAAAAGGGAGTGGAAGTGTGCACTCGGGGATGTCTGCGATGGAGCAGTTGCCCAGTTCAATCCATGGTCCTCTGCCCGATCACTTTTGACCGAAGGACCACCCCACTAGCATCCGCCACGGCGGATTCGCGCGACTGGTCTTAGACCCAATCATCGATGGATTTCACCTAACGAGTCACGATGGGCGGCAGCGTAGCTGAACCTGCTTTACCGGGATCGGTCGCAAAATGGGCATAGACCCTCAAGGATTAAACCTACCAAAACGACCTTTAAAGGCGTCATACCGGTGTAAAGCCAATTGTATAGGCTCAATTACCTGGAAGTGGTCATCGGATCCCGGATAACTTCCGGCGAGGAGTTAATCTTGACATAGTCCCGTTCATGGCGGCTATCATGCCTTGCTCGGACGTATCGCGTTGCAAAGTTCAGCGGTTCCGCACTACGCATACCTCAAGCTCAAGATGCCAGGCCCTCGAGGAGTCATCACGGTGGCCCGAAACACTGAGCGTTCTCTCCGCGCGGAGGAACATCTGGCAGCTCTCGCGGCGAAGTGCAATGCAGCCTCTTAAGGCAATTCTCGAGTCGGCGTTAAGCAGCGGACACAGCTAAGCGCGCGCCGGGTAACTTACAACAAGACCACAGCGCGTTCCGAGCGCAGCAGAGCGATGTGGCTAACCCAGCTCTTGTGAAACGTCAAAGCAGGTCCTTCGCGTACACCATTACGCTCTGAAGATACCATGGGCATGGGGAGAAGGGCACGACCACGATAAACCCAGACTGCGTGTAACGCCCCAGATGCAACTTTCCATATTCGTAACTCCACCTCTTGCCTTTTCCGGAGATGCGATATGATATTTCTTTCGTGGTTTGGTTTTTGTCCTTTGTTTTGCATTTTGTTCATGTCATGCATCTCATCTCTTTGCATGATTTGCATTGCATCATGTCATCATGCAACCCTTTTTTAAAACTCTTCTAAATAAATCGTATGGATTTTCGGTCCATTTAAATCGAGGGATATTCACAATGGTGACTTCTCTTTATAACATATCCTCCCAATATTATGGAGCTATATAAAATTATTCCATTTATTTGGAATTGATCATAACACACTTGCAAATAAATCCCATGCCGTTGTTATCTCAATTCTTGGTCTCCAACCTTGCCCATAAATTATTTCATCATTTTCCGGAGCTCCACCGAAATCCTCAACATTTTTGGACCTTCCCAAACCTCACTTCCTATTCAAATCATTTGAATTTAATTCAAATGAGTTTGAATTTACATATTGGAATCTTGCCACTTCTATTTTTCTGTGGTCATGCTTATTTTTATGAGTCCAGAAAAATTGTCCTCGTTCCCAAATTCTTTCCCTAACCCTCTCTTTTTTTTGTCTCTCTATAATTCTTTTCTGCTAAAGGATATGAGGGAGAGAGAGCCCAGCCATGCCTCCTGGGCCTCCCAGCCTCCCGCGCCGGCCCAAGGCCCAGCCCACCTAACCCTCCTAACCTAGCCTGACTCCCTCCTCCGCACCCCATCTCTCCCTCGTTCCTGCCAGCGCCGCCACACACGACATCGCCCGGAGAGGCCCGCTCCTCCCGATCCCTCGTCGCCTCCGACCGCGCCCGAACCCTCCTCCCTCATCTCCCTCGCAGCCTCTCTTCCTCCCCAGCGCCGCGGCCTCGCCCTTCCTCCTCCTGCATCGGGCGTCCCCGTCGCCTCTGCGCGCGAGCGCCGCCGCCCTCAACCCTCCTCGCCGTCGCCCATGGCCACGCCGCCTCCGCACCTCCGTCGTCCTCGGCCTCCCGCGGTTGCCCTGCTCCGGCGCCCCCTACCTCGCGTCACCCTCCGTCTTCAAGCGCCGCCCTGTCCGGATTCGTCCGGCCCTGCCATGGCCGCGCCTCCCCTGCTTCGAGCCAAGACCAACACCGGCCACTCGTCCATGCCGCCCATGGAGGCCTAAGCCGCCGACCTCGCCGGGCCTCCACCTCCGTCCCACGGCCGCATCCATGCTCTGGATCGAGAGGAGCTCGATCCCGAGCGATTTCTGCCCGAGCCACCACGACCACGTGCTGCCTCCTTCATGGTTGCCGTGCTGTCGGTTTTTCATGCCTCGTCCTGCTGCTATGGGTGCCTCGCGAGCCGCCGATGTCCTCGCGAGCTGCTCTGTCTGTTAGGGCTCCCATCCAAGACGAGCTGGCTGCCCCGTTGGCCTTGCTGCCTTTGTCGTGGCCAAGTCAACCCAGACGCCCGGGGTCCATCTTTGGTTGCACACCAAGTCGGCCATGCCTTGGTGCCTCCTGTACACTGTTGGTCAACAGTTGATGCACGCCAAGTACTTCGACTACAGCCGATGCCCCGAGGACACCGAGTACGACTACACTCGGCGATGCGTCAAGTTCCACTACCGTCGACCCCATGGACCGCCAAGTTCGTCTACCGCCGTCAAGTGAACGACTACCATCACTTCAAGACCCAAACGACTACGGCGACATGAACATCTACGAACCGTGTACAACTACCGTCGTGGTGCATTTCGCCAAGTCGATTATAAGCGTGATCGACTACCGTCGACCCTCAAGTTCACAAGTACTTCTTCGGATACACCAAGTTTGACTACACTGCAAGACCCGCACCGGACCGTCAATCTTCTCGAGAATTTTGCCAAGTACCACGATGATCGTCGAGTACCTCTACCCATGACCGGGAGCGTCTCACGACCCGTGAAAAACTACCGTCGCCGAGACCGCAAGTACCACGACAACCCGGAGACATCGGATCGTCAAGTCCCTCTTGAGGCGTGTACCACTACTTCCTCTACCGGCGACCCGGACATCTGAAGCGAACATACAACTACCGTCGCCGTGAACGACTACTTCCACGACGTCCGTGAACCCCTACTTCCCCTACCGTCACGAGAACAACTACTTCCTCTACATTGCACTGTCCCGAATTCACGCTTTGAAGGTATAACCCCGAGATGCCGCCCGTGAATGAATGCATGTTGTATGAGATGCCCGTTTGCATCGTGTCTGAATTGTCACTCGTTTGCCATGCCACCGTCCCGTGGGAACCCAGAATCCGGGATCACCCCACCATCTTGCTGGTTGCGCTCATCCGCATGCTTCCTTTTGCACCGGTATCTCCGTGAGCTACCGGAACCGATATGTTGCCGTGGCACCATTTTCGGATATGTTGTCGTGATACCATTTTCGGATATGCTGCCGTGGCATCATTTTCGGATATGTTGCCGTGGCACCATTTTGGTTTCGCCACCGTGGCACCCTTTTCGTTCCGCCATGGTGACCAAATGCTTCATATCATGCTCATGTTAACGTTTTCATAAAAACTGCAGAAAACTGGTATATGTCATCCGCATCATGATAACAACATTTAAATGTTTAAAATTGTGTTTGCTTTAAATTGCTAAATGCATATGGGGATTTACCGGATTTGTTGTTTTAATGTCCGGCCCCATTTAAATTGTTTAGATGGTATAGTTTTGTTATGCTTCACCTCTTGCCATGTTAACCAATATTTAATATTGTTGAGTACCTAATCGGGAGTGAACTAAATAATTGATGTGGTGTTTCGTCAATATGCAACTCGTTGCATATTGAGCTCCACTTAACTTGTAGTTTTGTTTGTGCATATTGCCATGCCATGCTATTTAAACGGACATGCATCATACTTGGTTGTGCATCATGCCATGTTTATGATTGTGTGTTTATTATGTTGTTTGTTTGTTTCGGGTTGCTTCTCTCGTTAGCCGGTTTCCTTCCGGAGTTGTGAGGATTCGTTCGACTTCGTCCGTTTGTCTTCTTCATGGACTCGTTCTTCTTCCTTGCGGGATCTCAGGCAAGATGACCATACCCTCGAAATCACTTCTATCTTTGCTTGCTAGATGCTCGCTCTTTTGCTATGCCTATGCTACGATGCCGATCACTTGTTTATCATGCCTCCCATATTGCCATGTCAAGCCCCTAACCATCCTTTTCCTAGCAAACCGTTGTTTGGCTATGTTACCGCTTTGCTCAGCCCCTCTTATAGCGTTGTTATTTGCAGGTGAAGATGAAGTTTGTTCCTTGTTGGAACATGGAGATGTTGTTCCTTGTTGGAACATGTTTACTTGTTGGGATATCACAATATATCTTATTTAATTAATGCATCTATATACTTGGTAAAGGGTGGAAGACTTGGCCTTATGCCTGGTGTTTTGTTCCACTCTTGCCGCCCTAGTTTCCGTCATACCGGTGTTATGTTCCCGGATTTTGCGTTCCTTACACGGTTGGGTGATTTATGGGACCCCCTTGACAGTTCGCTTTGAATAAGACTCCTCCAGCAAGGCCCAACCTTGGTTTTACCATTTGCCACCTAAGACTTTTTCCCTTGGGTTCTGTAGACTCAAGGGTCATCTTTATTTTACCCCGGGCGGTGCTCCTCCGAGTGTTGGTCCAAACTAGAACACCGTCTTGGGACCATTCCTTGGCAACTTGGGTTACGTCTGTTCCTGTACTCTTCGCTTATCCGGTGTGCCCTGAGAACGAGATATGTGCAGCTCCTATCAGGATTTGTCGGCACATTCGGGCGGCTTTGCTGGTCTTGTTTTATTCTGTCGAAATGTCTTGTAGTCCGGATTCGAGACTGATCGGGTCTTCGGGAGAAGGAATATCCTTCGTTGACCGTGAGAGCTTATAATGGGCTAAGTTGGGACACCCTGCAGGTATTATCTTTCAAAGCCGTGCCCGCGGTTATGAGGCAGATGGGAATTTGTTAATGTCGGTTGTAGAAAACCGAAGTTGATCTTAATTAAAATACGCCAACGGCGTGTGTAACCGTGATGGTCTCTTCTCGTGAGTCCGGAAGTGAACACGATGTTGGAGTTATGTTTGGCGTAAGTAGTTTCAGGATCACTTCTTGATCATAGTTGTTCGACCGTGCCTTGCTTTCTCTTCTCGCTCTCTTTTGCGATTGTAGCCACCAGATATGCTAGTCGCTTGCTGCAGCTCCACCTCACTACCTGTCCTACCTTTAAGCTTAAATAGTCTTGATCTCGCATGGTGTGAGATTGCTGAGTACCCGTGACTCACAGATACTTCAAAACCAGTTTCTTTGGTGCCGAAGAAACCGTGCAGGTGGCGCATCCTAGCTCAAGGAGGAGCTCGATGAAGATCTTGTTCATTGTGTTGTTTTGTTTGATTGATCATGAGTGGAGCCAGTTGGAGCGATCGGGGATCTGTGTAGCATTTGGGGTAGTCTTCTTTTATTTTGGTTCCGTAGTCGGACCTTGATTGTATCTGTATGATGTAATGCTTTACTCATGTATTGTGTGAAGTGGCGATTGTAAGCCAACTATGTATCTCTTTCCTTATGTATTACATGGGTTGTGTGAAGATTACCTCACTTGCGACATTGCTTTCAATGCGGTTATGCCTCTAAGTCGTGCTCGACACGTGGGAGATATAGCCGCATCGAGGCGTTACAAGTTGGTAATCGAGCCATCCCGACTTAGGAGCCCCTGCTTGATTGAATCGTTGACTTTGTTGAGTCTAGAACAAAATGTTTTGAGTCTTAGGATTATATATATCGGAGAGTAGGATTCTTTTTACTCCTCGGTCCCTTAAATCGCTCTGGTGAGGCATCGGCGTAGAGTCTTGACTCTTCTCTCCTCAAATTTCACTAAAAAATTTAGGATCACGCGGGTATCTTGGAATCGTTCGATGGTTTTGTGGCGAGAACATTGTTCTTGGTGCCTCGACATTTAGGGGTTGTGGCGGTGTCCGGGAGTTGAGCTCCGAGGTGTTGTCGTCACAATTTTATCGTTGCAGATTCTGGAATACCGAGTTTTGCCGACATCGAAAATCTCTTTTATGCAGTTGTTGGTGAGATAACCTCGATAACCCGATCTTTGGGCGAGCTCGAGAGTATTGCCATGACTCGTATAACGGATGCTTTTGAAGGTCGAGGTAAGCGATTTCGGAGTTTTCTTGGTTATGTGTTGAAGGATGGATACAATTGGATCTAGGTATTGTTAGTTTGGGTGATATATTTTGTGTCCCTGTATCCCCAACACCAGATTGCATAACCAGAAAGTTTGGGAGTTTATAGGTGGGAATTCAAGTAGCTCCTAGAATATCTTTCCGACAGATGCATGATATGGGATTGGGTAAATCTCTATCATATGTATTTGTTCGGCTTATTCGCAAGCCAAATCCTTTGTTTTTGTTCCGTTTTGTGGTATTCAAGTTGCTTCAATGCCAAGTGTTGATTCCATACCTTTCCTAAATGGTGTTCTCATATTGCTATGTGAATACTAATCCTTCTTGATCACTGAGCTTGTCATGTCAATTCTTTTCTCAACCGGCGTGCTTCTCTTGAAGTGGATCCGATCATTCCAAAATTCGCAAGATCAATTCTAAGTTTTTTCTCAACGGTGTTCGTTTCATCCGACCTAAGTTGCCTTTGTTTTCCCGCCCTCCCACCCTTTTTCTTCAAGGACTCAGATTTCTTATTCAAGTATCCTTTTATTGATGGGAAGTCTCTCCATTCTTTTCCGTCAATGCTCTTATCCGGTGATTCTCAGGAAGATACTAATGGAGCTTCAAGTTTATCATTCTTTGTTCTCTTATCTTCTCCGGTGGATCCAATTCAAGCTTTCAGTGCTGATCATATACTTTTCCTCGTGTCAAATGCTTTCTCATACCGGTGCACCTATCAATCACTCACTTCTCGCTATTGATTTGTTCTGGAGTGCTGAAGATATCTCCGAAGGCTCGTCTTTTCATTCAAGATCCGTTCAAGCTATTTGGGGATTATTATCTCATTCAAGTCATTTAATTCAACCGGTGCAATCTTTATTTCAAGCAATCGTTCAACGGTGTTTCTTTTGAGTGGGCCCTAACCCACAGGTCTTTTCCCAGGATCTTACCTGACTCTTCTAATTTTCCGAAGTTATTCTCAAATTCTTTGTAAAGTTTGACGTAAGAATGATTTATCATCAGTCAAATGCTTTTCTCCAAGATCTTTCAAATTATCTTCATCGTTGGTTCAACCTTTCTAATTTTCATCCCGGAGTGCCTCAACAATTCATGGTGGTGTTTCTCGTCGTCATTCTCGGATTTTGAAGACCGAAGAAGAGTTTCTCTTAAATCTTTCTCCATACTCTTCAAGATTCATGGTTCTAGCTTGATGCCATCCTCTCATAATTATTTTCGATTGTGAGAATTCTTTTCACCCATCCGGAGCAATTCAGGAGTCTTTTCAGTTTGATTCTTCTGAGCCCATCATCTCAGAATTATTCATTCCATCTTTCAGCTCTCGTTCTCCAAATCTTACCGGTGAATCGTTCAGGTATCCTTTAGTCAGCTCTTGATCTCTGCGTTCACTTGTATCTAAATCCTCTCAAGTATCTTCGTTCATTTTCCAATTCTTCCCGGTGATTTGTGCCTTTGCTACTTTCATTTTCAATTATTACGGCGGTTTGTTCGAGATTCCTCTTCCTATGTTCTCATATTAATTTATCGTTGTTTCAATCCTACCGGTGGTTTGTTCAAGAGTTCTCTTCCTTCGTTATCATATAGATTCATTCGTTCTTTTCAATCCTACCGGTGGTTTGTTGAAGACCTTCCCAAGTTGAGCAATATCTCTCTTCAATCCTTTTTCAACGAGAATAAGTAGTATGCCTAATCCATTGCTTGCCATCAATTTAATTGGTTGAAGATCAGCATAATGTAATTCTTATTCTTGTTTCATCGAGTAAATTCAATTCCTCATTCCGGAGGTCCATCAAAATTCTTGATTTCATTTGTTCGTCTTTCTTATCCGAAGCTCCAAGTTTTCTGCATTATCTCATCGCGAAGCTTCATCTTATCATTGCAAGGCTTCACCTTGTGTTTTCAACTTCTCTTTCTTTCTATCATCCTTTTATTTACCGGAGTTCTTCATGGAGGCTCTACACGATGGTTCGTCAAGGATTCTTTTCATTCTTCAATTGTTCTTCAAGATTTCTCTCGAAGTTAAGATCCGTCAAGCCATACTTCAAAATAAACATGGTGCTCAACACATGTTTTGTTTTGAGGAGTTCAAGCATTCTTCATCTTGCATTCCGAAGTGCAATTCTTTCTACCTTATCTCTTGAGATGGTGTTATGTCATTCTTGACAATTTTCCTTCATGCTTCATGATTCATATGTTGTCAAGAATGAGGTATTTTAAATCCATCATTTTCTCTTCGTTCAAGAGATCTTTTCAACCAATCAATCCCTTTGTTGGAGTTATCTTGGGTCATATTTCACCTAAAGCCTTCCCTAAGGAATGTTGCTATTTATGGTGCTTATAAATGACCCAAGTTCTTCATTTGTCCTCTCGGTGAAATAAATTTCTCGTCTCCTTGTTGATATCAATCCAATTGTTTGTTTCCGTTGGTGGCAGAAGCTCACCTCATAATGTTGAGATGTTTCCATAAGTCCACTACAAGGTTATTCTTTTCGTTGTTGATAATCCAACAACCCCGTTCTATCCTTCTTTTTAAGGGTTCTTTCCAAACTCATTTGTAGTAGAAGTTGTCATTTTCTTCTCCATTCCTTTATTCCAATGATCTATCTTCTATTATTTCTTCCAGAGGCATTGTGATGTTGCTCTCTTCACCCATCACCTCGTTTTGTCAAGATCATGTTATTTTCTTACTTATCCATTTAACCGGAGTGTTGTGTCATCTCTTCAAGTTCTTTTCATCTTATCAAGTTTTCCTTCTTCTTTCACTTGGAGTGTTGTCCAAATTATATCATTCTTATTCCTTCTCTATCTTGTTTTTAACCGGAGTGGTGTCAATATCTATGTTATCACTAAACCTCTTGGTTCTCGTCGTATCCCATGTTCCTCTTTTCTAACAGAGTGTTTTCAACTTTGTTCATCTTCGTTGTTTTCTTTCTTTCATTTTGTTCAACATCTCAAGGTTCATTGGTTTCACTCTTTTGTCAAAGAAGCAACTTAGTTTTACCGCTTATCTTCCTCTTCCTTTTCCCTCCGGTACCATCCTAGATCTCGGGACGAGATCCTCTCGTAGTGGTGGAGTGTTGTAACGCCCCGGATGCAACTTTCCATAACTCCAACTCTTGCCTTTTCTGGAGATGCGATATGATATTTCTTTCGTGGTTTGGTTTTTGTCCTTTGTTTTGCATTTTGTTCATGTCATGCATCTCATCTCTTTGCATCATTTGCAGTGCATCATGTCATCATGCAACCCTTTTTTAAAACTCTTCTAAATAAATCATATGGATTTTCGGTCCATTTAAATCGAGGGATATTCACAATGGTGACTTCTCTTTATAACATATCCTCCCAATATTATGGAGCTATATAAAATTATTCCATTTATTTGGAATTGATCATAACACACTTGCAAATAAATCCCATGCCGTTTTTATCTCAATTCTTGGTCTCCAACCTTGCCCATAAATTATTTCATCATTTTCCGGAGCTCCACCGAAATCCTCAACATTTTTGGACCTTCCCAAACCTCACTTCCTATTCAAATCATTTGAATTTAATTCAAATGAGTTTGAATTTACATATTGCAATCTTGCCACTTCTATTTTTCTGTGGTCATGCTTATTTTTATGAGTCCAGAAAAATTGTCCTCGTTCCCAAATTCTTTCCCTAACCCTCTCTTTTTTTTGTCTCTCTATAATTCTTTTCTGCTAAAGGATATGAGGGAGAGAGAGCCCAGCCATGCCTCCTGGGCCTCCCAGCCTCCCGCGCCGGCCCAAGGCCCAGCCCACCTAACCCTCCTAACCTAGCCCGACTCCGTCCTCCGCACCCCATCTCTCCCTCGTTCCTGCCCGGCGCCATGCCACACACGCACATCGCCAGGGAGAGCCCCGCTCCTCCCGATCCCCTCGTCGCCTCCGACCGCGCCCGAACCCTCCTCCCTCATCTCCCTTGCAGCCTCTCTTCCTCCCCAGCGCCCTGGCCTCGCCCTTCCTCCTCCTGCATCGGGCGTCCCCGTCGCCTCTGCGCGCGAGCGCCGCCGCCCTCAACCCTCCTCGCCGTCGCCCATGGCCACGCCGCCTCCGCACCTCCGCCGGCCTCGGCCTCCCGCGGTTGCCCTGCTCCGGCGCCCCCTGCCTCGCGTCACCCTCCGTCGTCAAGCGCCGCCCTGTCCGGATTCATCCGGCCCTGCCATGGCCGCGCCTCCCCTGCTTCGAGCCAAGGCCGACGCCGGCCACTCGTCCATGCCGCCCATGGAGGCCTAAGCCGCCGACCTCGCCGGGCCTCCACCTCCGTCCCACGGCCGCATCCATGCTCTGGATCGAGAGGAGCTCGATCCGGCGATTCTGCCGAGCCACCACGACCACGTGCTGCCTCCTTCATGGTTGCCGTGCTGTCGGTTTTTCATGCCTTGTCCTGCTGCTGTGGGTGCCTCGCGAGCCGCCGATGTCCTCGCGAGCTGCTCTGTCCGTTAGGGCTCCCCTCCAAGACGAGCTGGCTGCCCCGTTGGCCTTGCTGCCTTTGTCGTGGCCAAGTCAACCCAGACGCCCGGAGTCTATCTTGGGTTGCACACCAAGTCGGCCATGCCTTGCTGCCTCCTGTACCTTTGTTGGTCAACAGTTGATGCCGCCAAATGCCCGACTACAGCCGATGCCCGAGGACACCGAGTACGACTACACTCGGTGATGCGTCAAGTTCCACTACCGTCGACCCCATGGACCGCCGAGTTCGTCTACCGCCGTCAAGTGAACGACTACCATCACTCCAAGACCCAAATGACTACGGCGACATGAACATCTACGAACCGTGTACAACTACCGTCGTGGTGCATTTCGCCAAGTCCAGTACAATGTGAACGACTACCGTCGACCCTCAAGTTCACAAGTACTTCTTCGGATACACCAAGTTTGACTACACTGCAAGACCCGTACCCGGACCGTCAATCTTCTCCGAGAATTTTGCCAAGTACCACGATGATGCGTCGAGTACCTCTACCCATGACCGGAACGCGTCTACGACCCGTGAAAAACTACCGTCGCCGAGACCGCAAGTACCACGACAACCCGGAGACATCGGATCGTCAAGTCCCTCTTGAGGCGTGTACCACTACTTCCTCTACCGGCGACCCGGACATCTGAAGCGAACATACAACTACCGTCGCCGTGAGCGACTACTTCCACGACGTCCGTGAACCCTACTTCCCCTACCGTCACGAGAACAACTACTTCCTCTACATTGCACTGTCCCGAATGCACGCTTTGAAGGTATAACCCCGAGATGCCGCCCGTGAACGAATGCATGTTGTATGAGATGCCCGTTTGCATCGTGTCCGAATTGTCACTCGTTTGCCATGCCACCGTCCCGTGGGAACCCGGAATCCGGGATCACCCCACCATCTTGCTTGTTGCGCTCATCCGCACGCTTCCTTTTGCACCGGTATCTCCGTGAGCTACCGGAACCGATATGTTGCCGTGGCACCATTTTCGGATATGTTGCCGTGGCACCATTTTCGGATATGTTGCCGTGGCATCATTTTCGGATATGTTGCCGTGGCACCATTTTGGTTTCGCCGGCGTGGCACCCTTTTCGTTCCGCCATGGTGACCAAATGCTTCATATCATGCTCATGTTAACGTTTTCATAAAAACTGCATAAAACTGGTATATGTCATCCGCATCATGATAACAACATTTAAATGTTTAAAATTGTGTTTGCTTTAAATTGCTAAATGCATATGGGGATTTACCGGATTTGGTTTTTTAATGTCCGACCCCATTTAAATTGTTTAGATGGTATAGTTTTGTTATGCTTCACCTCTTGCCATGTTAACCAATATTTAATATTGTTGAGTACCTAATTGGGAGTGAACTAAATAATTGATGTGGTGTTTCGTCAATATGCAACTCGTTGCATATTGAGCTCCACTTAACTTGTAGTTTTGTTTGTGCATATTGCCATGCCATGCTATTTAAACCGGACATGCATCATACTTGGTTGTGCATCATGCCATGTTTATGATTGTGTGTTTATTATGTTGTTTGTTTGTTTCCGGGTTGCTTCTCTCGTTAGCTTCGGTTTCCTTCCGGAGTTGTGAGGATTCGTTCGACTTCGTCCGTTTGTCTTCTTCATGGACTCGTTCTTCTTCCTTGCGGGATCTCAGGCAAGATGACCATACCCTCGAAATCACTTCTATCTTTGCTTGCTAGATGCTCGCTCTTTTGCTATGCCTATGCTACGATGCCGATCACTTGTTTATCATGCCTCCCATATTGCCATGTCAAGCCCCTACCATCCTTTCCTAGCAAACCGTTGTTTGGCTATGTTACCGCTTTGCTCAGCCCCTCTTATAGCGTTGTTAGTTGCAGGTGAAGATGAAGTTTGTTCCCTGTTGGAACATGGAGATGTTGTTCCTTGTTGGAACATGTTTACTTGTTGGGATATCACAATATATCTTATTTAATTAATGCATCTATATACTTGGTAAAGGGTGGAAGGCTCGGCCTTATGCCAGTGTTTTGTTCCACTCTTGCCGCCCTAGTTTCGTCATACGGTGTTTTGTTCCCGGATTTTGCGTTCCTTACGGTTGGGTGATTTATGGGACCCCCTTGACAGTTCGCTTTGAATAAGACTCCTCCAGCAAGGCCCAACCTTGGTTTTACCATTTGCCACCTAAGACTTTTCCCTTGGGTTCTGCAGACTCAAGGGTCATCTTTATTTTACCCCGGGCGGTGCTCCTCAGTGTTGGTCCAAACTAGAATAATGTTGAGATGTTTCCATAAGTCCACTACAAGGTTATTCTTTTCGTTGTTGATAATCCAACAACCCGTTCTATCCTTCTTTTTAAGGGTTCTTTCCAAACTCATTTGTAGTAGAAGTTGTCATTTTCTTCTCCATTCCTTTATTCCAATGATCTATCTTCTATTATTTCTTCGGAGGCATTGTGATGTTGCTCTCTTCACCCATCACCTCGTTTTGTCAAGATCATGTTATTTTCTTACTTATCCATTTAACTTGGAGTGTTGTGTCATCTCTTCAAGTTCTTTTCATCTTATCAAGTTTTCCTTCTTCTTTCACTTGGAGTGTTGTCCATTTCTTTTCATACATATGTTCGTTCACGGCATGTTGCATCCGTACACTTTAGTGCGGCTAATATACACCAGGGCTTATGTTTCGACTTCTCTTTATAACATATCCTCCCAATATTATGGAGCTATATAAAATTATTCCATTTATTTGGAATTGATCATAACACACTTGCTAATATACACCAGGGCTTATCTCAATTCTTGGTCTCAACCTTGCCCATAAATTATTTCATCATTTTCGGAGCTCCACGAAATCCTCAACATTTTGGACCTTCCCAAACCTCACTTCCTATTCAAATCATTTGAATTTAATTCAAATGAGTTTGAATTACATATTACAATCTTGCCACTTCTATTTTACGTGGTCATGCTTATTTTTATGAGTCGGAAAAATTGTCCTCGTTCCCAAATTCTTTCCCTAACCCTCTCTTTTTTGTCTCTCTATAATTCTTTTCTGCTAAAGGATATGAGGAGAGAGCCCACCATGCCTCCTGGGCCTCCCGGCCTCCAGCGCCCAGGCCCAGGCCCACCTAACCCTCCTAACCTAGCCCGACTCAGTCCTCCCCCCATCTCTCCCTCGTTCCTGCCGTGCGCCATGCCACACCCTCGCCGAGAGGCCCGCTCCTCCCGATCCCTCGTCGCCTCCGGGCGCCCGAACCCTCCTCCCTCTTTCCGCATTATGGTGTGATGAGTCCGAACACTTTCACAAGTCGGCACCCGAACTTATAGCACTATATGCATCGGCTCGAATCATGTCTTGGGTCAATAGTTGGGTTTGCCCGGCTCCCATGTTTTGGTACCTTACGTTCCGTTATATCGGCTAAGGTAGCTTGGGGAGAACCACTGCGATTCCGCCCAGTTGAGCTGGGTTAACGCCTCGATGGAAAGCTAAAACGGCCGTCATGATGGCGAGAGCGATCGCTATTCGAAGGTTTTTGCGAGTCCTTAAAGACTTATGCGCTTAGGCGAGGAGCGGATAATGTCCGGCCAAAGGCGTGGATAAGCGCCCCAAATTGATCTTCGAAGACTAGGGGCTTCGCGAAATTTAAAATTATAAATTCTATGGCTAAGTGAGAGTGTTCAAGCATTATAAGTCCGGTTGCCTTGTTACGCTGTGTTGGCGCCTCCTAGATGGACCCAAAAATGGGAACAAGAGCGCTCAAGTTTATCCGAACACCCCAGCACTTTCGTGGCATGGGGGCTGAAGCCGACGACTTGCCATCTCTCGATTTGATAAACAACCGCCTGAAGGTAATATTTTAAATTAACAAGCGTTGCTTAGCGCATATGAACTAAGTTTTCAGCGCGGGATAACAAAATCGAGTCTACTCAAATATTACATCTTTGGAGCACTCACCCGCAATAAATGAGCGCCCTTGACACACTCTTATAATACATCTCGGGCGTGCGATGCTCCTTGCCCTCGGTGGCGGGTCCGTCCACGAGCCACAGGCATCCATCTTGCCCAGTGCACCTTTCTTGCGGCAAGGCCCGGCAGGCACCCTCAATACAAGCGGAATGCTTGATGACTTCTACCCAGACACGCATCCACCGGCCGCCGCGCAGGCGAAGTAGCTCCAGGCGTGGCCTCCTTAGGCCTGACCGAACTATGAGGCCCTTCATGGCCTGTTCGGCCGCCTTGTGGAGATCGACCAGCTGCTTCAGCTGGTCGCTAAAAACACCGGATGTCCAGCCTCGACATCTTGAGACCGAAGACCTTCTCGTCGAGCTCCCTCCTCGGCCGGTAGAATCGGCAGCATCGGACCGCTGCGAGGAAGATCTGCAGCGCACAGAGAGCTCCGACGGGTAAGCAACAGGTAATTAACACTCACATGCTTACTTTGCATGAAAAATGCCTTACCAGCTGCTATTTTCTTCCTTGCCTCAATCTCTGGAGGCCTTGTAGGCTTGGCCTTAGCGGCTTTGGCTCTCTCAAGAGCCGTTGCAAGCTCGAGACTCTCGAGCCTTGAGTCACGCTCCAAGCTCTCATGTTTTTCACGAGATCTGGAGCTCTTGTTGTAACCGCCACCCGCGCCTCCTGCTTTTCTCGCTCGGTGCGCTCATGGCCGCATTGCATTCGGCCACGGCCACCGCCTCCTTGAGTCGCCACCTCGTTAGTGGCCCCTACAATACCCATGTTATCCTTGTCATTTTCTTGCAACCAAATCCTTTTACATAAGGTACAATTTTCATAAGGTATTACTCACCTTCTTTTCCTCGAGTTGCTTCTTGGCATGGCGAGCTTGTTCTCGGACCGCTCGAGTTTTCCTTCAAAGTATTGACCTCCATGATCGGTCTTGGCGGAGGTCGGCAGCACAACCTGCAATCCCATATTGACATATTTTTGTGACTCCTGCGTTTATCTTTCTAAAGATCCTCAGTCCGGCTTTTCTTTCCGAACACCGAACCGAGCATCGAGGGCTCTGTCTATCGGTACCATTTTACATATATTGAAATTCTTACCTCAAAGCACTGTTAGAAAGGCTGCTGCGAGGCTTCAGTCGGCCTGCTCTTGGCGGCTGAACCTTACGAATCACCGCACTCATGCGGTGCGGTGTTCCTCTTTGATGGGCGCCGTTGGCGCCTCCGGCAAATATCCGGCATCTCGGTTGGGCGGAGGCAGCCGGCGTCGCAGTCTTGCCCTTCTTACGAAGGGGTGCGCCCGCGGACTCGAGAGCCACTTTGTGGCCTCGGGGCTGAGTCCAGTGCACAGTCCGGGAGGGTATCCTGTGACACCTCCGGGGCCTCCTCCTCCTGGTGGGTCCTTTTCTGGGATCCCACCTCGACGTCGTCCGCGGCGCGGGGGGTGGAGGCAGTCGGAAGGGAATCCATATCCGGCGCACCCAAGGACCCCTTCGACAAGCGGGAAGATCATCCTTGGGCGGACTGCGGGGTTGTATGCGGCATTAGAAAGACATTATGTGGCGAAAAAAAAAACCTTGAAGTTATTGAGTCCGGATACTTACGATCTCACCAGGGCTTGGCCCTTGGAGGCGATCGTCGTCCTTTGGCGTTGGCGGAGCAGTCCGGGGAAGAGTTTTCCTTCTTGGACCCTTGGCCTCCTTGTTGGGGAGGCCTTCCTTTCGTCCCTCCCCGCCGAGGGAGGCTTTCTTCTTCTCCTCCTCACCTTGGTGGGAGGATTGACCTCAGTTCATCATCCGATAGCACCTGGCAGGAACTCTTCCGAGTCCTGTGGCGTCTTCTTGGCCTTCTTCTTGACACCACGTGGGGTGCGAACCCAGCTAACCCGTTAGGCGGGCGTCCGCTGGGTCCTCGGCAATGGGGCGGACGGATAGTCCGTTCGACCTTGACCATTCTGTCAAAGGTAAAGGGAGTTTAGATCCGCATAGAGTCAAACTATGGAAAACAAGTGGTGAAATCACTTACCTCGTCACTCGGCGCTGCGAGGGAATCGCGATCTTGATGGCGGATGCGGGAGCCGGCGCCCTTGAACAGCACCTTCGGACATCTTACGTGCGTAGTGTCGAAGAGCCGCTTCGAGGTGCGGTGCTGCGCGGATCAAACTCCCACATGTTGAAGCCCGTCGTTGCGCGGGAGAATCCGGTGGATGAGCATGACACGGACTCGTTGACAAGCTTGAGCTTCTTGTCCACCGGCTTACGGATCGGGCTTGGAGTCGGTTAGCTCCTCCGAATCCCCCATATCCGGCCACTCTCTTTCCGGAGGTGAGCCGTGTAGGGATGCCAGATCTGAATTCGGGGCGCAGCCCAATCAGAGTCACAGCGGCTCGGTGATGTAGAACCACCCGATTGCCACCCCTTGATGGTTTCCACGAAAGTGCCCTCCAGCTCGTAGCGTGGGACATCTTGCCCACCATGGCGCATCCGCACTCCGCTTGGCTGCCCATCACAACCTTGACTTGACCTTTGAAGGTCTTGAGCCTAAGCGAAGTGGGGCTGGATCTGAAGGAAGGCCTCGCACCACGACGATAAACGCCGAGATGTTGAGGATGAAATTGGGGCGAGATCATGGAAATCTAGGCCGTAGTAGAACATGATCCCGGACAAAGGGATGAAGCGGGAAGCCCAGTCCAGCGGAGGAAATGGGAAGAAATACTACCCTCTCATGGGGCTGGGGTTGGGAATGAGCTCTCCCTCATCGGGGAGCCGATCTTGCGATGTTCTTGGACAAATATCCGGCGTCGCGCAGCTTCTGGATCTGCCCCTCCGTGGCGGAGGAGGCCATCCACTTTCCTCCGCTCGGACATAGTTGGAGAAGGTTGAGGTGAGAGTGCGGACTTGGTGGCTGGGCTCGAGTTCAGCGGAGATGGATAAGCCAAGGAGGAAGAAGGCGCGGTAAAGGGTTGGATCTTTATCCCTTATATGGGAAGACAAAACATATGTCCCCACCGCCTGGTAAAACTCGCTTATCTCCCAAGCGTCACAATCAATGGGCGGTTGGGTTACCACGTCCGTATTGATGGGAATCCGGAATAAGGGAACACGATCTACTGCTTCGACAAGGCGTGCCAAGAAACCGCTTAGCTAAGCGCTGAGGTGGAATAATAAAAACAATTTGAGTAAAGGCTTGGTAATGGTGCGGCGTCACGCCACGAGAATCGTCGCCAAGAGATTGATCTTGTGTAATATTATTCTCTCTACGGTGGTATGTGGAATTTATTTTTGCGAGCGGACACTATCTGGTGTTAACAATCTTCTATAAAATATTGAAGGAAGAACCCGCCTTGCAATGCGAAGACAGCATGCGCGCGCCGGACTCGTCGTCATTGAAGCCTGGTTCGAGGGGCTCTTGAGGAGTTCGGACTAGGGGTGTCCGGATAGCTGAACTATCATCATCGGCGGACTCCAAGACTATGAAGATACAAGATTGAAGACTTCGTCCGTGTCCGGATGGGACTTTCCTTGGCGTGGAAGGCAAGCTTGGCGTCTGGATATGTTGATCTCCTACCTTTGTAACCGACTCTGTAACCCTAACCCTATCCGGTGTCTATATAAACCGGAGGGTTTTAGTCCGTGGGACGAACAACAATCATACCATAGGCTAGCTTCTAGGGTTTAGCCTCTTTGATCTCGTGGTAGATCCACTCTTGTAACACACATCATCAATATTAATCAAGCGGGGCGTAGGGTTTTACCTCCATCAAGAGGGCCCGAACCTGGGTAAAACATCGTGTCCCTTGTCTCCTATTACCATCCGCCTAGGCGCCTGATTGGGACCCCCTACCGAGATCCGCGGTTTGACACCGACAACCATGTTTAAGTAGAGATTACAGCGGGTAAAGAGGGTTACACGCTGCATAGAGGAAGAGTTGGTGATGATGGCGGTGAAGTTGTCGGTGAAGATTGTGGTGATGATGATGGCCCCGGTGGCACTCGGCGCCATCGGAAGCGAGGGGGAGAGAGCCCCCCTCCTTCTTATTCTTCCTTGACCTCCTCCCTAGATGGGAGAAGGGTTTCCCCTCTGGTCCTTGGTCTCCATGGCGTGGGAGGGGCGAGAGCCCCTCCGAGACTAGATCTGTCTCTCTGTCTCTCTCTGTTTCTGCGTTCTAGATTCTGCATTTTCACCGTTTCTTTTATAACCGGAGATCCGTAACTCCGATTGGGCTGAATTTTGGACATGATCTCTATCCGTGTCAGGACCCCGATCCTAAGTCACGCCGATCTAGCATGTAACACATGATATCACTTTGCGGCCTCATGCACGGTATTCCCACGGATGCCACCTTACGTGGCCCGGGACCGTTTGCGCCTTTTGGCTCACGTATATGATAGTGTCGCTAGCATCCATATGACAAAGAACCCGGGCCGACATGATTAGTCATGAACCCAAAGTGGATCTAACTTACAGGGACAGACATACATGACCTAACAACGTATGTGTCGGTCATCAGCGAGTGAATTCAGGCTGTAGCAACTGGGCTAGCAGGACTCCGGGATTTCGGGCTGTAGCAGGCTAACAGGACTCCGAATGATACCGCGTGACATTTCCCCGAAGGGACGGAAACAGGATCGAAGAAGGACACATGCCGGCCAGTCTAAGTGTTCTGGAGCAGTAGCAACTGGACTAACAGGACTCCGATAAATCGGGCTGTAGCAGACTACCATGGCTCGGTGGAAGTACTAGACTACATTTCCCCATAAGAGAGTCTACCAAGGATAGACAACTAGGTGGTCGGATCCCACACATACCAAGCATTTCAAATCATACACACAATATGCTCGATATGTGCAAATACAACATGGCACCACAACAAAACTCTACAACTCAAAGTATTTACTCATTAGGCTCCGAGGAGCCAAGTATTACAAACATGGGTCTCATGACCCAACATACAGATCATACAAGCAACAAGCACAAGCGGAAGCTTAGCTTGTCTGAGTACAGACAACTATAAAAGAAAAAGGCTGAGAAGCCTGACTATCTACAAGACCCTGCCGAGGGCACAAGATCGTAGCTGAGGTAACAAGCTAAACATCTAGTCCACGCGGAACTACTAGCGAGACTGAAGTCTCTTTGCGAAAACATAAATTAAGAAAACGTGAGTACAAATGTACACAGCAAGACTTACATCAGAACTAACTACATATGCATCGGTATCAACAAAAGGGGGTGGTGGAGTTTAACTGCAGCAAGCCAGCTTTGACTCGGTGGCTATCCTAAACTACAACTGCAAGTAACTCTTTTGAGGTGGCGCACACGAGTCCACAATTCACCAAATCAATACAGCACTATGGATCAGCTCCCGTCTCCTACGAGAACGCCATCCATAGCACTCACGCTTATCTTGCGCATTTCAGAGTATCCACTTTCACTTGTCTATGAACTGTACAGACAACCCAGAAGTCCTTTACCACGGACACGGCTATTAGAATACATGATGTTAACCCTGCAGGGGTGTACTTCTTCACACACACTCTCGCGACTTACCACCATGTACACGTCGTGTATCTCGGCAACCTTCAAGCGGAAGCCTGGCAAGGGAGTCGGCCACGACCTGACTAACCACACAAGTCTCCAGTCCAGGTTTATCACCTATTCGGGTTCCATCCGCAAGGAGATCCGGCCGGGGTGTCGCTCACGGCCCCAAACGATGTGTACAGGGTTCCCAAGCCCACCAAACGGGCGACACTTGGCATTCCCGGCCACAGGGCCTAGTCTGTCCCAAGCCCACATGTACCGGGTGCCACTTGGTAGACTAATAACACTACCTACAAACACTAGAAACTAGTTGCAACTCATGGATAGAGATCGAGTTGGTTAATAAGCCGAGAGGGGCCGAGTTACCGGAACCCAATGTGTGGTAGCAACTGTTCATGGATCAGAAACACAGAACTCAATTCCTGAGGACGGTTTCAATGAGACAACCCACCATGTACTCCTACATGGCCTCACACCGCTACCTTTACCAAATCGTGTTCACACACTTAGCTCTCAATAGTAGGACATGTTCACCACATTCCAATTCATCCCGATGAACGGACGACTCAACTCTAAGCGATAGCAGGCATGACAACGAGCATGGATGAGTAGGCACATCAGGGCTCAAACAACTCCTACTCATGCTAGTGGGTTTCATCTATTTACTGTGGCAATGACAGGTCATGCAGAGGAAAGGGGTTCAGCTACCGCAGCATGCAATAGTTGAATCGATGTTGTCCTAATGCAGTAAAAGAGAGCAGAAGCGGGAGAGTGGGATTGTATCAGAATGAACAAGGGGGTTTTGCTTGCCTGGCACTTCTGAACATAGTATAGCTCTTCATCGGTGTCATTGAACTCATCGTCGGAACTACGTCCATTAAGAGGGGACAAATACCGGCAAACAGAGAAGGAACACAATCAATGCAATGCAAAAATATGATGCATGATCATGACATGGCAATATGCTGTGATTTGAGCTAATGCAACAGAAAGTCATTTTGATTTAAGTGGAATTCAAAGCTAGATCAAATTCCAACTCCAAATCAATTATCAAATTTGTCCTAATCATGTTTCATCCTAAACAGTTAGATTAACTTTCTCAAACATGCATGAAAATGCCTTAAACAGATTCTTTGGATTTTTCTGATCATTTTTTATATATAAATCTTTTCAATCTGAGTTACAGATTATTTTCTATGATTTTTAGAAGTTTTAACTATTTTCTGGAATTCATAAATCATTTCCTGATTTATTTAAATCCCAGAAATGATTTACTGCGTCAGCATTACAACACGGTGATGTCAGCAGGTCAACGGACTGGCTCCGGGTCAAACCTGACGTGTGGGGTCCACATGTCGATGGCACAGGGCTGGTTTGGGTGAATGACAGGTGGGGCCGGTCAATGCTGACTTCACCGAAGTCAAAGCTGACATGTGGGGTCGACACAGATTAGCACTAATCTAAACAGGAAAATTAGACTAACCTAATTAGGTTCTAGGACCCACATGTCATCGATAGAGGGCACTAACTAAACAGGATTAGCACCTAAGCTAATGCTGCCACGTCAGCTGCCGGCGTTTAGCCGCCGGCGACCATAGACCGCAGTGGCGATGATCGGGACGGCGGCTCCGGTGACCAAAACGACGGTCGAGCACATCTACGAGGAGCTGGGGCTCGTGTGCATCCAATTGTGGTAGGGGGAGGGCGCGAGGTGGCCGGAGTTGGGCACAGTGTTGAGTTCGGCGGCAGCCGGAGTTCGGACCTTGACGGAAACGATGCCAAAGGGCGTCTCCGGGCGAGCTGGTGGTGTCTGCGGGTTTCTGGGGGTGCGGTGAGGAAGAAAACGTGCTCAGAGGCGACGTGTGTGGGCTATAGCCATAGCGGCGGCATGGCCGGCGGCGAGCAAGCTTTTGGCCTCGATGACACTAGCGCTAGAGGACATGCGGGGCGAAGGGAAAAGAGGTGAACGGCAGAGGAGCTCACAGAGGACTCGCTGAGCAGACCAGTTGGCTCGGGGACCCGCTGTAGACCACGAATCGGATTCGGCAATCAGCGGCGCCCGAGGTTGAAGACGATGGCGTGGAGGTGATGCAGCGCTTCCCGGCTCGCGTGGCTCGGCAGGACGGACGGGGGCATCACGGGGGTTCTTCTGGAAGCAACTACGAGGCAAAGGGTTGGCGGTGGATGCCACAACAGCGGGCGACGGCGACGAGCTCGGCTCTGGCGCGAGCGAGGGAGTAGAGGAGGGGTGGGAGAGCTAGAGAGCGAGGGGAAAGTGAGGGGAGGCGTCGGGCGTCTCCGTGGCGTGAGGGGGAGGCAGGAGGTGGCAAGCAGGAGGTGGCGCGTTGGCTGCAGCTTCATCACGCACTGCTTCTCCTTCTGGCAGAAGGTTGAAGAAGCAGGTAGCCCTGGCTGGGCTGGGCCAGTCGGCAGGTGGCCTGGCCAGGTGGGCTGCCAGGTAAGTGGCCTAGGTGAGTCCTTCTCTCTCTCTCTTTTCTAATAATGTTTCTGTTTTCTATTTATTTTGATCTGTTTTGAATTAGTAAAAATACTAACTCATTTTGTAAAATCCTGACAAAAATTGTGGGCACTATTTGAATTATTTCCAACAGCCTCCAATTGTTTTCAGGAGTATAGAAGCATTTAAAATATTTATAGGCATTAAATGCTCCAATTCAAATACGATATGATTTAACTCAAAAATCCATAAATGGCCAGGAAATATGCTGATCATATTTGGCATAGGTTTTCACCTTTATCAGAAATCATGAACATTTTCAATGACATTTTGGGTTCTTTGAAAAAGATTTTATTTAAACCTATTTGAATTCTTTCTGGTGCTAGGGTTTGATCAATCCCCATTTCAGCTTTACATAAAATTAAAACATGATGCAACACACAAGTGCTAGCCTAGTGCAAGGTAAAGCTAGGGATGTGACAATCGGGAAATTAGCTATCTTGCGGCGAAAGAAGGGCTCCAACCGCCTTGCGGGGTGGCCACGAGGGTCCAGGGCGCGCCTGACCCCCTGGGGCACGCCCCTGCCTCATGGCCCCCTCGGGAATCGTCTCGCATTGATTCTTCTTCCCAAAAATCATAAATAGTCCCAAAAAAATCTCCGTCGGTTTTTATCCCGTTTGGACTCCGTTTGATATGGGTTTTCTGCGAAACAAAAAACATGCAACAAACAAGAACTGGCACTGGGAACTGGATCAATATGTTAGTTCCAAAAATAATATAAAAAGTTGCCAAAAGTATACGAAAGTTGTAGAACATTGGCATGGAACAATAAAAAATTATAGATACGACGTGGACGTATCATCTGTCAAGGCGTCTCCCTTCTAGATTATGCACGAGGATTACAAGGAATCCTGTGGTCAGGGGCATGAGGGTACTAGTGATCTCTTGCAGAAGTTTTGAAGGGGACGAGGCCAATAAGGAAAGTATACCTTAGTTTTCGAAAAACTCGGAAGGGAAGAGAAGTATAGATAGTTTGAAAACTAGTAATAATAGTTTTAAAAAATAGTTTTACCCTAACTAACAACCATGCTAACTAAGGCTTCCTATAGTCAGGATGGCTCTGATACCAGCTCTGTGGGGACCCCGACTCATAAGTCGTGATCACCGAATGCACGTATACAATGATCCCAGAGATCAATGCTCACTAAACACACAGAAGCTGAATAATAAGAGTCTTACATCCATACATACCATCTTACACAAGTAGGACCATTATGGTCGAGTCTTGAGTTTATCATCACAGCAGAAATCTTTGACGATACTTTGGACCCATGCCGTCTGCCTTAACCCTGCAGGAATTCTGACTGGGAGAGCCTCCTAGCTTGCACGATCGTCACCAAAGAACTCTTCTGCATGTTCCTGCTCTTCCAGACCTGGCCAAGTAAATAGTCAGGGACAAGCCAGTGAGTATGTTTGAATGTACTCACAAGCAACGCAAGAGTGATAATGGAATAATTATGCAAGGCTCTACTGCTAAATTAGCATTTTTGCGGAAAGCTAGTTTTTCTAATACGAGTATGATGAACATTATTCAAGGACATGAATGCATCTACAACAATTATCAGGAGGTTATAGACATCAACATCGAGAAAGAGTTGTAAACAACTCATGCTCAAACTCATCATGACTTCCACACGAATCATACCAACAAGATTACCAAACCGTGTTGTTTGTTAGAAACATATGGACATAGTCTAAGCTGCACCACCCAAGTGTCCTTGACCATGGACACGGCTATTCGAATAGTTTGACACTCTGCAGAGGTTGTACACTTTACCCACAAGAATTGGGAAGCTTTCGTGACATCCACGATCCCGTAGTACCTCAAGTACTCGGGGGAAGCACCCGATCACTATCTTTCCCTAGGAGAACTAACATAGGGTCCATTCATTGGTACACGACCCTCGTGTATAAGCATAAAGATCTTGGGACTCTACCCTTTTCATTATCACACATACACGAAGGGACTAACGGTGTGTCCAATGCCCTGTGAAAACAGTCATGCCCACCTATCCAAGAACGACCCTGTCATGATGGTGACCTCACGTCACCCCCATCACTAGTAATGCGGGGACCATGCTAGTATCAGACTAGGTAATTAATAATGCCCCGTCCCATAAGGGGTAGAGTGGTTGTACATGTTTGGTTGGGACGGTATACAATCTTAAATCTAATCCATCTCTGTAAACAACACTTTCATCAAGCCTCGGTACACTACTTCTCCACCAAGCAGTGACCTAGTTCATCATCATCTCCCAAGGGCATTAGTGGCACCCGCTTGGCTATTTGCAAGCATGTCAAACCATACTTTTTTCTTTACCTGCATAACCCTAACCCATTTTGCTTAGCCAACTACTATAGGACATTACAACAACCCATCAACACAACTCTAAACAAGGATAGAGTCATGAACAATGCAAGTATCAACGGGGTACGCAACGGAGGCAAGCCAAGCAAGGTTGCCATTCAAGATATATCATGCACTCGATGAAACAACAAAAATGCTATTATGATGTAAAATGGTACATCATGGTCAAAGGGCTGCTTGCCTATCTTAACCAAGTCCTTGGGGTCTGATACGTCTCCGTCGTATCTATAATTTTTGATTGTTTCATGCCAATATTATACCACTTTCACATACTTTTGGCATCTTTTTATATGATTTATTTGTCGGATTTCGGGTTCCGGCAGACCCTCTAGGTTCGAACACTGGGGTGCGCGCGGAGATCTCGCCCTCTACCTACCTGCGCCTCGCCGCCTCGCTAGGATCTAAGCTATGAAAGAAACAACACAAGAGACACAGGGTTTGTACTGGTTCGGGCCACCATTGTGGTGGAACACCCTACTCTAGTGTGTGGTGTGGTGGATTGCCTCTTGGGCTGATGATGAACAATACAAGGAAGAACAGCCTCTCGAGGGTCTGTTCTTGGCTGGTGCGATGAACTGCTAGGGGGAGTTCAGTCGCTCTCTCTCTGCTGATTCAGGATGTTGGATCCTCTTCCCTACCTTGTGGGTGGCTAGTCCTATTTATAGGCAAAGGCCCTGGGCCTCTTCCCAAATATTGAGCGGGAAGGCGCCAAAATTAGCCATTTGAAGGGAACATCTAGTACACTTATCTGACTAAAGTTGGTCCTCGCCTGTCAAAGGCTCTGGTCGTGACGCCGGCTTGGGCTCCACGATGACTTCCTTCCTGCCGTTGCGACGGTCTTGGTCTTGTTGCACCGAAACGGATGCCTTTGCTTGATGCTCTTGCCTGCGCTTGCCCCCTTTGCACCAAAGAGGAAAGGAGGACACTGCCGGGCTGGCGCCTGCTTGGTGCCCTTGGTCATCATGGCTTGCGTCATGGGCACCTCGTGAGGTACCCCGCCTTGATCTCTCAGCCTCCTCGCGAGCCCGACGAGCGGCGCTGAGAAGCTCCCTGTCGTCCGCCCAGCAATCTCAGCCCCTCGCGAGGTCTTGAGCTTGTCTTGATGAAGATGGGCCTTGATGGGCCACCCCTTGAGCCACGCCGCAGGGCGCGAGCACGCAAGTGCAGGTAACCCGTTCCCGAACACCGACAGTAGCCCGGGCCCAAAGCGCGCTGGACTTGGCTGAGCGAGAGAAGCGAAGGGCAAGTGCGGCGCCATGTGCCCTAACAGCCGGCGGCCTTAGGCGCCAGCGTGGCGGTTGATTGGGCGTGGGCGGCCTGTTCCCCACGCCTCCTTATTTTGCGCCCAGCTAAGCGGACCCGTGGTTGCACACGATCGTCCCTCTTTTCTTTGCTTGATCGTCCCTGCTCTTCCTCCTCTCGAGCTCCAGTCTCCGCTTCCAATCCAATCTCGAATCCTCCCCCTTCCATCGCCATGGCTCCGACGAAGAAGGGGAAAGGGAAGAAACTTGTGCCTCTGCCTCGCTCGCCGTCGGCGGCGGCTCCTGCCGTCGATCGGTCGATCATACTCAACCGAGAAGGCTTGGGCAAGGTCAGCTCTGCTCTGGCCACCATCTTCAACGAGTGCGGGAGGACGACGGCCTGGCCCGCGTCTCACTTCTCCATCGATAGAATAGTCACCGAGGTCCGGTACTTTGCCGACGCCCTGTGGGCGGGACTGGTTCCCCCCTTTTCCAATTTCTTCAATGCTGTGCTTTCCCATTACCAGATCCATATGATGCATTTGGGTTCTGAATCCATTACTCTTCTTGCCGTCTTCGCCTTTGTCTGTGAGGCAAGGATGGGCATCCCTCCTTCAGTTGCCTTGCTGCGTCACTTCTTCTCTCTGCGTGTCGTCGACCCCACCCAATGCTCGGGGTGCGTGAGCTTCATTGCCGCACTAGAAACAGTGGCTTCTGGGATTGATTTCAGTCTTCCTCAGCCCGCGCCTGGGTTCCGCGAGCGGTGGCTGTACATGGATGTCGGGGTGCCCAGCCCCCTGCTTTCGGAGCCAACATCTCCCGCTGTCCCCAATTCAGGCTGGGGCCAGGAGATGCTCACGAGCCCCCGGCTCGTCTTCGTCTGGCATCGCTTTGCGTTCCTGAGGGCGCTCAACGTGATGGCGCCCAAGGTGGTGAAGGAGTTCCTGTTATGCCGCATTGCCCCTCTCCAGCGTCACTCCCGCCGGATGTGGGCCTTCGGCGGGCGTGAGGATCGCATCAGGCTCCTGGAGGAGGACCTGACGCCTGAAGCACTGAGAAAGGTGCCCTTGGTCTTGAATGGGGACCCTTCCCCTGGCAGCATCTTGCAAGGTGGGGCTTTGCTGTACTTTTGCTCGAACTGGGGCGACTTTGTGAATCAGATGCCCGGCTTCGACGAATTGGGGTTGCGCCCTGCTGGCCTCCTGGGGCCTCGCGAGAACCCAGTGGTGGTGACTGCCCTTCCAGTCGCCCACGGCGGTCCTTCCTCGAGTGGCGGAGCAGGGAGGCATGGGACGCTGGAGGCTGAGGGGGCCCCCGCCGGGATGACGACGCCAGGCAGCACTCTTGAGGGGGCAGCTCCTGAGGCCCGTACTGCGGCGGCTGAAGGCGTTGAGCCGCTGCCCGCGGCGCCCGTGGTTGAGGCCCCTGAGGCCCCAGCTTCCCTTCTTGGTGAGGCGACCGGCGGCGTGCATCAGGACGACGCCCCTGACGCTGGTCACCTCGATGCTTCTTCCTTGTCGGAGGCTGCCCCTGCGCTCAACTCCTAGGCCGCTTCTGCGTGGACTTCGAGGCTCTCCGGAAGAGAAGGGAGGCCTTCCCCTTGTAGCTTTGGATGAGTAAGCCTTCCCCTTTCCTAGATCCTTATCCTCCTGTTGCTTTGGATGATCCTTGCTCTGCAGGGCCCTTCCTGCCGAGCTCACGGAGATGGCTGAGGAGCCATCCCCCCAGGCTTCGCCCTCTCCACCGTCTTCGAGCCCTCCGAGCTCAAGCAGAGCCCTTGTGGGGATGCCGGTTGGAGAGGTGAGCCATCCTGTGGCGCATCGCGGCTCTGCGCGCCTCGCGACCCTCCTTCACGAGCCTTCCCGGGGCATTGCCAGCCTGCCGTGGGCTTCTCGTTTGGTCGTGGATGGCGATTGGCTGAGGTCAGCCCTGCGCTCTTCATTTCGGGATGGGCTGGCTCCAGGCCGGGCTTCTGGCGAGGCGTGCCCGGCCATCGCGGGCGTCAGCCCCCAGCCCCCTGCCCAGATGGGGAGTGCTAATTCGTGGCCCCCCGCACTTACTTGGGGCGGATGGCGACGCAGAAGACATGCTCGAGCGCGCCCGGGGGCGTCGCGTTCTTCGCCAAGGGTTTCTCTGAAGGGCGGATGAGATGGTGAGCCGGCTTGGTGAAGAGCTTGCTGATGAAGACGCGCGCCTTGAGGCTGAGGGCCTGCGCCTGGCTGAAGAGAGGCGCAAGCTGAAGGCAGCTGTTGCCCTTGCGCGCCACCAGCGTGACCTCGACAATGAGGAAGCGGCGTCGTGCGGCCTCTCGGGAGGCCCGTTCGGGTCGTCGAGGAGGCCGAGAGGCGGCTGGCGGCGTGCGGTGGCGGAGGCGGCGCGGGAACTCTGGCGGTGCCATTCCCTAGAGCAACAGGTGGAGCTGCGTGAGGCGGCCCTTGCATCGATGAAGGTGGCTCCGGTCGACCAGGCAGAGTTCGAGGCGTGAGGAGGCATTGACGCTGGAAGCTGCCGAACGCGCACGCGATCTTGAGTGTCTAGAGACGAGGGAGCGCTTGGTGACGCAGGCGGAGGATGACGTCGCTGCGCGGGAAGCCCGCGTCCTGGAAGAGGTTCGACGCCGGGTGGCGGCGGCCCGCTTGAACCTTGAGCACGAGTTCGAGGAGAGGCTGGGGTTGATTCGGGTCGAGGCTGAAGGCAGGACCGCCGCCCTGAGGGCCAAGATGGATGAAGTGACGCGGCGGGCCGATGCTTCCCGGGCCGCCCTTGGCGTGGTGCAGGAGGAGCTGACTACCTCCCGCGCTGAGGCACTTCTTCTCCGCCAACGGGTGGACGAGGCTCAGGCCGTTGCGTGGCAGAACGAGGACGAGATATGCCAGCGGCAGATCCTGGAGCACGAGCATGGCCCCACGCTCACCACGCTCCGGGAGAGAGCCAACACGGCCTTGGGTAACATCTGCGAGGCGGCCGTTGGCGAGCCCCACGCAGTCAACTACGCTGGCAACCTTCAGTTCTTCACCGACGTGGTGACGCAGCTGGAGGTGCGGTCGGTCAGAGCCAACAGGTTGGTGGAGGAGAGGAGCTGCGCCTTGCTCGGGCGCGCCTTTTCTCGTGTCTTTAGCCATCTTCGGAACATGGACCCTAACTTCGAGTTTGACGCCGCCATCGCCGTAGTACCCCAGGCCGTCCGGGACGACCTGGCGCACTGGGTGGGAGACAATGTGGATGCCCTCGTCAGGGCCTTCGCTTCTGATAACGACGGCGTGGTTGTGGTTGCTGATGAAGGCGGCGTGGTGAACGGCCCTGACGCCGCTGACGGCAACGCGGGGAGCGATGGCGAGGCCAGCGACACCAGCGACGATTCAGGAGGTGCCCCTGAGGATGCATTGGGGGATTTGTCCGACTGACCGCGTGTTGTCCCTGCTTTCTTACCTGCGAGATAGAGTTCGGGCTTTGCCACGAAGGTTATAAGACATTTTGGGAGGAGCCCCTCATGTAAAACTTGCATTCAGCGTATTAGTAGATGAGATATCACCCGTACGCCTGCGCCAAATGGCTGGCTTTGCGACGAGCTGGCTGGCTTGTTTACCTTCGACCCGCGTGGGCCCCGAGATAGCCTGCGGAGGGCTACGGTGTCTCGAGTGTCTCCTGAACGAGCCCATTGAACCTGTAATGAAAACCTTCTGAGAGGGTGCGGCGATGGCAGTCTGGGCTGCACGCAAGCTAGGCCTGGCCCGACTCGCGAGGGGCTCAGGAGGGGAGGCAGCTGAGGCGAAGTGGTAACCAGAACGCGAGAGATTGCTCGAACGAGACTAAACACCCCCTCCCCGAGCGCACGCAAATCTCAAGCTCAAATCCAACTTAAATCCAACAGGGGAAAACGACAGCCAAGGGAAAAGCAAGGAAAGCAGAAAATGGCCGCGTCCGGCACCTAGTCTAGTCTTGGACGTCTTCTCACCAACGCGGAGCTAAGTGCTGCCACTGGGCGTGGGAGGGAGCCCGGGGCTGAGGCGGCACCCTGAGACTCCGGGGCGTGTACAACCCCACTCATTATTACGTGAGTGTCACGGGGCGGCGAGCTTCACAGGCACTGGGACGAGGGCCCCGCCTTGCGCCACACTCTAGTGCCACCGACGACGACCGAAAACCAGGACGCCGCCGATGGGGTAGAGCGGTCGCCAGCCAGTTCCCCGGCGACCATGGGTCCTCTGCCGAGGCAGGCCACGAGCACCTCCCGGCAGAGGGCCTACCTCCTGAGGATGCCTTGCTCCGAACGCCGCGGTGGTGATGCCGGATCTTGGCCCCTCTCCTGCAGCCCCCGGCGCCCTCCTCCTGAGGGGTAGGAAACTGCGGGAGTGGGGCAGCCGTCCGCTATGGCGACTTGTACCTCCTGCGATCCATGGTTAGCGTATGCCTGCTCCTGAGGAATTAGCGGTACCCGATAATCGTTGCTTCCAGCATGGCTGACGGGGCCTTCCCGGGGCTCCTGGAAGAGCTCAGCTTCTGGTGCCTCGTCCCCCCAGCTTGGGCCGAGGAGCGAGCCTTGTTCGTCCTCGTGCGCGTGCCCTTGATCCATCATGTGGGGCATGTACTCTTCCGGGGCTGCCATCCCGAATGCTGCGCCGTAGTGCTCCGTGTGCCATGCAGTTTTGCTTGAGGCGCCCAACTGGGGGTGGTAGTGCGGCGGCCCACTGGGGCCGTGGGTCGTGGCGAATCCTTCTTCGCTGGCCGGGGGCGGAGGCAGCGCCGCTGCTGGCCCGTTGCTGACGGCCTGGCCGGCGTTGGGGTGGCCTTGGAGTCTGCTTGGAGTCGCGCCGGCGTGCGTGCAGCCTCCGCACGGGCCACCCTGGACCTGAGGTGGGAGTTGGGTGCCAAAGGGGTGAGCCCCCGAGGCGGCGAAGCCCAGGAGCTCTGCCACCCGTTCTAGCAGCCTGCATTGCAGTAGCTCCCGACCCTTGTGGCGCGCCCTTGAGTTCTCCTGCTCCCGTCGGGTGTCTGGCGTCGTGGCATGGCGTGGTTGGAGGCCCTCGCCGCCGACGCGCGCTGCCGTGGCGTGAGAGCTGTTGTTGCTGTCGCGTCGCCGCGCCCTGGCGCCCTGCGGACCGCGAGCTGCACAGGGCGTGGGGTCGCCCGGCGGCGGCTCTATCTGGTGGTCGAGCCGCCCAGGATCAGGGTTGCCTGCTGGTCGCGGACATGATGATGACGATGCGACGGGACGTGAAGCGGCAGAAGGTGGATTCCGGCGCACCCCTACCTGGCGCGCCAAATGTCGGATTTCGGGTTCCGGCAGACCCTCTAGGTTCGAACACTGGGGTGCGCGCGGAGATCTCGCCCTCTACCTACCTGCGCCTCGCCGCCTCGCTAGGATCTAAGCTATGAAAGGAACAACACAAGAGACACAGGGTTTATACTGGTTCTGGCCACCATTGTGTGTAACACCCTACTCCAGTGTGTGGTGTGGTGGATTGCCTCTTGGGCTGATGATGAACAATACAAGGAAGAACAGCCTCGCTAGGGTCTGTTCTTGGCTGGTGCGATGAACTGCTAGGGGGAGTTCAGTCGCTCTCTCTCTCTCTGCTGATTCAGGATGCTGGATCCTCTTCCCTACCTTGTGGGTGGCTAGTCCTATTTATAGGCAAAGCCCTGGGCCACTTCCCAAATATTGAGCAGGAAGGGCGCCAACAATTGGCCATTTTGAAGGGGAACATCTAGTACACTTCTCCTGACTAAAGTTGGTCCTCGCCTGTCAAAGGCTATGGTGGTGACGCCGGCTTGGGCTCCACGATGACTTCCTTCCTGCCGTTGCGACGGTCTTGGTCTTGTTGCACCAAAACGGATGCCTTTGCTTGATGCTCTTGCCTGCGCTTACCCCTTTGCACCAAAGAGGAAAGGAGGACACTGCGCGGGCTGGCGCCCGCCTGGCGCCCGTCTGGCGCCCTTGGTCGTCCTGGCTTGTGTCATGGGCACCTCGTGAGGTACCCTGCCTTGATCTCTCCGCCTCCTCGCGAGCCAACCTGACGAGGCCGCGCCTGAGGAAGCTCCCTGTCGTCCGCCCCACGAGGCTTGGCCCCTCGTGAGGGTCTTGAGCTTGTGCTGATGAAGATGGGCCTTGATGGGCCACCCCTTAAGCCACGCCGCAGGCCGCAGGCAAGCAAGTCTGGGTACCCTCGTTCCCTGAACGCCGACATTATTGGACTAACCTATTGATCCAGTGCCTAGTGCCAATTCCTGTTTTCTGCATGTTTTTTGTATCACAGAGTATCCATATCAAACGAAGTCCAAATGGAGTAACATTTCATGGAGAATTATTTTGGAATATATGTGATTTTTGGGAGATGGAATCACCGCAAATGAAGGCCCGTGGTGGGCACAACCCACCAGGGCGCGGTCCCGAAGCCAGGCATGCCATGGTGGGTTGTGCCCACCTTGTACATTTGTTGGAGCTCTACTTCAGGCGCAAGGAAGCTTATATCCGGAAAAAAGTCGTGTTCAAATCTCAGCGCAATTGGAGTTACGGATCTCCAGGAATATAAGAAACAGTTTCGGCTAGATCTGGAGAGTGCAAAAGCAGAAGAGAACAGAGAGGGAGATCCAATCTCGGAGGAGCTCCCGCCAGTCCACGGCCATGGAGACCAAGGACCAGAGGGGAAACCCTCCTGCCATCTAGGGGGGAGGCCAAGGAAGAAGAGAAGGAGGGGGCTCTCTCCCCTATCTCCCGGTGGCGCCGGAGTGCCGTCGGGGCAACGATTGGGACGGCGATCTACATCAACAATCTTACTACCGTCAACACCAACTTTCCCCCCCTCTATGTAGCGGTCTAACACCTCTTTCCCCCGCTGTAATCTCTACTTAAACATGGTGCTCAACTCCATATATCACTTCCCAATGATATTTGGCTTTCCTATGATGTTTGAGTAGATCCGTTTTGTCCTGTGGGTTAATCGTGATCTTGGTTGCTATGATTGTATATTTTATTTATGGTTCTGTCCTACGGTGCCCCGCGTCTTGCGCAAACATGGGGGATCATCGCTGTAGGGTGTTTCAATATGTTCATGGTTCGCTTATGTTGGGTTGAGAGAGTGATAGAAACTTAAACCCGAGTAGGTGGGGTATGACGTATGGGAATAAAAAGGACTTGATACTTAATGCTATGGTTGGGTTTCACGACCTTAATGATCTTTAGTAGTTGTGGATGCTTGGTAGAGTTCCAATCATAAGTGCATATGATCCAAGTAGAGAAAGTATGTTAGCTCATGCCTCTCCCTCATATAAAATTACAAGAATGATTACCGGTACTTGTTATCGATTGGCTAGGGACAAATAACTTTCTTGTTGACAAAACTCTCTACTAAAACTAACTTAGTTGGCTCTTTATCTAAACATCCCCTAGATTTTATTTACATGCTCTTTATTATCTTGCAAACCTATCCTATCACACCTACAAAGTACTTCTAGTTTCATACTTGTTCTACGTAAAGCGAACGTCAAGCGTGCATAGAGTTGTATCGGTGGTTGATAGAACTTGAGGGAATATTTGTTCTACCTTTAGCTCCTTGTTGGCTTCGACACTCTTACTTATCGAAAGAGGCTACAATTGATCCGCTATACTTGTGGGTTATCAAGTCCTTTTTCTAGCGCCGTTGCCGGGGAGCAATAGCGTGGGGTGAATATTCTCGTGTGTGCTTGTTTGCTTTATCACTAAGTAGTTTTTATTTCCTATTCTAAGTTGTTCTCTATCTTTAGTTACGGATATGGAACACGAAACACCAACAAAATTAGTGGTACTTGCTACTCATGGAGATGGGGAACCTCCTAAAACCCTCGATGCTCGTTATGTAAAAGATATTATGCACTACTTTGATAATCCTAAGAAAACCCCATTCAACTTGATAATGGGAGTAACATTGGATCAATGTGAATACTTTAGGGATTATCACTTCACTCAAAAGGGAAAACTTTTATGGGATCAAATTCATATGTTGCATTGGTATGCTTGGAATTTATGTCATAGATATGATTTTACTTGTTGCTCTAGGATGAATGCTCCACATCTTCCCTTTTCATGTGAATTTAATGATAATGATACCTTGGCTTCTTATGCTAATGGTATATATAATTATTATGATGTGGAACGAATAGAATAATGTGTTGCTTTTAAGGGTGCTTATGAAATTGAATCTTTGTTTATAAAGTATGAAGCTTTTGATGATGATGTTTATAAGCCTAAATTTTTTTCCATCCTTAAATATTGATATGATAATTATAAATATAACTCCGATATTGATGAATTTATTGAGAAAGTCTCCGCTGTCCAAGAATAGACTAATATTTTGCAGGAGTCTACGGAAGAAGGAATTGATGAAAATGTGAGCTCATTGGATGAAAAAGATGATGAGGAGAGCGAAGAACAAAAGGAGGAAGGTCGGATTAGCTACCAACTCATACATTATTTAATTTCCCTTCGTGCTTACCGAAGGATGAATGCCATGATAATTGCTATGATCTCGTTGATTCGTTTGAAATGTCCTTTTTGATGATGCTTGCTATGCTTATTACCATGATGCCAATATGAATGATGCTTATGGAGATGAACTCGCTATAGTTCCTTGTTTTAAGAATGAAATTGTTGCTATTGCACCCACACATGATAGTCCTATTATCTTTTTGAATTCTCCAAACTACACTATATCGGAGAAGTTTGCTCTTATTAAGGATTATATTGATGGGTTTCCTTTTACCATTGCATATGATGATTTTGATGAATATAATATGCATGTGCTTGTTGCTCCTACTTGCAATTATTATGAGAGAGGAACTACATGTCCGCCTCTCTATGTTTCCAACATGAAAAAATTGCAAGAAACTACGTATGCTATGTATTGGCCTTTACTTAGTGTGCATGAATTGTTCTTGTATGACATGCCGATGCATAGGAAAAGAGTTAGACTTCGTCATTGCTTGATATATGTTGCTTTGTGCTCACTACTAAATGCTAAATCATTGTTGATGCAAATTGGCTTTGATATACATTGGGATCCGGGTGGATTCATTACTTGAGCATTTTATGCCTAGCTTAATGGCTTTAAAGAAAGCGCTGCCAGGGAGACAATCCGGAAGTTTTAGAGAGTCATTTATTTCTGTTGAGTGCTTTTATAAAGTTTAAAAACAAAAAAAATATAGAGGGGAACTTAAAACTTATCACAAAAGACAAGCGATTGGAAGTTATGCATTGGAGAAGTGAGGGTCGACCTTGAACACTTGTGTTCATGCTCATGGAAACAATGTAGAATTTTTCATGAAGATTCTCACAAAAATAATTATCCCCTTGTACAATTCCATTTTATTATACAAATAATGTGCCAAGGTTTGCCTTTAGGATGTTTAGATTGCCTGTTTGTTTGTGCGGTGCAAAACAGAAACTTTGGCTGTAGTGCGCGATTTTACATTTTTTACTGGACGGTTCTGAAACTTTTTGCACTGTCTTTCTATACAAATTGATTATTTTTCCTAAATTGTTTGAGAATTTTGTAGTACTAGAAGTATGGTGAATGTTCAGATTACTACAGACTGTCATGTTTAAGAAAGATTCTGTTTTAGATGCATTGTTTTGCTTGTTTTGATGAAACTATTGATTCTATTAGTGGATTAAGTCATAGAAAATTTATATTACAGTAGCTACAATGCAAAAACAAAATATGAATTGGTTTTCAACAGTACTTAGAGTAGTGATTTGCTTTATTATACTAACGTATCTTACAGAACTTTTTGTTGAGTTTTGTGTGGATGAAGTGATCAAAGATCGAGGAGGTCTCGATATGAGGAGAAGGAGGAGAGGTAAGAGCTCAAGCTTGGGGATTCCCAAGGCACCCCAAGTAAATATTCAAGTAGACTCAAGCGTCTAAGCTTGGGGATGCCCCGGAATATTGGAGCGTCTTTTGCATTTAGTTTTCCTTTTTCTTTTATGCACCATGCTGGTATGATATAGTCCATGGTTCATTTATAGAATGCTCATTGCACTTTGCTGATATCTTTTGAGTATGGATTTATAGAATGCTTCATGTGCTTCACTTATATCATTTGAAGTTTGGATTGCCTGTTTCTCTTCACATAGAAAACCGTTGTTTGAAGAATGTTATTTTGCCTCACTTATATTTGTTAGAGGATGGTCTTTTGTAGAAAGAATTAAACTCTCGTGCTTCACTTATATTTATTTAGAAAGTCAAAAAGGGATTTGGTCAATTGCATGGTTAGTCATAAAATCCTACATAAAACTTATGGATCACTGAATATGATATGTTTGATTCCTTGCAATAGTTTTGCGATATAGAGATGGTAATGTGTGGGACGTACTAGTGAATGGTTGTGTTTAGTAAAAAAATTGGTGTTAAGGTTTGTGATTCCCAAAGCATGCACGTATAGTCTCTCATTATGCTATGAAGTTGGAGCATGATTTATTACTGATTGTCCTCCTTATGAGTGGCGGTCGGGGACGAGCGATGGTCTTTTCCTACCAATCTATCCCCCTAGGGGCATGCGTAGTAGTAATTTGCTTTGAGGGCTAATAAAGTTTTGCAATAAGTATATGAGTTCTTTATGACTAATGTGAGTCCATGGATTATACGCACTCCTACTTTTCCGCAATTTGCTAGCCTCTACGGTACGGTGCATTGCCCTTTCTCACATCGAGACGTGGTGCAAACTTCGCGGGTGCATCCAAACCCCGTGATATGATGCGCTCTATCACACATAAGCCTTATTATATCTTCCTCAAAACAGCCACCCTACCTACCTATTATGGCTTTTCCATGGCCATTCCAAGATAGATTGCCATGCAACTTCCACTGCTTCCGTTTGATGACTTGAGCATTCATTGTCATATTGCTTTGCATGATCATATAGCTGACATAGTAGTTGTGGCTCAGCCACCGTTCATCATTTTTTATACATGTTATGCTAGATCATTGCCAGAGGCATTTGATACGTCTCCAACGTATCTATAATTTTTGATTACTCCATGCTATATTATCTATTGTTTTTGACTATATTGGGCTTTATTTTCCACTTTTATATTACTTTTGGGACTAACCTATTAACCGGAGGCCCAGCCCAGAATTGTTGTTTTTTGCCTATTTCAGTGTTTCGAAGAAACGGAATATCAAACGGAGTCCAAACGAAATGAAATCTTCGGGAACGTGATTTTCTCATCAGATAAGACCCAGGAGACTTGGACCCTCCATCAATAAAGCCACGAGGCGGCCACGAGGGTGGAGGGCACCCCCCCTAGGGCGCGCCCCCTGCCTCGTGGGCCCCTCGAAGCTCCACCGACGTACTCCTTCCTCCTATATATACCTACGTATTTCAACAGATAAGATACGGAGAAAAACCTAATTCCACCGCCGCAACTTTCTCGTAACCACGAGATCCCATCTTGGGGCCTGTTAGGAGCTCACGGAAGGATTCCACCATGGAGGGCTTCTACATCATCATCATAGCCTCTCCGATGAAGTGTGAGTAGTTTACCTCAGACCTTCGGGTCCATAGTTAGTAGCTAGATGGCTTCTTCTCTCTTTTTGGATCTCAATACAATGTTCTCCCCCTCTCTCATGGAGATCTATTCGATGTAACCTTCTTTTGCGGTGTGTTTGTTGAGACCGATGAATTGTGGATTTATGATCAAGATTATCTATGAGCAATATTTGAATCTTTTCTGAATTCTTTTATGTATGATTGGTTATCTTTGCAAGTCTCTTCGAATTATCCGTTTGGTTTCGCCAACTAGATTGGTAGTTCTTGCATTGGGAGAAGTGTTTAGCTTTGGGTTCAATCTTGCGGTGTCCTTACCCAGTGACAGAAAGGGTGGCAAGGCACGTATTGTATTGTTGCCATCGAGGATAACAAGACGGGGTATTTATCATATTGCATGAATTTATTCCTCTACATCATGTCATCTTGCTTAAGGCGTTACTCTGTTTTCATTAACTTAATACTCTAGATGCATGCTGGATAGCGGTCGATGAGTGGAGTAATAGTAGTAGATGCAGGCAGGAGTCGGTCTACTTGTCTCGGACGTGATGCCTATATACATGATCATACCTAGATACTCTCATAACTATGCTCAATTCTGTCAATTGCTCAACAGTAATTCGTTCACCCACCGTAAAATACTTATGCTCTTGAGAGAAGCCACTAGTGAAATCTATGGCCCCCGGGTCTATTATCATCATATTAATCTTCCTACGCTTTATTATTGCTTTGCTCTTTACTTTGCTTTTTATTTTACTTTGCATCTTTATACCAAAAATACCAAAAATATTATCTATGATCTCTATCAGATCTCACTCTCGTAAGTGACCGTGAAGGATTGACAACCCCTATTCGCGTTGGTTGCGAGGAGCTATTTTCTTTGTGTAGGTACGAGGGACTTGCGCGTGGCCTCCTACTGGATTGATACCTTGGTTCTCAAAAACTGAGGGAAATATTTACGCTACTCTGCTGCATCATCCTCTCCTCTTCGGGGAAAACCAATGCAAGCTCAAGACGTAGCAAGAAGGATTTCAGGCGCCATTGCCGGGGAGTCTACGCAAAAGTCAACATACCAAGTACCCATCACAATCCCTTATCTCTCGCATTACATTATTTTCCATTTGCCTCTCGTTTTCCTCTCCCCCACTTCACCCTTGCCGTTTTATTCGCCCTCTCTTTTCCAATCTCCTCCTCTCTCTTCCGTTTGCCTTTTTCTCGCTTGCTTGTCGTTATGTCTAAAATTGGGGAAATTATTGCCGATATGGACAATAATAATAACATGGAAAATTCTGATGCTCCGGCTGAAGAACCCCCTACCTTGCATACAAAATGATTTCGAATTGGTAGTGGTAATATTATTGGAAAAGGAGTTATTCAAGATTTCTTTACTTGTGTTGGTGCTTTGCCTTCTATGGGCAGTTCTATTCTCCATAGAACTAGTAGTCGTGCGGACGCTATTGCCAAGCTTATCGTTGAACTTGAAAGGCAATTTATGCATATGCATCCTTCCATACAAAGGATTTTCCTAGAATTTTCTAATATCGAGCATTCCTCTGTTAAGCGTGCCGCTACAATATTTTTGGCTCATGAATTCAGATTTATAATAAAAGAGGCCAAAGAAATCTTTGTGCATTATAGGGTGGACGCTGGCCGTCCTCCCATAGAATCTATCCTCTTTGATCAAGAAGAAATAATGCGTTTTCAATCTATTGACTATGTTGCTTTCAATGAAAATCTTAGAAAAAAGGTGCCTACCAATATTGTAGTTGATAGAATATTCGAAACTTAACGATGATTTGGCTATTCGAAATAATGAGCTAGGATACTCTCTTGAGTATAGGCTCACAAGGTTCATCAAAAGAATGCTTATAATGATGAATTGGTTGTAAATCTGAATAATAAAGAGGAACCTATACCTCCTAAAATTTATCTTGGGGATTTTTGCCCTATTAAATTTAGCCCTTTTGATTACTTTTGCTTGCCTCAAAGAAAACTTGCTTCCGAACGTAGGGAGTATGAAATGAGTTTCACCGATCTATCTTATTATTACGGCACAACCTAGATCTATCCTTGCTTTTATGCCTAGCTAGGGGCGTTAAACGATAGCGCTTGTTGGGAGGCAACCCAATTTTATTTTAGTTTTTTTTGTTTTTGTTTCTGTTTAGGAATAAATAATCCATCTAGCTTCTGTTTAGATGTGGTTTTATGTTTTAATTAGTGTTTGTGCCAAGTTAAACCTATAGGATCTTCTTGGATAATAGTTATTTGATCTTGCTGTAATTTCCAGAAACTTTCGGTTCACGAAAACAATTGTTAAAAATCACCAGAACGTGATAAAATAGTGATTCTAATTGCTTCTGATCAATAAAAAAAATTCTTAGGTCGTCCTATTTTGGCTGAATTTTTGGAGTTCCAGAAGTTTGCATTAGTTACAGATTACTACAGACTGTTCTGTTTTTGACAGATTCTGTTTTTCGTGTGTTGTTTGCTTATTTTGATGAATCTATGGCTAGTAAAATAGTTTATAATCCATAGAGAAGTTGGAACACAGTAGGTTTAACACCAATATAAATAAAGAATGAGTTCATTACAGTACCTTGAAGTGGTCTTTTGTTTTCTTTCGCTAACGGAGCTCACGAGATTTCTGTTGAGTTTTGTGTTGTGAAGTTTTCAAGTTTTGGGTGAATTTTTTTGATGGATTATGGAACAAGGAGTGGCAAGAGCCTAAGCTTGGGGATGCCCATGGCACCCCAAGATAATCCAAGGACACCAAAAGTCAAAGCTGGGGATGCCCGGAAGGCATCCCTCTTTAAATCCACTTCCATCGGTAACTTCACTTGAGCTATATTTTTATTCACTACATGATATGTGTTTTGCTTGGAGCGTCTTGTATTATTTGCGTCTTTGCTTGTTAGTTTACCACAATCATCCTTGTTGTACACACCTTTTGAGAGAGCCATACATGAATTGGAATTTGTTAGAATACTCTATGTGCTTCACTTATATCTTTTGAGTTTATAGTTTTGCTCTATGTGCTTAACTTATATCTTTTGAGCTTTATAGTTTTGCTCTATGTGCTTCACTTATATCTTTTGAGCTTTATAGTTTTGCTCTAGTACTTCACTTATATCTTTTAGCGCACGGTGGTGGATTTGTTTTAAAGAAACTATTGATCTCTCATGCTTCACTTAGATTATTTTGAGAGTCTTATATAGCATGGTAATTTGCTTAATAATAATATGCTTGGTATTCAAGATTTGTAAAACTTTCTTTTGAGTGCGTTGAATACTAAGAAAAGTTTGATGCTTGATAATTGTTTTGAGATATGGAGGTGATAATATCAAAGTCGTGCTAGTTGAGTAGTTGTGAATTTGAGAAATGCTTGTGTTGAAGTTTGCAAGTCCCGTAGCATGCACGTATGGTAAACGTTATGTAACAAATTTGAAACATGAGGTGTTATTTGATTGTCCTCCTTATGAGTGGCGGTCGGGGACAAGCGATGGTCTTTTCCTACCAATCTATCCCCCTAGGAGCATGCGCGTAGTGCTTTGGTTTTTGATGGCTTGTAGATTTTTGCAATAAGTATGTGAGTTCTTTATGACTAATGTTGAGTCCATGGATTATACGCACTCTCACCTTTCCATCATTGCTAGCCTCCTCGGTACCGTGCATTGCCCTTTCTCATATTGAGAGTTGGTGCAAACTTCACCGGTGGATCCAGACCCCGTGATATGATACGCTCTCTCACACATAAACCTCCTTATATCTTCCTCAAAACAGCCACCATACCTACCTATTATGGCATTTCCATAGCCATTCCGAGATATATTGCCATGCAACTTTCCACCATACCGTTCTTCATGATACATTCATCATTGTCATATTGCTTAGCATGATCATGTAGTTGACATAGTATTTGTGGCAAAGCCACCGTTCATAATTCTTTCATACATGTCACTCTTGATTCATTGCATATCCCGGTACACCGCCGGAGGCATTCATATAGAGTCATACTTTGTTCTAGTATCGAGTTGTAATCATTGAGTCGTAAATAAATAGAAGTGTGATGATCATCATTTTCTAGAGCATTGTCCCAAAAAAAGAGAAAGGCCAAAGAAAAAAAAAGGCCCAAAAAAAATATAATATAAAATAAAAGGGGCAATGTTACTATCTCTTTTTCCACACTTGTGCTTCAAAGTAGCACCATGTTCTTCATATAGTGAGTCTCATATATTGTGCTTCAAAGTAGCACCATGTTTTTCATATAGAGAGTTTCATATGTTATCACTTTCATATACTAGTGGGAATTTTTCATTATAGAACTTGGCTTGTATATTCCAACGATGGGCTTCCTCAAATGCCCTAGGTCTTCGTGAGCAAGCAAGTTGGATGCACACCCACTTAGTTTCTTTTGTTGAGCTTTCATACATTTATAGCTCTAGTGCATCTGTTGCATGGGAATCCCTACTCCTTGCATTAACATCAATTGATGGGCATCTCCATAGCCCATTGATTAGCCTCGTTGATGTGAGACCTTGTCCTTTTTTGTCTTCTCCACATAACCCCCATCATTATAGTCTATTCCACCCATAGTGCTATGTCCATGGCTCGCGCTCATATATTGCGTGAAGGTTTATAAGTTTGAGATTACTAGAGTATGAAACAATTGCTTGGCTTGTCATCAGGGTTGTGCATGATGAGAGCATTCTTGTGTGACGAAAATGGAGCATGACTAAACTATATGATTTTGTAGGGATGAACTTTCTTTGGCCATGTTATTCTGTGAAGACATAATTGCTTAGTTTGTATGCTTGAAGTATTATTATTTTTATGTCAATATAAACTTTTGTCTTGAATCTTTTGGATCTGAATATTCATACCACAATTAAGAAGAGTTACATTGAAATTATGCCAAGTAGCACTCCGCATCAAAAATTCTCTTTTTATCATTTACCTACTCGAGGACGAGCAGGAATTAAGCTTAGGGATGCGATCGTCTCCAACGTATCTATAATTTTTGATTGCTCCATGCTATATTATCTATTGTTTTGGACTATATTGGGCTTTATTTTCCACTTTTATATTACTTTTGGGACTAACCTATTAACCGGAGGCCCAACCCAGAATTGTTACTTTTTGCCTATTTCAGTGTTTCGAAGAAACGGAATATCAAATGGAGTCCAAACGGAATGAAATCTTCGGGAACGTGATTTTCTCATCAGATAAGACCCAGGAGACGTGGACCCTCCATCATGAAAGCCACGAGGCAGCCATGAAGGTGGAGGGCGCCCCCCTAGGGCGTGCCCCCTGCCTCGTGGGCCCCTCGAAGCTCCACCGACGTACTTGAGGGAGTTCCGGACTAGGGGGTGTCCGGATAGCCGAACTATCATCATCGGCCGGACTCCAAGACTATGAAGATACAAGATTGAAGACTTCGTCCCGTGTCCGGATGGGACTTTCCTTGGAGTGGAAGGCAAGCTTGGCGATACGGATATGTAGATCTCCTACCTTTGTAACCGACTCTGTGTAACCCTAACCCTATCCGGTGTCTATATAAACCGGAGGGTTTTAGTCCGTGGGGACGAACAACAATCATACCATAGGCTAGCTTCTAGGGTTTAGCCTCTTTGATCTCGTGGTAGATCCACTCTTGTAACACACATCATCAATATTAATCAAGCAGGGCGTAGGGTTTTACCTCCATCAAGAGGGCCTGAACACAGGTAAAACATCGTGTCCCTTGTCTCCTGTTACCATCCGCCTAGACGCACAGTTCGGGACCCCTACCGAGATCTGCGGTTTGACACCGACATTGGTGCATTCATTGAGAGTTCCTCGTGTCGTCACCGATATGCCCGATGACTCCTTCGATCATCAACAACGACGTAGTCCAGGGTGAGACCTTTCTCCCCGGACAGATCTTCGTATTCGGCGGGTTTGCACTGCGGGCCAATTCGCTTGGCCATCTGGAGCAGATCGAAAGCTACGCCCCTGGCCATCAGGTCAGATTTGGAAGTTTGAACTATACGGCCGATATCCGCGGAGACTTGATCTTCGACGGATTCGAGCCGCAATAGCGTGCCGCCTTTGTCTCGATGGGCATGATCTAGCTCTGCAGCCGAGCGGTGCCACGAGGCCGCACCAAAGCATCCGCTCCGACCCTTAATCCGGAGCCGGATTCCCCGATCGAGGACGAGTGGTTGGACACCGCCTCGGGGGCTACGATCTCTCGGCGATTGAGCCAAACTCTATCCCTGTCCTTTGAAGACCTTGACTCTGTGGTGCCGGACTCCTCTCCGGACTCCGAAACCCAGCGCGCTACCGCTAATCGAATCCGATTGGGCGCGGTCATGGAGTTCACTGCCGCGGACATCTTTCAGCACTCGCCCTTCGGCGACATCCTGAATTCACTAAAGTATCTCTCTTTATCCAGAGAGCCCTGCCCGGACTACGGACAGGAAGGGTGGGATACGGACGACGAAGAAATTCAACGCCCACCCACCACCCACTTTGTAGCCACTGTCGACGATTCAACCGACTTGCTCGACTTCGACTCCGAAGACATCGACGGTATGGACGACGATGCCGGAGACGACCAAGACCCAGCGCCAACAGGGCACTGGAAGGCCACCTCGTCATACGACATATACATGGTGGACATCCCAAAAGATGGGAACGGCGATGGAACAGAGGAGGATGACCCCTCCAAGAAACAGCCCAAGCGCCGGCATCAGCGGCGCCGCTCTAAATCCCGCCACAACAAGAATGAAGATTCCGGCACCGGAGACAACAATACACCGGACAATGCCGAAGACAATCCACTCCAGCAAGATCCAGCGCAGGAAGATGGAGACGCCAGCCCTCACGAGAGAGCGGAAGAAGAGGTAGAGGATTATATGCCTCCTTCGAGACGAAGCAAGCCTCGACGATGATGAATTCGTCGTGCCTGAGAATCCCGTCGAACAAGAGCGTTTTAGACGCAGGCTTATGGCCACGGCGAACAGCCTCAAGAAAAAGCAGCAACAACTTAGAGCTGATCAGGATCTGCTAGCTCACAGATGGACTGAAGTCCTCGCGGCCGAAGAGCATGAGCTCGAACGCCCCTCCAAAAGCTACCCTAAACGCAAGCTGCTCCCCCGATTAGAGGAGGAGGCTTACGAACCCGCATCACCAGGAGACAATACGGCTGACCGACCACCCGGTGGTCGCGACAGAGAGGCCTCTAGGCCCTTCACTAGAACCGTACCCCGGCATCGCTCAAAAAGCACACGGCCAAAGGGGAACGCTCCGGACCTGCGAGATATATTGGAGGACAAGGCAATACAATCAAGATCGATCTATGGATCGCGTGGGCGCCCCACGGTACGTGACGACAACCGTCGTGCCGGACATAGTAAGTCCGGCCGGGCCGAACAAAACAGACAAAGCTCTTTTGAGCTCCGTCGTGATATCGCCCGATCTGAGGCGCCAAGACACCCACTCGCTTCACGCAGACGAAGTAATGGATCATCAAATCCCGAAGGGTTTAAACCCGTCAATATTGAATCCTATGATGGTACAACAGACCCAGCGGTTTGGATCAAGACTATCTCCTTCACATCCACATGGCCCATGGTGCCGATCTTCACGCCATCAAATACCTCCCCTCAAGCTTAAAGGACCAGCCCGACATTGGCTCAACAGCTTGCCGCCAGAGTCAATTGGGAGCTGGGAGGACCCGAAGCCGCATTCCTCAATAACTTCCAGGGCACTTATGTGCGACCACCAGACGCTGATGACCTAAGCCACATAATTCAGCAGCCAGATGAATCGGCCAGACAATTCTGGACACGGTTCTTAACCAAGAAAAACCAAATCGTCGACTGTCCGGATGCGAAGGCCCTCACGGCCTTCAAGCATAACATCCGCGACGAGTGGCTTGCCCGGCACCTAGGACAGGAAAAGCCGAAATCCATGGCAGCCCTCACATCACTCATGACCCGCTTCTGCGCGGGTGAGGACAGCTGGCTAGCACGCAGCAAAAACCTCAGCAAAAATTATGGCAGTCCGGACTTCAAGGACCGAAATGGCAGGCCGCGTCGTAACAAAAACAAACACCGCATTAACGGCGACAATATTGGGGATACGGCCACACTGCCGGATTCAGAGGCTCTAAACCCGGTCAGCGGGAAAATCCATTCAAAAGAACTACTCCGGGTCCGTCCAATTTGGATCGAATACTCGACCGCTTGTGCCAGATACACGGCACCCCCGAAAAGCCAGCTAACCATACCAACAGGGACTGTTGGGTATTCAAGCAGGCAGGCAAGTTAATTGCCGAAAACAATGACAAGGTGATGCATAGCGATGACGAGGACGAGACCCAACCGCCGAACAATAGAGGACAGAAAGGTTTCCCCCCACAGGTGCGGACGGTGAACATGATATACGCAACGCACATACCCAAAAGGAGCGGAAGTGCACTCGAGGATGTCACGCGATGGAGCCAGTTTCCCAAGTTTAATCCATGGTCCTCTGCCCGATCACTTTTGACCGAAGGACCACCCCACCAGCATCCGCCACGGCGGATTCGCCAGACCGGTCTTAGACCCAATCGTCGATGGATTTCACCTAACGAGTCGATGGGCGGCGGCAGCAGCCTGAACCTGCTTTACCGGGATACGGTCGCAAAATGGGCATAGACCCTCAAGGATTAAACCTACCAAAACGACCTTTAAAGGCGTCATACCAGGTGTAGAAGCCAATTGTACAGGCTCAATTACACTGGAAGTGGTCTTGGATCCTGGATAACTTCGAAGCGAGGAGTTAATCTTGACATAGTCCCGTTCATGGCGGCTATCATGCCTTGCTTTCGGACGCATCGCGTTGCAAAGTTCAACGCGTGCCGCACCACGCATACCTCAAGTTCAACATGCGGGCCCTCGAGGAGTCATCACGGTCAATGGAAACACCGAGCGTTCTCTCCGCACGGAGGAACATACAGCGGCTCTCGCGCGAAGTGCAATGCAGCCTCTTAAGGCAATTCTCGAGTCCGGTCGTTAAGCGGCGGACACAGCTAAAATGCACCCGCGATAACTTACAACAAGACCACCAGCACGTTCCGATCACGCAGCGTAGCGATGCGGCCAACCCAGCTCTGTGAAACGTCAAAGCAGGTCCTCCGCGTACACCATTATGCTCTGAAGATACCATGGGCATGGGGAGAGGGGCACGACCACGATAAACCCAGACTGCGGCTCAACCACACCAGGGGCTCTCAAGTGTATGGTCTCTTTTTCTTTTCTTTTTACCTTTTACTTTTTATCCACAGGACTCTGTTTGTCAGAGGCCCTGTCCGGCAGCAGACCTGCCGAACTCACGATGCAACAGCCAGGGAAGGATAAAGGCTACAACGAATAAACAGGTGGTCTCCATTACAAGCATTTTTATACACCAATCTGCAGCCTAACCCTAGAGGGGGACATGTTTAACAGTCCCATACCTTGCTTATCGCACTATTTGTATCGTTCTGCATTCGTAGCAACACTTATTGAATAAAACAATGCAGCACCTTTTTGCTTATAATTGCATTTCTTTTTCATACATATGTTCATTCACGGCATGTTGCATCCGTACACTTTGGTACGGCTAATATACACCAGGGGCTTATGTTTCCCGCATTATGGTGTGATGAGTCCGAACACTTTCACAAGTGCGGCACCCCGAACTTATAGCACTATATGCATCGGCTCCGAATCATGTCTTGGGTCAATAGTTGGGTTTGCCCGGCTCCCATGTTTTGGTACCTTACGTTCCGTTATATCGGCTAAGGTAGCACTGGGAGAACCACTGCGATTCCGCCCCAGTTGAGCTGGGTTAACGCCTCAGTGGAGAAAGCTAAAACTGACCGTCATGATGAGGCGAGAGCCGGTCGCTGTTCGAGAGGTTTTTTGCGAGTCCTTAAAGACTTATGCCGCTTAGAGCGAGGAGCCGGATACTGTCCGGCCAAGGCGTGATAGCGCCCCAAATTGACCTTCGAAGACTAGGGGCTTCACGAAATTTAAAATTATAGAATTCTATGGCTAATTGAGAGTGTTCAAGCATTATAAGTCCGGTTGCCTTGTTCGCTGTGTTGGCGCCTCCTAGATGGACCCAAAATGGGAACAAGAGCGCTCAAGTTTATCCCGAACACCCCAGCACTCGTGGCATGGGGGCTGAAGCGAGGACTTGCCATCTCTCAAATTTGATAAACAGCCGCCTGAAGGTAATATTTTAAATTAACAAGTGTTGCTTTAGCATATGAACTAAGTTTTCAGCGCAGGATAACAAAATCGAGTCTACTCAAATATTACATCTTTGGAGCACTCACCCGCAATAGTGCGGGCGCCCTTGACACACTCTTATAATACATCTCGTGCGATGCTCCTGCCCTCTGGTGGCGGGTCCGTCACGAGCCACAGGCATCCATCTTGCCCAGTGCACCTTTTGCGGGCAAGGGCCCGACAGGCACCCTCAATACAAGCGGAATGCTTGATGACTTCTACCCACGGGCACGCATCCATCAACCGCCGCACCAGGCCGAAGTAGCTCCCAGGCATGGCCTCCTTAGGCCACAGCCGAACTATGAGGCCCTTCATGGCCTGTTCGGCCGCCTTGTGGAGCTCGACCAGCTGTTTCAGCTGGTCACTAAGGGGCACCGGATGTCCGGCCTCAGCATACTGAGACCAGAAGACCTTCTCCGTCGAGCTCCCCTCCTCGGCCCGGTAGAATGCGGCAGCGTCGGACACGCTGCGAGGAAGATCTGCGAACGCCCCTGGAGAGCTCCGAATTCGGGTAAGCAACAGGTAATTAACACTCACATGCTTACTTTGCATGAAAAATGCCTTACCAGCTGCTATTTTCTTCACCGCCTCAATCTCCTGGAGGGCCTTGTAGGCTTCGGCCTTAGCGGCTTTGGCACTCTCAAGAGCTGTTGCAAGCTCAGACTCTCGAGTCTTCGAGTCACGCTCCAAGCTCTCATGTTTTTTCACGAGATCCTAGAGCTCTTGCTGTACCTCCGCCACCCGCGCCTCCTGCTTTTCTCGCTCGGTGCGCTCCGCTGCCGCATTGCATTCGGCCACGGCCACCGCCTCCTTCAGGGTCACCACCTCGTTAGTGGCCCCTACAATACCCACGTTATCCTTGTCATTTTTCTTGCAACCAAATCCTTTTCTGCAAGGTACAATTTTCATAAGGTATTACTCACCTTCTTTTTCCTCGAGCTGCTTCTTGGCATGGCCGAGCTCGTTCTCGGACCGCTCCAGGTTTCCCTTCAAAGTATTGACCTCCTTGATCGGTCTGGCGGAGGTCAAGAAGACTGACCTGCAATCCCATATTGACATATTTTTCATGACTCCTGTGTTTATCTTTCTAAAGATCCTCAGTCCGGCTTTTCTTTCCGAACACCGAACCGAGCATCAGGGGCTACTGTCTATGCGGTACCATTTTACATATATTGAAATTCTTACCTCAAAGCTTTGTTAGAAGGCTGTTGCGAGCTTCAGTCACCTGCTCTTGGCGAGCTGAACCTTCTGAATCACCGCACTCATAACAGTGTGGTGTTCCTCTTCGATGGAGGCGCCGTTGAGCGCCTCCAGCAAATTATCCGGCACCTCTGGTTGGACGGAGGCAGCCGGCGTCGCGGTCTTGCCCTTCTTACGAAGGGGTCGCCCGCCGGACTCCGGAGCCACTGTGGCCTCCGGGGCTGAGTCCGGTGCACAGTCCGGGAGGGCGTCCTGTGACACCTCCTCCTGGTGGGTCCTTTTCTGGGATCCCACTCGGCGTCGTCCATGACACGGGGTGGAGGCGGTCGAAGGAATCCATATCCGGCGCACCCAAGGACCCGCCGGCAAGCAGGAAGATCATCCTTGGCGGACTGCAGGGTTGTATACGGCATTAGAAAGACATTATGTGGCGAAAATAAAAACCTTGAAGTTATTCGGGAGTCCGGATACTTACGATCTCGCCAGGCTTGGCCCTTGGAGGCCGATCCTCGTCGTTGTCCTTTGGCGTTGGCGGAGCAGTCCGGGAGGAGTTTTTCCTTCTTGGACCCTTGGCCTCCCTTGTTGGGAGGCCTTCCTTTCTTCCCTCCCCCCGCTGGGGGAGAGGCTTTCTTCTTCTCCTCGTCACCTTGGTGGGAGGAGTCGGCCTCGGATTCATCATCCGATAGCACCTGAAAACGGGAACTCTTCCGAGTCCCCGTGGCCGTCTTCTTGACCTTCTTCTCCGGCACCACGTGGGGTGCCGGAGCCAGCAGCCCCGTTAGGCGGGCGTCCGCTGGGTCCTATGGCAATGGGGCCCGACATGTAATCCGTTCGGTCTTCGCCAGCCATTCCTGTCAAAGGTAAAGGGAGTTTAGATCCCGCATAGAGCCAAACTATGGAAAACAAGTGGTGAAATCACTTACCTCGTCAGCTGGACGCTGCGAGCGGAATCCGCGATCTTCGGTAGCGGATGCGGGAGCTTCGGCGCCCTTGAATAGCACCTTCCAGACATCTTCGTACGTAGTGTCGAAGAGCCCGCTCAGGGTCTGGTGCTGCGCTGGATCAAACTCCCACATGTTGAAGTCCCGTCGCTGGCACGGGAGAATCCGGTGGATGAGCATGACCTGGACTACGTTGACAAGCTTGAGCTTCTTGTCCACCAGCTTCTGGATACAGGCTTGGAGTCCGGTCAGCTCCTCCGAATTCCCCCAAATCCGGCCACTCTCTTTCTAGGAGGTGAGCCGTGTAGGGATGCCGGATCTAAACTCGGGGGCCGCTGCCCAATCAGGGTCACGCGGCTCGGTGATGTAGAACCACCCTGATTGCCACCCCTTGATGGTTTCCACGAAAGTGCCCTCCAGCCACGTAATGTGGGACATCCTGCCCACCATGGCGCCTCCGCACTCCGCTTGGCTGCCCTTCACAACCTTGACTTGACATCAAGGTCTTGAGCCTAAGCGAAGTGGGGCTGGATCAGAGGAAGGCCTCGCACACGATGATAAACGCCGAGATGTTGAGGATGAAATTGGGGCGGATCATGGAAATCTAGGCCGTAGTAGAACATGAGCCCCCGGAAAAAGGGATGAAGCGGGAAGCCCAGTCCGCGGAGGAAATGGGGAAGAAATACTACCCTCTCATGGGGCCTGGGGTTGGGAATGAGCTCTCCCTCGTCGGGGAGCCGATCGCGATGTTCTTTGGACAAATATCCGCGTCGCGCAGCTTCTGGATCTGCCCCTCCGTGACGGAGGAGGCCATCCACTGCCTCCCGCTCCGGACATAGTTCGAGAAGGTTGAGGTGAGAAGTGCGGACTTGGGCGCTGGAGCTCGAGTTAGCGGAGATGGATAAGCCAAGGAGGAAGAAGGCGCAGTAAAAAGGTTGGATCTTTATCCCTTATATGGGCGGACAAAACATGTGTCCCCACCGCCTGGTAAAACTCGCTTATCTCCCAAGCGTCACAATCAATGGCGCGGTTTGGTTACCACGTCCGTATTGATGGGAATCCGGAATAAGGGGAACACGATCTCGCTCGACAAGGCGTGCCAAGGAAACCGCCTTAAACGCTACCGAGGTGGAACGATAAAAACAATTTGAGTAAAGGCTTGGTAGTGGTGCGATGTCATGCCACGAATCGTCAGCAGATTGATCTTGTGTAATGTTATTCTCTCTACGGTGGTATGTGGAATTTATTTTGCGAGCGGACACTATCCTGGTGTTCACAATCTTCTATAAATTATTCGAGGAAGAACCCGCCTTGCAATGCGAAGACAACATGCGCGCCGGACTCGTCGTCATTGAAGCCTGGTTCGGGGGCTCTTGAGGAGTTCGGACTAGGGGTGTCCGGATAGCGAACTATCATCATCGGCGGACTCCAAGACTATGAAGATACAAGATTGAAGACTTCGTCCCGTGTCCGGATGGGACTTTCCTTGGCGTGGAAGGCAAGCTTGGCGATACGGATATGTAGATCTCCTACCTTTGTAACCGACTCTGTAACCCTAACCCTATCCGGTGTCTATATAAACCGGAGGGTTTTAGTCCGTGGGGCGAACAACAATCATACCATAGGCTAGCTTCTAGGGTTTAGCCTCTTTGATCTCGTGGTAGATCCACTCTTGTAACACACATCATCAATATTAATCAAGCAGGACGTAGGGTTTTACCTCCATCAAGAGGGCCCGAACCTGGGTAAAACATCGTGTCCCTTGTCTCCTATTACCGTCCACCTAGATGCACAGTTCGGGACCCCCTACCCGAGATCCGCTGGTTTTGACACCGACATTACTCCTTCCTCCTATATATATACCTACGTACCCCCAACAGATCAGATACGGAGGCAAAAACCTAATTCCACCGCCGCAACTTTTTGTATCCACGAGATCCCATCTTGGGGCCTGTTCCGGATCTCCGCCTGAAGGGGATTCCACCACGGAGGGCTTCTACATAATCATCATTGCCTCTCCGATGAAGTGTGAGTAGTTTACCTCAGACCTTCGGGTCCATAGTTAGTAGCTAGATGGCTTCTTCTCTCTTTTTGGATCTCAATACAATGTTCTCCCCCTCTCTCGTGGAGATCTATTCAATGTAATCTTCTTTTGCGGTGTGTTTGTTGAGACTGATGAATTGTGGGTTTATGATCAAGATTATCTATGAGCAATATTTGAATCTTTTCTGAATTCTTTTATGTATGATTGGTTATATTTGCAAGTCTCTTCGAATTATCCGTTTGGTTTGGCCAACTAGATTGGTAGTTCTTGCATTGGGAGAAGTGTTTAGCTTTGGGTTCAATCTTGCGGTGTCCTTACCAAATGATGTAAAGGGTTGCAAGGCACGTATTGTATTGTTGCCATCGAGGATAACAAGATGGGGTATTTATCATATCGCATGAATTTATTCCTCTACATCATGTCATCTTGCTTAAGGCGTTACTCTGTTTTCATTAACTTAATACTCTAGATGCATGCTGGATAGCGGTCGATGAGTGGAGTAATAGTAGTAGATGCAGGCAGGAGGCGGTCTACTTGTCTCGGACGTGATGCCTATATACATGATCATACCTAGATACTCTCATAACTATGCTCAATTCTGTCAATCGCTCAACAGTAATTCGTTCACCTGTCGTAAAATACTTATGCTCTTGAGATAAGCCACTAGTGAAATCTATGGCCCCCGGACTATTCTCATCATATTAATCTTCCTACGCTTTATTATTGCTTTGCTCTTTACTTTGCTTTTTATTTTACATTGCATCTTTATACCAAAAATACAAAAAATATTATCTATCATGTCTATCAGATCTCACTCTCGTAAGTGACCGTGAAGGGATTGACAACCCCTATTCGCGTTGGTTGCGAGGATCTAATTGCTTTGTGTAGGTACAAGGGACTTGCGCGTGGCCTCCTACTGGATTGATACCTTGGTTCTCAAAAACTAAGGGAAATACTTACGCTACTCTGCTGCATCATCCTCTCCTCTTCGGGGAAAACCAACGCAAGCTCAAGACGTAGCAGCATTCATATAGAGTCATATTTTGTCATAGTTCTTTTGAGTTATAAGTAAATACAAATGTGATGATCATCATTATTCATTTTTAGAGCAGTGCCCCAGTGAGGAAAGGATGATGGAGACTATGTTTCCCCCACAAGTCGGGATGAGACTCCAGATAATGATAGAGAAAAAATATAAAAAGAAAAAAGAAAAAAGAAAAAGAAAAAAGGAAAGAAAGAAAGAAAAAGAGAAATAAGAAAAAAATAAACAAAGAGAGAAGGGCCATTGTTAGTATCCTTTACCACACTTGTGTTTCAAAGTAGCACCATGTTTTTCATATGGAGAGTCTCCTATGTTGTCACTTTCATATACTAGTGGGATTTTTTCATTATAGGATTAGATGCACACCAACTTAGTTTTCATATTGAGTTTTCATACACTTATAGCTCTTAGTGCATCTGTTGCATGGCAATCCCTACTCCTCGCATTGATATCAATTGATGGGCATCTCCATAGCACGTTGGTTAGCCGCATCGATGTGAGACTTTCTACTTTTTGTCTTCTTTATATTTACCCCTATCATCATACTCTATTCCACCCATAGTGCTATATCCATGGCTTGCGCTCATGTATTGCATGAGGGTTGAAAAAGCTGAAGTGCGTTAAAAAATATGAACCAATTGCTCGGCTTGTCATCGGGGTTGTGCATGATAAATACTTTGTGTTAAGAAGACATAGCATGACAAGACTATATGATTTTGTACGGATAACTTTCTTTAGCGTTGATATTTTGAAAGACATGATTCTTTGTTGGGATTCCTGAGTATTGATGTCTTTATGTTAAATTATAAACTATTTCTTTGAATCACTTATGTCTTAATATTCATGTCATGATTAGATATATGATCAAGTTTATGCTAGGTAGCATTCCACAACAAAAATTATCTTTTTATTCATTTACCTGCTCGAGGACGAGTAGGAATTAAGCTTGGGGATGCTGATACGTCTCCGTCGTATCTATAATTTTTGATTGTTTCATGCCAATATTATACCACTTTCACATACTTTTGGCAAATTTTTATATGATTTATTGGACTAACCTATTGATCTAGTGCCTAGTGCCAGTTCCTGTTTTCTGCATGTTTTTTGTATCGCAGAGTATACATATCAATAGAAGTACAAATGCAATAAAATTTCGCGGAGAATTATTTTGGAATATATGTGATTTTTGGGAGTTGGAATCATCACAAACAGAGGCCTGTGGTGGGCACAACCCACCAGGGCGCGGTCCCGGAGCCAGGCGTGCCGTGGTGGGTTGTGCCCACCTCGTACGTTGGTTGCAGCTCTACTTCGGGCGCAAGGAAGCTTATATCCGGAAAAAAATCTTGTTCAAATCTCAACGCTATCGGAGTTACGGATCTCCGAGAATATAAGAAACGGTTTTCGGCCAGATCTGGAGAGTGCGAAAACAGAAAAGCATAGAGAGGGAGATCCAACGGCCATGGAGACCTAGGACCAGAGGGGGAACCCTCCTCCCATCTAGGGGGGAGGCCAAGGAAGAAGAGAAGGAGGGGGGCTCTTCCCCCCTCTCTCCCGGTGGTGCCGGAGTGCCGCCGGGGCAACGATCGGGACGACGATCTACATCAACCATCTTGCTACCGTCAACACCAACTTTCTCCCCCTCTATGCAGCAGTGTAACACCTCTTTCCACCGCTATAATCTCTACTTAAACATGGTGCTCAACTCCATATATCGTTTCCCAATGATATTTGGCTATCCTATGATGTTTGAGTAGATCCGTTTTTTCCTGTGGGTTAATCGTGATCTTTGTTGGTATGCTTGTATATTTATTAATGGTGCTATCCTACTGTGCCCTCCGTCTCGCGCAAACATGGGGGATCCTCGCTGTAGGGTGTTGCAATATGTTCATGGTTCGCTTATGGTGGGTTGCGAGAGTGACAGAAACTTAAACCCGAGTAGGTGGCGTATGACGTATGGGAATAAAGAGGACTTGATACTTAATGCTATGGTTGGGTTCCACGACCTTAATGATCTTTAGTATTTGTGGATGCTTGCTAGAGTTCCAATCATAAGTGCATATGATCCGAGTAGAGAAAGTATGTTAGCTCATGCCTCTCCCTCATATAAAATTACAAGAATGATTATTGATACTTGTTATCGATTGCCTAGGGACAAATAACTTTCTTGTTGACAAAAACTCTCTACTAAAACTAACTTAGTTGGGTCTTTATCTAAACAGCCCCTAGATTTTATTTACGTGCTCTTTATTATCTTGCAAACCTATCCTATCACACCTACAAAGTACTTCTAGTTTCATACTTGTTCTAGGTAAAGCGAACGTCACGCGTGCGTAGAGTTTTATTGGTGGTCGATAGAACTTAAGGGAATATTTGTTCTACCTTTAGCTCCTCGTTGGGTTTGATCCCCTATACTTATGGGTTATCAGGGTCTTCAAATCTTCTGGTCCTTCTCCAAGTACTCCGTCTACTTCGTCAATTAACATCGGAAACAATTACAATAAGCAACACAACAAGGCAAAAATAGAAGTGTTCTAAAAATATGAATTTGACTTTCCTAGGACATCTCTAGTTATATGAAAAAATTACCAGAGTCGTTTCATTGGGATTGGACCAGTGGATAATTCTGAGCATTTCAAAATGATGGAATCAATGGATTTAATGGATCTGCAAGTTATCTATAGAATGCATTTTTATAAAAATGATTAAAGGTACCCACTAAATCAGGCATGATTTTAGAAACATTTAGAAATTGGTTTCACCAGATTTGGAGTCCACATGAATCTCCTATGGAATTTTGAAGTGGATTTATGTGGATAAATGACCTATCTAATGGATCCAGTGAAGACCAAGCACACTAAAAATGTTCACTATATCCCATTAAATAGATCTTGATTTTTGGAATCTCTGCGAATCTGAATCATCACTTTTGGAGCTCTGATCAATTATTTATGGATTTTTGAATTTTACTGGAAAAAAGGAAAAGACTATACCACTTATTCTGCGCACTGGGTGAGGGATAGCTGATGGGCCGGCCCGGTGGCTGAGCCGCGCGGGCGCACGGGCGACGTCGAAGACGTACTTCGTGAAGACGCCTTCATGTAGAGGAGGCGGCCCCGAGTTGGACCTGTGTCCACATAAAAGGGGGGCACCTGTCAGCCGCCCATACCGCGTCGTTGGGGTGCTTACAGGAGGGGCCAGAGCAGGAGGCGGGGCCCGCCCGTAGGTGCGTCTCCTTCCTCCCGACCGATGCAGAGGAGGAGGCAGAGGAGATGCCGGCGACAGCCGATGCTACCGGCCACCGTAGGTGGCGCTGGAGGCAGGGGCGTGCTCAGGGGACTGTGCCGCACCGGTCCCCCCTGTTAGCGCATCCAGGGGAGGGCGGAGGCTAGCGGGGCAATGGCAATGGCGGACGGTGCTCGAGCGAGATTCGGGTAGTGCATGGCAAGCACGAGGAGGAAGGCCTGGTGTGCAGGGGAGACTCCTTGGGGCTGTGTGGGGTCCTCTGGAGCGTTTAGTGGGAGCAGGGGAGCAGGCTCGGGTTGGTCTGGGGGCACGGCGGCGACAACCCGACCATGGAGGGGGAGGAGAGCAGGAGGGGGAGACGGATGATGTCCAGGAGGTGCACGGGAGAGAGAGGGATCCAGAAGAGGCGAGGGAGTGCTCGGGGGGAGGCTCTATATATGGGGGGCACCGGTGCACCATGGGCGTGGTCCAGGCCGCGTTTGGGTGAGCTCGAGGTTGGAGAAGGAGGGCAAGGGAGGAGGGGCCTGATAGCATTGTGTGTCATGGACGTCGAGGCGTGCTCGGGAGACACGAGGTGGAGAGCCGAGGTCGTCGGAGGCGTTGGGCAGGGTGTGGCTACAGTGCCTTGGCGCACTGTAGCACGCTCCAGAGCACGTCTTTGACCAGCATGGCCATCTTTTTGATGCTCTGGGCTTGGCCTCTAGTGTCTAGGGGATCTAGGGGGAAGTAAAGAAGTGGGGAGGAGCTTGGATGCCCTGGAGGAGCTCTGGTGAGAGAAGTGTGGTGAGAGAGAGAGAGAGGGGTTGTGGCTGTCCAGAGAGGTAAATGGGGTTTTTTTACCCCTCAATCATTGAGCATTGGGAGATAGAGAGTTACTTGAGGTAGATGATGACCAGGCACACCTCTGGTAAAAATTTGAGGCAAAGGAGAATAGTGAAAGTAGACTAAATGGAGGTTTTGGCAAAGTGCCAGAAGGTGTTTGATGGTAGTTTGGGCAAGCAAATGGATTCCAATGGACATGAAAATTAACAGGATCAAGTGGCATATAAAATAGAGGTTGTCTACCAATTTTGAGCTCATTTGAAGAAAGTTCCCAATGTAACTTTGGCAAACCCTAGTGTCGATGTCAAAACCGGCGGATCTCGGGTAGGGGCTCCCGAACTGTGCGGCGGATGGTAACAGGAGACAAGTGACATGATGTTTTTACCCAGGTTCGGGCCCTCTCAATGGAGGTAAAACCCTACTCCTGCTTGATTAATATTGATGATATGGGTGGTACAAGATTAGATCTACCACGAGATCAGAGAGGCTAAACCCTAGAAGCTAGCCTATGGTATGATTGTTGTTCGTCCTACGGACTAAAACCCTCCGGTTTATATAGACATCGGAGAGGGCTAGGGTTACACAGGGTCGGTTACAATGGGAGGAGATCTACATATCCGTATCGCCAAGCTTGCCTTCCACGCCAACGAAAGTCCCATCCGGACACGGGACGAAGTCTTCAATCTTGTATCTTCATAGTCCAGAGTCCGCCAAAGGTTATAGTCCGCCATCCGGACACCCCTAATCAGGACTCCTTAGTAGCCCCTGAACCAGGCTTCAATGACGACGAGTCCGCGCGCAGATTGTCTTCGCATTGCAAGGCGGGTTCCTCCTCGAATACTTCATAGAAGATTTTGAACACAAGGATAGTGTCCGGCTCGCAAAATAATTTCCACATACCACCGTAGAGAGAATAATATTTACACAAATCCAATCACGGCGTATTTTGCAGCATGACACCACGGCCAAGCCTTTATTGAATCATTTTCTTGTCCCACCTCGGCGCACTTAGCGAGGCGGTTTCCTTGGCACGCCTTGTTGAAGCAGAGATCATGTCCCTTATTCCGGATTCTCATCAATACGGCGTGGGTAACCCAACCATGCCATTAATTTACGGCGCTTGGGAGATAAGCGAGTTTTACCAGGCTGGTGGGGGCACATAGTTTCGTCCGCCCATATAAGGGGATAAGGATCCACCTTTTCCATCTACGCCTTCTTCCTCCTTCGCTTATCCATTTTCGCGCACTCGAGCTCCAGCGCCCAAGTCCGCACATCCCGCCTCAACCTTATCCAGTCATGTCCGGAGCGGGAGGCAAGTGGATGGTCTCCTCCGTCATGGAGGGACACATCAAGAAGCTCAGGGAGGCCGGATACTTGTCTAACGACATCGCGCACCGGCTCCCAGACAAGGGGCAGCTCATCCCCACCCCCAGGCCCCATGAGAGGGTGGTGTTCCTCACCCATTTCCTCCGCGGACTAGGTTTCCCACTTCACTTGTTTGTCCGGGGGCTCATGTTCTACTACGGCCTGGATTTCCACGATCTGGCCCCGAACTTCGTCCTCAACATCTCGGCGTTTATCGTCGTGTGCGAGGCTTTCCTCCGCATGAAGCCCCACTTCGGCTTATGGCTGAAGACCTTCAATGTCAAGCCGAAGGTAGTGGGCGGCTAGCAAGCGGAGTGCGGAGGCGCCATGGTGGGCAAGATGCCCAACGTTACATGGCTCGAGGGCTCCTTCGTGGAGACCATAAAGGGGTGGCAATCGGGGTGGTTATACATCACCGAGCCGCGTGACCCTGAATGGGCAGCGGCCCTCGAATTCCGATCTGGCATCCCCACACGGCTCACCTCCTGGAAAGAGAAGGGCCTGTCGTGGGGTAATTCGGAAGAGCAGACCGGACTCCAAACCTGCATCCAAGACCTGGTGGACAAACAGGTTAAACTCTTCAACGTAGTCCAGGTCATGCTCATCCGCCGGATCCTCCCGTGTCAACGACGGGCTTTTAACTTATGGGAGTTCAACCCGGCCCAGCACCAAACTCTGACCAGGCTCTTTGACACAACGCACGAGGATGCCTGGAAGGTGCTATTCAAGGGCGCCGAGGTTCCCCCTCCCATCACCGAGGATCGCGGATTCCGCAGAAGCGCCAAGCCAGCGTAGTAAGCTTATTTTACCCTTTACGGGATACTTGTTTTTCATAGTTTAACTCTATGCGGGATCTAAGCTCCCGTTCCTTTGACAGGAATGGCAGAAGAAGACCGGACAGATCGACTGCCCGGCTCCTTTGCCCGGAGACCCAGCGGACGCCCACTTTACGGGGCTGCTAGTTCCGGCACCTTACGTGGTGCCGGAGAAGAAGGCCAAGAAGAAGGCCACGGGAACTCGAAAGAGTTCCCGGCGCCCGGTGGTGCCGGATTCATCGTCCGATGACTCCGAGGCGCACTCCTCCTCCGAAGACGAGGAGGAGGAAGAAGAAGCCTCTCCCCTTCCAGCGGGGGGAGGAATGAAAAGGAAGGCCGCCCCAACTTGCGGGGGCGGAGGGTCCAAGAAGGGAAGGACCCTCCCTGCGGACTACTCCACCAACGCCGACGACGGCGAAGAGGAGTGGCCATCTAGGGCCAAGCCCCTGGCAAAATCGTAAGTATCCGGATACCAGAATAACTCATGGTGTTCCTTTACTGCACAGTATCTTCTGACGCTGATTGTAATCATGCAGTCCGCCCGCGGCCCAGCTCGACGCTTCGTCGAGCGGATCCCTGGATTCGTCGGATGTGAATAGCCTTTCACTTCCGACTGCTACCTCCTCGCCCCACGGACGATGCCGAGTGGAGTCCCAAAAGGGTCCAAGCTAGGAGGGTGGTCTGAGGCGCCGCAAGGCAACCTCCGGACTCCAGCGCAAAGGGATAAAACCCCGAAGGGCTCGAAGTCCGGCCCTGGGCCGGACACCGCACCAGAACCTTCAACGGTTCCGGCATCCGGCAGGCACCCCCCTACTAAGAAGGGCAAGGCTACGACGCCGGTGACCTCCATCCAATCGAAGGCACCGGATAATCTGCTGGAGGTACTTAACGGCGCCTCCATCGACGAGGAGCACCGCACTATTATGAGTGTGGTGATCCAGAAGGTTCAGTCCGCCAAGAGCGGGCTGACTTAAGCCTGTGCCAGCCTTCTAGCAGGCTTTGAGGTATATATTTAAGATATGTAAAAATATTACCGCATAGACAGTAGCCCCTGATGCTCAGTTTTGTGTTTGGAAAGAAAAGCCGAACTAAGGATCAAAAAGATATACGCAGGAGTCTAACATAAGTATGTCAATATGGGAATGCAGGCTGTGCTGCTGACCTCTGCCGTACTGACTGCAGAGATCGATGCATTGAAGCAGAGCCTCGAGCGGTCCGAGAACGAGCTCGGCCTTGCCAAGAAGCAGCTTGAGGACAAGGAAGGTAAGTAATACCTTATGTAAGTATATAAAAAAGATGTGGTTGCAAAAAAAATGATAGGACCAACATGAGTATTGCAGGGGCCACAACCGAGGTGGTGACCCTGAAGGAAGCGCTGTCCAAGGCCGAAAACAATGCGGCCGTGGAGCGCTCCGAGCGAGAGAAGCAGGAGGCGCGGGTGGCGGAGGTGCAGCGAGAGCTCCAGGCTCTCGTGGAAAAACACGAGAGGTTGGAGCTTGACTCAAAGACTCGAGAGTCCGAGCTCACCTCGGCCCTTGAGATCGCCAAATCTGCTAAGGCCGAAGCCCAAAAAGCCCTCCAGGAAATTGAGGCGATGAAGAAGATAGCGGCGGGTAAGGCATTATTTATGCAAAGCAAGCACATGAAAGTGAATTACTTGTTACTTACCCGAGTCCGGAGCTCTCGAGGAGCACTCGCAGATCTTCCCCGCAGTGTGTCCGAAGCTGCCGCATTCTACCGAGCCGAGGAGGGGCGCTCGGCGGAGAAGGTGTTCTGGTCTCAGTATGTTGAGGCCGGACACCCAGTGCCCTTGAGCGACCAGCTGAAGCAGCTGGTCGAGCTCCATAAAGTGGCCGAACAGGCCATGAAGGGTCTCGTAGTCCGGCTGTGGCCTGGGGAAGCCATGCCTGGGAGCTACTTCGAGCTGGTGAGGTGGCTGGTGGACGCATGTCCATGGAGTGAAGTCATCAAGCGTTCCGTATGCATCGAAGGTGCCCGTAGGGCCCTTGCCCGTGCTAAAGTGCACTGGGGCAAGATGGACGCTGAGAAGCTTGTGACGGACGGACCACCGCCGGGCAAGGAGCATCGCAAGCCCGAGATGTATTATGAGGGCGTCCGGAAGGGTGCCCACCTTATAGCGGATGAGTGTTCCAAAGATGTAATTTTTGAGTAAACTCGCATTTGTGATCCTGTACGCTGAAAACTTGTTCATATGCGCTAAGCAATGCTTTTGAATTTAAAATATTACCTTCCGTGCGGCCGTTTATCAAAATTGAGAGATGGCGAGTCGTCGGCTTCTGCCCCCATGCCGCGAGTGCTGGGGTGTTCGGGATAAACTTGAGCGCTCTTTTTCCCATTATTGGGTCCTTCGAGGGAGGTGCTCAACATAACGAACAAGTTAATCGGACTATAATGATTGAACACTCTCACTTAGCCATAGAATTCTATAATTTTAAATTTCGGCGAAGCCCCTAGTATTCGGAAGACCGAGTTCGGGGCGCTATCCACGCCTAGGCCGGACAAAGCCGACTCCTCGCTCTAAGCGGCATAAGTCTTTAGGGACTCGAAAACCTCTCGAACAGCGACTAGCTCTCGCCCTATCATGATGGTCAGTTTTAGCTTTCTCCACTGAGGTGCTTAGCCTAGCTCAACCGGGGCACAATCGTAGTGGTTCTACCAATGCTACCTTAGCCGATATAACGGAACGTAAGGTACCAAAACATGGGAGCCGGGCAAACCCAACTGTTGACCCAAGACATGATTCGGAGCCGATGCATATAATGCTACAAGTTCGGGGTGCTGCTCTCATGAGAGTGTTCGGACTTCTCACACCATATTCTGGGGTACGTAAGCCCCTGGTGTATTGGCCGTACCAAAGTGTACGGTTGCATAATGTCATAACTGAACATATTTTTATATATAAAAAAAGCAATGCAATAATAGACAAAAGCTATGTATTATTTATTCGAAAAGTCTGCGGAAAAAGCAGAACGATACAAATAGTGTGATAAGCAAGAGATGGGACTATTTGACATGTCCCCCTCCAGGGGCGAGCTGCGGGATGACATGTGAAACAAGTATACTGCTTGTTATAGAGACCACATGTACACTCGACGTACCTTTCTGCGTCCCTGGCTATTGCATCGTGTGTTCGGCGATTATACTGCCTGACAGGCCTTCCGGAAAGTGGAGTCCTGAAAGTAAGAAAAGAGAATGACAAAAGCGGGAGCCCCTGGTGTGGTTGAGCCGCATTTTGGGTATGCCGTGGTTGTGCCCCTCCCCCTATGCCCATGGTATTTCCAGAGCGTAGTTATGTGCGCGTAGTACTAGTTTCGCAATTTCGCGAGGGCTGGGGTTGGGGCCGCATTGCCACACATGCTCGGAACGTGCCAGGCGGTCTTTTTGTAGGTTACCCCGGGCGCGCTTGACGGTGTCCGGACATTTAATGGCCGGACGGGAGAATTTCCTTGAGAGGCTGCTTTGTACTTCTGCCGCGAGGGCCGCCGTATGTTGCTCCGTTCGGAGAGAGCGTTCGGTGTTTCCATTGACCGTAATGACTCCTCGAGGGCCTAGCATCTTGAGCTTGAGGTATCCTTAGTGCGGCACCGCATTGAAATTTGCAAATGCGGTTTGTTCGAGCAGTGCGTGGTAGCCACTGCGGAACAGGACTATGTCGAAGATTAACTCCTCGCTTCGGAAATTATCCGGGGATCCGAAGACCACCTCAAGTGTAACTGAGCTTGTACAGTTGGCCTCTACACCTGGTATGACGCCATTAAAGGTCGTCTTTGTGGGTTTAATCCTTGAGGGATCTATGCCCATTTTTTGCATTGTATCCTGATAAAGCAGGTTCAGGCTGCCGCCGCCGTCCATAAGGACTCTAGTGAGGTGAAATCTGTCAATGATTGGGTCTAGAACCAATGCGGCGAATCCGCCATGGCGGATGCTAGTGGGGTGGTCCCTTCGATCAAAAGTGATCGGGCAGGAGGACCATGGGTTGAACTTTGGGGCGACTGGCTCCAACGCATATACGCCCCTCGAGTGCACTTCCGCTCCCTTTTGGGTATGTGGGTTGCGATATCATGTTCACCATCCACACTTGTGGGGAAGCCCTTTGTCCCCTATTGTTCGTGGCGGGGCTCCTCCTCGTCATCGCTATGCAGCCCCTTGTCATTGTTTTCGGCGTTTAACTCGCCGCTTTGCTTGAACACCCAACAATCCTGTTGGTGTGGTTGGCTGGTTTTTCGGGCCGTATCCGCACGAGCGATCGAGTATTCGGTCCAAATTGGGACGGGCCGGAGTATTTCTTTTGAATGGCTTTTTACGCTGACCGGGTTTAGAGCCTCTGAATCCGGCATTAACTGCCGTATCCTCAGCATTGTTGCTGTTAATGCGGTGCTTTTGTTTGTTGTGACGCGACCTGCCAATGCTGTCCTTGGTATCCGAATTACCAGGGCTCTTGGTCCTGTTATATCTACGAGCTAGCCAGCTGTCTTCTCCCGAGCAAAAGCGGGTCATGAGTGTTGTGAGGGCTGCCATGGATTTCGGCTTTTCCTGTCCTAGGTGCCGGGCAAGCCAGTCATCGTGGATGTTATGCTTGAAGGCTGCAAGGGCCTCTGCGTCCGGACAGTCGACTATTTGATTTTTCTTGGTTAGGAACCGTGTCCAAAATTGTCTGGCCGATTCCTCTGGCTGCTGAATTATGTGGCTTAGGTCATCAACGTCTGGCGGTCGCACATAGGTGCCCTGGAAGTTGTAGAGGAATGTGGCTTCCAGGTCCTCCCAACAACCAATTAATTCTGCAGGCAGGCTATTAAGCCAATGCCGAGTTGGTCCTTTAAGCTTGAGTGGGAGGTATTTGATGGCGTGTAGATCATCGTCGCGGGCCATGTGGATATGAAGGAGATAATCCTCGATCCATACCGCCGGATCTGTTGTGCCATCGTATGATTTGATGTTTACGGGTTTGAAACCCTCGGGGATTTGATGATCCATTACTTCATCTATGAAGCATAGTGGGTGTGCGGCGCCTCTGTATTGGGCTATATCATGACGTAGCTCAAATGAGCTTTGTCTACTGTGTTCGGCCTGGCCGGATTTACCATATCCGGCATTACGGTTATCGTCACGTGTCGTGGGGTGCCCACGCGATCCATAGATCGATCTTGTTTGCCTTGCCTTGTCCTCCAATATATCTCGCAGGTCTGGCGCGTTTCCCCGTGGCTTGGTATTTTTGGAGCGACGCCGGGGTGCGGCTTGAGTGGAGGGCCGAGATGCCTCTCTGTCGCGGCCACGAGGTGGCCGGTCGTCTGCATCATGCGCTGGTGATGTAGGTCTAGGTGCTTCCTCCTCTAATCGGGGTGGTAGCCTGCGTTTTGGGTAGCTCTTGGAGGGGCGTTCGAGTTCGTACTCTTCAACTGCAAGGACATCAGTCCATCTGTCGGCTAGCAAGTCTTGGTCAGCTTTAAGCTGTTGCTGTTTTTTCTTGAGGCTGCTAGCCGTGGCCATAAGCCTGCGTTTGAAACGCTCTTGTTCGACGGGATCATCAGGCACAACAGATTCGTCGTCGTCGAGGCTTGCCTCGTCTTCGGAGGGAGGCATGTAATTATCGTCCTCTACCTCTCCCGCTCTCTCATGAGGGTTGGTTTCTCCATCCTCCTGCGCTAAATCCTGCTGGAGGGGATTGTCTTTGGCACTGTCCGGGGTGTTATTATCCCCCGTGCCGGAATCGCCGTTTTTGCTATGGCGGGATTTAGAGCGGCGCCGCTGACGCCGGCGCTTAGGATGTTTCTTGGAGGGGTCATCCTCCGTTGTTCCATCGCCGTTCCCTTCTTTTGGGGTGTCCACCATGTATATGTCATACGACGAGCTGGCCTTACAGTGCCCTGTAGGCGCTGGTTCTTGGTCGTCTCCTGCATCGGCGTCCATACTGTCGATGTCTTTGGAGTCGAAGTCGAGCATGTCGGTAAAATCATCGACAGTGGCTACAAAGTGGGTGGTGGGTGGGCTTTGAATTTCTTCGTCGTCCGCATCCCAACCTTGTTGAGCATAGTCCGGCCAGGGCTCTCCTAATAAAGAGAAAGATTTTAGTGAATTCAGAATGTCACCGAAAGGCGAGTGCTGAAAGATGTCCCCGGCGGTGAACTCCATGATCGGCGCCCAATCAGATTCGATCGGCAGGGGCGCGGAAGGTTCGGAGTCCGGAGAGGAGTCCGGCACCTTGGAGTCATGAGCTTCGCAAAGGACAGGTATGGTGTTCGGCTCGATCACCATAGAGATTGCAGCCCTCGAGGCGGCGTCCAGCCACCCGTCCTCGATTGGCGCAGTCGGCTCCGAGCTAAGGGTCGGAGCGGACACTGGTGCGGCCTCTAGGACACTGTTCGGCGGCAGAGCTAGATCATGCCCATCGTGACAGTGCGGCGCGCTTGGCTGTGGCTCGAACCCGTCGAAGATCAAGTCTCCGCGGACGTCGGCCATGTAGTTCAAACTTCCAAATCTGACCTGATGGCCAGGGGCGTAGCTTTCGATCTGCTCCAAATGGCCAAGTGAATTGGCCTGTAGTGCAAAGCCGCCGAATACGAAGATCTGTCCGGGGAGAAAAGTCTCGCCCTGGACCGCATCGTTGTTGACGATCGGAGGAGCCATCGGGCCTAAAGATGACGACACAGAGGAACTCTCAATGAAAGCACCAATGTCGATGTCAAAACCGGCGGATCTAGGGTAGGGGGTCCCGAACTGTGCGTCTAGGCGGATGGTAACAGGAGACAAGGGACACGATGTTTTTACCCAGGTTCGGGCCCTCTCGATGGAGGTAAAACCCTACTCCTGCTTGATTAATATTGATGATATGGGTGGTACAAGAGTAGATCTACCACGAGATCAAAGAGGCTAAACCCTAGAAGCTAGCCTATGGTATGATTGTTGTTCGTCCTACGGACTAAAACCCTCCGGTTTATATAGACACCGGAGAGGGCTAGGTTACACAGAGTAGGTTACAATGGGAGGAGATCTACATATCCATATTGCCAAGCTTGCCTTCCACGCCAAGGAAAGTCCCATCCGGACACGGGACGAAGTCTTCAATCTTGTATCTTCATAGTCCAGGAGTCCGGCCATCCGGACACCCCCTAATCCAGGACTCCCTCACCTAGAAATCAAGAAAAATGAGTTTTCCAAGATTTATACATGCAAATTTTTTCCCCTTGATGCACCACTTGGTGTAGTGTCATTATTTGGAGATTTGAGCATGTACACAAAAGTTGGGATGAAAAGGAGAAAGTTAGCTATGTAGAGTTGTTCAAATTTGGTTCTGGACAGAGAGGGTTTTGCGGAACTTTGATCAAGATATCATTCTCTCCAACTTGTGCCATTTGGTCTAGATTCATAATTAGACTATTTGAGCATGTGTACCAAGTTTGAGATCATTTGGGCATGTTTGGCAATGTAAAGTTGCTCAAACTTCTAAATGGGCAGTAGTAGTTTTGAGGGGGTTTGGGGATGTTATCTTGTTCTCCAAGACACGAGATTTGGCAAGATCACCAAATAATGCATTTTTTAGATGATAGAATTTTCTTGGAATTTATAGAGAATATTTCCTTTGTAAATATTTCAAAAGCTTGAAATATATAGAAAGGGTTTTTGAGGTATTTGAGCAATATATTGAACATGACCATGTGTTGAAACTCACATATATGGACAATATATGTCCACTGAGCTTCCCTAAATTTTCCCAAATATTTTTGTAACAGTAAAATAATTTTAACCTATTCAAGACTATTTCTAGCCTTAAGAAAAAGCCTTTGAATAAAATAGTAAAATAACTTTGGAAATAATATTTTTGTTGCTTTTGGGAGTCGTGTATCTAATAGGAGTCAAATATAATTTTTGAAAGATTTTTCACACCCTTAATTAAGTACTTGTAGTTCAAGTCTCACTTCAGGGGTTTTTGGAAAACCTAATTTAGAAAAATACTTTTTTGCCAAATTATTTTTGTAAGAAAATACTATTATGTCCTATACACATGGCATGGTCATTGGGTGAATTTTTGGATCAATTAGAAGGAGTATAAGAGTTGGAGGATTTATTTGATTTTTAGAGCACTTGCAAGCAATACACAAAAATCAAATCAAGCAAAGACCAAAAAACTCAAAAGTTTTTGTCAAACCACATTTTGTCATGATTTATTAGCTTTAAGTGTAGTGGCATGAAAATTAGGGTGTGACCGCTATGCTCCATCTTCATCGCATAAAGTATTAAATCACACACAACCCCGATGACAAGCCAAGCAATTGTTTCATACTTTTGATGTTCTCAAACCTTTTCAACTTTCATGGAATACATGAGCATGAGCGATGGACATAACACTATAGGTGGAATAGAATATTGTGGTTGTGGAGAAGACAAAAACAAGGAGATAGTCTCACATCAACTAGGCATATTAAGCGGGCTATGGAGATGCCCATCAATAGATATCAATGTGAGTGAGTAGGGATTTCCATGCAACAGATGCACTAGAGCTATAAGTGTATGAAAGCTCAAAAGGAAACTAAGTGCGTGCGCGTCCAACTCGCTTGCTCATAGAGACCTAGGGCAATTTGACGAAGCCCATAATTGGAATATACAAGCCAAGTTCTATAATGAAAAATTCCCATTAGTAAATGAAAGTGAAAACATAGGAGACTCTCTATCATGAAGATCATGGTGGTGCCACCTTGAAGCACAAGTGTGGAAAAAAGGATAGTAGCATTGCCCCTTCTCTCTTTTCTCTCATTTTTTTATTCGGGCTCTTTGGCCTCTCTTTTTTCATTTTTTCGTCCAGTGTCTCATCCCGACTTGTGGGGGAAGTAGTCTCCATCATCCTTTCCTCACATGGGACAATGCTCTAATAATGATGATCATCACGCTTTTACTTACTTTACAACTCAAGAATTACAACTCGATACTAGAACAAAAGATATGCCTCTATGTGAATGCCTCCGGCGGTGTACCGGGGTGTGCAATGACTCAAGAGTGACATGTATAAAAATTATGAATGGTGGCTTTGCCACAAATACTATGTCAACTACATGATCATGCAAAGCAATATGACAATGATGAAGCATGTCATAGTAAAACGGAATGATGGAAGTTGCATGGCAACATATCTCGGAATGGCTATGGAAATGCCATAATAGGTAGGTATGGTGGCTGTTTTGAGGAAGGTATATGGTGGGTGTATGGTACCGGCGGAAGTTGAGCGATACTAGAGAGGCTAGCTATGGTGGAAGGGTGAGAGTGCGTATAATCCATGGACTCAACATTAGTCATAAAGAACTCACATACTTATTGCAAAAATCTATTAGTCATTGAAACAAAGTACTACGCGTGTCGGATTACGGGTTCCAGGAAACCCTTGAGGTTCGAACACTGGGGTGCGCATGAAGATCTCTCTCTCCCTAGCTCGCTCTCGCAACGATCTCAAGGCCTAGCCTAACGAATCCAAAGAACAAAAGACACGAGAGTTTATACTGGTTCGGGCCACCATTGCTGTGTAATACCCTACTCCAGTGTGGTGTGGTGGATTTCCTTTTAGGTTGAGGATGAAGAAGTACAAAGGACGAACAGCCTCCTGAGGAGAGGTGTTCTTGATCTCGGTGAGCTTGTGTGTGCGAGGATGATCTTGATGATTCAACCCTGCTAGGGTGGTGCCTAGTCCTATTTATAGAGGCCCTGGTCCTCTTACCAAATGTTAGCAGGGAAGGGATCCCACAACGGCCAATTTTGAAGGGAGACAACTAGTACAAGCTATCCTGACAAAAGGTGGTCTTCGCCTGCCAAAGGTTCTGGTGGTGACGCTGTCGTGGGCTCCATGGTGACCTCCGTCCTGCCGTCATGCTGGTCTTGGTCTCGTTGCACCTATATGGAAACCTTTGCCTGATGCCTCGGGACTCCTCGCCTGTGCTTGCCCCTTTAACACCAAAGAGGCAAATGGTACTCTGCGCCCGCTGGCGCCCACCTGGCTTTGGTCGTCATGGCTCACATCACGTGCACCTTACGAGTTGCCCCTTGCATTGATATCTCTACTCCTCGGGAGCCAGCCTAGTGAGGCCGCCCCTGAGGAGGTCTTGTGTCGTCCGGCTCGCGAGGCTTGGCCCCTCGCGAGGCTCGGCCCATCGCGAGGGTCTTGAGTAGTTTCTGATGAAGATGGGCTGTACCAGGCCGTTGGTGGAGCCACGCCCTGGGCCGCAGGCAGGCAAGTCTGGGTACACCCATTCCCAGGACGCCGACAGTAGCCCCCAGGCCCTAGGCGCAATCAAATTTGGCTTCGAGGCAAAGCCAAAGGGCAAGTGGGGAGTGTCGCGGGCCCAGTAGCCCACGGCCTTGATTGACATGTGGTGACTGATGGGACATGGGCGCCTCCACTTCCCCATGCCACCTCGGCAACTGCTTGACTGACAAAAGGCTAGCACGCGCCGCAGAGCCTTCATTGCCTTCCTTCACCTTGCTCCAGATCCCCTTTCTCCTTCTTGCCCCAAGAGACCCCCAATCTACCGGAAATCCTCCCAGAGCTTGCATCCGATGGTGCCTGACAAGGCCAAGGCCTTGCGTGCCTCGTCCGCCTTGCACGAGCCGGCCTTGAGCTCGCCCACCGTTTTGGAGGAAAAGCTGGCCGCCGCATGCCTGATGACGGTGGGCAACGATGACGAGGAAAGAGAGGCGGCACCGCGGGCCGGCTCGACCAAGCCTGAGGCTCCGGGTAGCACCTTTCGTCCTTTCTTCTTGAACATCGTGTTCGCGGGGCTGGTCCCTCCTTTTTCCGATTTCTTTGATTTCTTCTACATCATGGTCAGCCACTACGGCCTCCATGCTCTCCACATCCATCCCAGCTTCGTTCTCCTCTGGTCGATTTTTTCCTTCTACTGCTAGGCATTCATGGGGCTGATGCCATCCTTGGCGCTGCTGTGTCACTTTATCTACCTCCAGGTCAATGATGGCCATTGCTCGGGGTGCGCCAATTTCATCGCAGCCAACGGGACCAACGCTATCTCGAAGGCTGGGAAGAAGGCTGAGGGGTTCAGGAACAAATGGGTCCTCATGGATGCCAAGTGCTCCTACCCCCGACTGTCGCTGCCGACAGGGATGCCCTATTGTGATGAGAGTTGGCTCAGCGCGAAGCTCACCAACCCCCGGGCGAAGCATGTGCTGCAGAAGATGGTCCGCGACTTGAAGCCTGACGACCCGAGGGTGCAGAAGCTGACGGTGGCCATCATACTTGAATCCCCCTACCTCGTGGCCTCCTGGTTGATGTCTTGACGTAGGGTCCAAGTCCTATGGATCACGTTCGTTCCGAAAATCACGTTCCCGAAGGTTTCATTACGTTTGGACTCCGTTTGATAGTCTTTTTCTGCAAAACTCTGAAATAGGCAAAAAACAGCAATTCTGGGCTGGGCCTCCGGTTAATAGGTTAGTCCCAAAAATAATATAAAAGTGTACAACAAAGCCCAATAATGTCCAAAACAAAATATAATATAGCATGGAACAATCAAAAATTATAGATACGTTGGAGACGTATCAAGCATCCCCAAGCTTAATTCCTGCTCGTCCTCGAGTAGGTAAATGATAAAAACAGAATTTTTGATGTGGAATGCTACTTGGCATAATTTCAATGTAATTCTTCTTAATTGTGGTATGAATATTCAGATCCGAAAGATTCAAGATAAAAGTTCAATATTGACATAAAAATGATAATACTTCAAGCATACTAACTAAGCAATTATGTCTTCTCAAAATAACATGGCCAAAGAAAGTTATCCCTACAAAATCATATAGTCTGGCTATGCTCTATCTTCACCACACAAAGTATTTAAATCATGCACAACCCCGATGACAAGCCAAGCAATTGTTTCATACTTTTAGTGTTCTCAAACCTTTTCAATCTTCACGCAATACATGAGCGTGAGCCATGGACATAGCACTATATGTGGAATAAAGACAAAAAGGAGAAGATAGTCTCACATCAACTAGGCGTATCAACGGGCTATGGAGATGCCCATCAATAGATATCAATGTGAGTGAGTAGGGATTGCCATGCAACGGATGCACTAGATCTATAAGTATATGAAAGCTCAACAAAAGAAACTAAGTGGGTGTGCATCCAACTCGTTTGCTCAAGAAGACCTAGGGCATTTTGAGGAAGCCTGAGGGAGTCCTGGACTAGGGGGTGTCCGGATAGCCGAACTATCATCACGGTCGGACTCCAAGACTATGAAGATACAAGATTGAAGACTTCGTCCCGTGTCCGTATGGGACTTTCCTTGGCGTGGAAGGCAAGCTTGGCGATACGGATATGTAGATCTCCTACCATTGTAACCGACTCTGTGTAACCCTAACCTATCCGGTGTCTATATAATCCGGAGGGTTTTAGTCCATAGGACGAACAACAATCATACCATAGGCTAGCTTCTAGGGTTTAGCCTCCTTGATCTCGTGGTAGATCTACTCTTGTACTACCCATATCATCAATATTAATCAAGCAGGAGTAGGGTATTACCTCCATCGAGTGGGCCTGAACCTGGGTAAAAACATCGTGTCCCTTGTCTCCTGTTACCATCCTCCTAGACGCACAGTTCGGGACCCCCTACCCGAGATCCGCCGGTTTTGACACCGACATTGGTGCTTTCGTTGAGAGTTCCTCTGTGTCGTCACCGATAGGCCCGATGGCTCCTTCGATCATCAACAACGACGCGGTCCAGGGTGAGACTTCTCTCCCCGGACAGATCTTCGTATTCGGCGGCTTTGCACTGCGGGCCAATTCGCTTGGCCATCTGGAGCAGATTGAAAGCTACGCCCCTGGCCATCAGGTCAGATTTGGAAGTTTGAACTATACGGCTGATGTCCGCGGAGACTTGATCTTTGACGGATTCGAGCCGCAGCCAAGCGTGCCGCACTGTCTCGATGGCCATGATCTAGCTCTGCAGCCGAACAGTGCCCTGGAGGCCGCACCAGCATCCTCTCCGACCCTTAACCCGGAGTCGGATTCCCCGATCGAGGACGAGTGGTTGGACACCGCCTCGGGGGCTACAATATCTACGGCGATTGAGCCAAACTCCATCCCTGTCCTTTGCGAAGACCTCGACTGTGGTGCCGGACTCCTCTCCGGACCAACCTCCGTGCCCTCGCCAATCGAATCTGATTGGGCGCCGGTCGTGGAGTTCATCGTCATGACATCTTTCAAGACTCGCCTTTGGCGACATCCTGAATTCACTAAAGTCTCTCTCTTTATCCGGAGAGCCCTGGCTGGACTACGGACAGGAAGGTTGGGATACGGACGACGAAGAAATTCAACGCCCACCCACCACCCACTTTATAGCCACTGTCGATGATTTAACCGACATGCTCGACTTCGACTCCGAAGACATCGATGGTATGGACGACGACGCCGGAGACGACCAAGACCCAGCGCCTACAGGGCACTGGAAGGCCACCTAGTCATATGACATATACATGGTGGACATCTCAAAAGATGGGAACAGCGATGGAACAACAGAGGATGACCCCTCCAAGAAGCAACCGAAGCGCCGACGTCAGCGGCGCCGCTCTAAATCCCGCCACATTAAAAACGGTGATTCCGGCACGGGAGATAATAACACCCCGGACAGTGCCGAAGACAACCCCCTCCAGCAGGACTCATCGCAGGAGGACGGAGAAACAAGTCCGCACGACAGTGCGACAGAAAGAGAGGTCGAGGACGATAATTATGCGCCTCCCTCCGAAGATGAGGCAAGCCTCAACGACGGCGAATTTGTCGTGCCTGAGGATCCCGCCGAACAGGAGCATTTCAAACGCAGTCTTATAGCCACGGCAAGCAGCCTCAAGAAAAAGCAGCAACAGCTTAGAGCTGACCAAGACCTGCTAGCTGACAGATGGACTGAAGTCCTTGCAGCCGAAGAGTACGAACTCGAATGCCCCTCCAAAAGCTACCCCAAACGAAGGCCGTTGCCTCGATCAGAGGAGGAAGCACCCAAGTCACCAGCGCACGACATGGCAGACCGGCCACCCCATGGCCGCGACAGAGAAGCCTCTCGGCCCTCCGCTCAAGCAACACCCCGACGCCGCTCAAAAAGTACCAAGGCACGGGAAAACGCGCCGTACTTGCGAGATATATTGGAGGATAAGGCAAAACATACAAGATCGATCGACGGATCGTGTGGGTGCCCAACGACGCGGGATGATTACCGTCACGCCGGATACAGCAAACCTGGTTGGGCCGAACACAGTAGACAAAGCTCATATGAGCTACGTCGTGATATAGCCCAATACAGAGGCGCCACACACCCACTATGCTTCACAGATGAAGTAATGGATCATCAAATCCCCGAGGGCTTCAAACCCGTAAACATCGAATCATACGATGGTACCACAGATCCTGCGGTCTGGATCAAGGACTATCTCCTCCATATCCACATGGCCCGCGGTGATGATCTACATGCCATCAAATACCTCCCACTCAAGCTTAAAGGACCAGCTCGGCATTGGCTCAACAGCTTGCCAGCAGAATCAATTGGTTGTTGGGAGGACCGGAAGCCGCATTCCTTGATAACTTCCAGGCACATATGTGCGACCACCGAGCGCCGATGACCTTAGCCACATAATTCAGCAGCGGAAGAATCGCCGACAATTCTGGACACGGTTCCTTACAAAGAAAAATCAAATCGTTGACTGTTCGGATGCAGAGACCCTTGCAGCCTTCAAACATAACATCCGCGACGAGTGGCTTGCCCGGCACCTAGGACAGGAAAAGCCAAAATCCATGGCAGCCCTCACAACACTCATGACCCGCTTTTGTGCGGGAGAGGACAGCTGGCTAGCTCGAAGCAACAACTTGGCCAAACACCCTGATAGTTCGGATACCAAAGATAGCAATGGCAGGTCGCGTCGCAACAAGAACAAGCGCCGCATTAACGGCGATAATGCTGAAGATACGGTCGTCAATGCCGGATTCAGAGGCTCTAAACCCGATCAGCGGAAGAAGCCATTCAAAAGAAATACCCAGGGCCCGTCCAACTTGGACCGAATACTCGATCGCTTGTGCCAGATACATGGCACCCCGAAAACCAGCCAATCACACCAACAGGGATTGTTGGGTGTTCAAGCAAGCAGGCAAGTTAAGTGCCGAACTCAATGACAAGGGGCTGCATAGCGATGACGAGGAAGAGCCCCGGCCGCCGAACAATAGAGGACAGAAGGGTTTTCCCACACAAGTGCGGACGATGAATATGATATACGCAACCCATATACCCAAAAGGGAGCGGAAGCGTGCACTACGGGACGTATATGCGATGGAGCTAGTCGCCCCAAAGTTCAACCCATGGTCTTCCTGCACAATCACCTTCAATCGAAGGGACGACCCCACTAGCATCCGTCATGGCGGTTTCGCCGCATTGGTTCTTGACCCAATTATTGACGGATTTCACCTCACCAGAGTCCTGATGGACGGCGGTAGCAGCCTGAACCTGCTTTATCAGGATACAGTGTGCAAAATGGGCATAGACCCCTCAAGGATTAAACCTACAAAGACGACCTTTAAAGGCGTCATACCGGGTGTAGAGGCCAATTGTACAGGCTCAGTTACACTCGAGGTGGTCTTCGGATCCCCGGATAACTTCCAAAGCGAAGAGTTAATCTTCGACATCGCCCCGTTCATGCAGCGGCTATCATGCATCGCCGGACGAACCGCATTTGCAAAGTTCAATGCGGTGCCGCACTACGCATACCTCAAGCTCAAGATGCCAGGCCCTCGAGGAGTAATCACGGTTAACGGAAACACCAAACGCTCCCTCCGAACGGAGGAGCACACGGCGGCCCTCGCGGTGAAGGCGCAAAGCAGCCTCTCGCAGCAATTCTCGAGTCCGGCCACTAAGCGTCCGGACACTGTCAAGCGCGCCCGCAGTAACCCACAACAAGACCGCCTGGCATGATTCAAGCACGCGTAGCAATCCGGCCCCAACCCCAGCCCTCGCGAAATTGCGAAGCCAGTACTACGCGTACATAACTACGCTCTGGAGATACCATGGGCATAAAGGGAGGGGCACGACCACGGCACGCCCGGAATGCGGCTCAACCGCACCAGGGGCTCCTGATTGTGTCATTCTTTTTCTTTTTCCTTTTTCTTCTTTTTCTTACTTTCAGGACTCCGTTTTCCGAAGCCCTGTCCGCACTAGAATCGCCGAACTCACGATGCAATAGCTGTGGAAGCGAAAGCTACGCCGAGTGTTCAGCGGTCTCTATTACGAGCATTATACCTGTTTTACATACCATCCCGCAGCTTACCCTCGAGGGGACATGTTAGATAGTCCCATCCCTTGCTTATCGCACTATTTGTATCGCTCGCTTTCATTGCAGTACCTTTTGAATAAACAATACATAGCTTTTGCCTATTATTGCACTCTTTTCTTTATCTATATATATGTTCATTTCATGACATTACGCACCCGTACACTTTGGTACGGCCAATACACCAGGGGCTTAAGTGCCCCAAAATTATGGTGTGATAAGTCCGAACACTTTCACAAGTGCGGCACCCCGAACTTATAGCATTATATGAATCGGCTCCGAATCATGTCTTGGGTCAATAGTTGGGTTTGCCCGGCTCCGTGTTTTGGTACCTTACGTTCCGTTACATCGGCTAAGGTAGCATCGGAGAACCATCGCGATTGTGCCCCAGCTTGAGCTGGGTCGAGCACCTCAGTGGAGAAAGCTAAAACTGACCGTCATGATAGGGCCAGAGCCGGTCGCTGTTCGAGAGGTTTTTCGGTCCCTAAAGACTTATGCCACTTAGAGCGAGGAACCGAATTGTCCGCCAAGGCATGGATAGCGCTCGAACTCGGTCTTCACGAATACTAGGGGCTTCACGAAATTTAAAATTATAGAATTCTATGGCTAAGTGAGAGTGTTCAAGCATTATAAGTCCGGTTGCCTTGTTCGTTGTGTTGAGCGCCCCCTAGATGGACCCAAGAATGGGAACAAGAGTGCTCAAGTTTATCCGAACACCCCAAAGACTCGTGGCATGGGCGATGAAGCCAATGACTTGCCATCTCTCAAATTTGATAAACGGCCGCATGAAGGTAATATTTTAAATTAACAAGCGTTGCTTAGCGATATGAACAAGTTTTCAGCGTACACGATAACAAATGCGAGTCTATTCAAAAATTACATCTTTGGAGCACTCATCCGCTATTCGGGTGAGCACCCTTCAGAGGCCCTCATAGTACATTTCGGGCGTGCGATGCTCCTTGCCCTTGGTGGCCCGTCCGTCACAAGCTTCTCGCATCCAGCTTGCCCCGCAGCACTTTAGCACGGGCAAGGGCCCGACGGACACCTTCAATCCAGACGGAGCGCTTGATGACTTCAATCCGTGGACAGGCGTCCACCAGCCGCTGCACTAAGCCGAAGTAGCTCCCAGGCATGGCTTCCCATGGCCACAGCCGCACTATAAGGCCCTTCATGGCCTGTTCGATGACCTTGTGGAGCTCGACCAGCTGCTTCAGCTGGTCGCCAGGGCACCGGATGTCCGCCTCAAGATACCGAGACCGTAACACCTTTTCCGTCGAGCTCCCCTCCTTGGCGCGGTAGAATGCGGCAGCATCAGACACACTACGGGGCAAATCTGTGAATGCTCCTGGAGAGCTCCGAATCCGGGTAAGTAAGAGGTAATTCACTTTCACATGCTTGCTTTGCATAAAGAATGCCTTACCCGCCGCTGTCTTCTTTAATGATTCAATTTCTTGGAGGGCTTTTTGGGCCTCGGCAGCTTTGGCACTCTCAAGAGCCGAGGTGAGCTCGGACTCGAAGTCTTGAGTCATGCTCCAAACTCGTGTTTTTCCACGAGAGCACGGAGCTCTTGCCGCACCTTGGCCAGCTCGCCCCCTTCTCTCGCTCGGTGCGCTCCGGCCGCTTTGTTTTCGACCATGGACACGCTTCCTTTGTGGTCGCCACCTCGCTTGTGACCCTGCAGTACCATGTTATTCCTATTATTTTTGCAACCAAACCTTTCTATAAGGTATTTCTTTCATAAGGTATTACTTACCTTCCTTGTCCTCGAGCTGCTTCTTGGCAAGGCCGAGCTCGTTCTCGGACCGCCGAGGCTTTGCTTCAATGCATCGACCTCCGCAGATCGGTCAGAGAGTCAGAGAGTAGCCTGCATTCCCATATTGACATACTTATGTTAGACTCCTGCGTATATCTTTTTAGATCCTTAGTCCGGCTTTTCTTTCCAACACCGAACTAAGCATCAGGCTACTGTCAATGCGGTAATATTTTTACATATTCTAAACTTACCTCAAAGCCTGTTAGAAGGCTGATACAGCTTCGGTCAGCCCGCTCTTGGCAGATCGAACTGTCGGATCACCGCACTCATAAAGGCGGTGCTCCTCCTCGATGGAAGCGCTGTTAAGCGCCCCGAGAGCTATCCGTGCCTCCGGTTGGGACGGAGGACACGGCGTCTTACCTTCTTGAAGGGACCGCTTGCGGACTCGAAACGCTGAAGGTTCCGCACGGAGTCTGGACGAGGGTCGGGCTTAGAGCCCCTGGGGTCTCGCCCCCCCACGCGCCTGGAGCCCGGGAGGTTGCCTTGTGGCGCCTCCTACGCTACCTCCTCTTGACCAAGCCCCCCATGGGGCCCCACCGCGGCGTCGTCCACAGCGTGAGGTGAGGAGGCGGTCGGAAGTGAAGTACTCTCCATTTCCGATGAACTCAGGGACCCGCTCGACGAAGTGGCGAACTCGCCCTTGGGCGGGCTGCATGATTGTTCGGCATTAGAGAACACTATGCAATGATAAAAAAGCCATGGGTATCCGGACACTTACGATCTCGCCAGGGGCTTGGCCCTTGTTGGCCAATCCTCCTCGTCGTTTTCGACGTTGGTGGAGAAGTCCGGAGGAAGGGTTCGTCCCTTCTTGGACCCTCCGGTCTCCCCCGTTGGGGTGGCCTTCCTTTTCCTCTCCTCCCCCGCAGGGGGAGAAGCTTCTTTTTCCTCCTCCTCGTCCTCAGGAGAAGATTCTGCTTAAGAATCTGACAACACCTGGCGTCGGGAGCTCCTTCGAGTTCCCGTGGCCTCCTTCTTGGCCTTCTTCTCCGGCACCACATGGGGTACCGGAGCCAGCAGCCCCGTCAATCGGGCGTCCGCTGGGTCTTCCGGCAAAGGAGCCAGACAGTTAATCTGTTCGGACGTCTTCAGCCAGTCCTGTCAAAGATTAGGGAGTTTTAGATCCCACATAGAGTCAATCTATGAAAAAAGAGTCCCGTAAAGGGTAAAATAACTTACCTCGCCGGCTTGACGCCGGGAGTTGTATCCACGATCTTTGTTAGCGGATGCGGGGGCTTCAGCGCCCTTGAACAGCACCTTCCAGGCATCTTCCTACGTAGTGTCGAAGAGCCGGCTCAAGGTTCGGTGTTGTGCCGGATCGAACTCCCACAAATTAAAGGCCCGTTGTTGGCATGGGAGGATCCGACAGATGAGCATCACCTGGATTACGTCAACAAGCCTGAGATTCTTGTCCACCAGGTTTCGGACGCATGTTTGGAGTCCGGATAGCTCGTCCGAATTCCCCCACGTCAGGCCCGTCTCTTTCCATGACGAGAGCCGTGTGGGGAAGCCAGATCTGAATTCGGGGGCCGCCACCCATTTGGGGTCGCGTGGCTCGGTGATGTAGAACCACCCCGATTGCCACCCCTTTATTGTCTCCACAAAGGCGCCCTCGAGCCATAGGACTTTGGCCGTCTTGCCGACCATGGCGCCTCCACAATCCGCTTGACGGCCGCCCACTACCTTCAGCCTGACATTGAAGATCTTTAGCCATAGGCCGAAGTGGGGTTGGATGCAGAGGAAGGCCTCGCACACGACGATAAACGCCGAGATGTTGAGGATGAAATTCGGGGCCAGGTTGTGGAAGTCCAGGCCGTAGTAGAACATGAGCCCCCGGACAAATGGGTGAAGTGGAAAACCTAGTCCATGGAGGAAGTGGGGAGAAACACCACCTCTCATGGGGCCCGGGTTGGAATAAGCTGCCCCGCATCGTGCAGCTCAGGCGCAATGTCGCGGACAAATATCCGCCTCCCGCAGATCTTGTGATGTGCCCCTCCGTGACGGAGGAGGCCATCCACATGCCTCCCGCTCCCGACATGGTTGGAGAAGGTTGAGGTGGGGCGGCGGACTTGGGCGCTGGAGCTCGAAAGTCGCGAGAATGGATGAGCAAAGGAGGAAGAAGGCGAGGTGAAAAGGTGGATCCTTATCCCCTTATATGGACGGACGAAGCTATGTGTCCCCCACCAGCCTGGTAAAACTCGCTTATCTCCCAAGCGCCATAATCAATGGCGCGGATGGGTTACCCACGTCCGTATTGATGGGAATCCCGGAATAAGGGGGCACGGTCTATGCTTTGATAAGACGTGCCAAGGAAACCGCCTCGCTAAACGCGCTGAGGTGGAACAGTAAAAAACAATTCATATAAAGACCTGGCCACGGTGTGATGTCACGCCGTGGAATACGTCAGCAGATCTGTGCAAAAGTTATTCTCTCTACGGTGGTATGTGGAACTTGTTTTGCAGAGCCGGACACTATACCGGACACTATCCTGGTGTTCAAAACCTTCTATGAAGTATTCGGAGGAGGAACCCGCCTTGCAATGCCGAAGACAATATGCGCGCCGGACTCGTCGTCATTGAAGCCTGGTTCGAGGGCTAACGAGGAGTCTCGACTAGGGGTGTCCGGATAGCGAACTATCATCACGGCCGGACTCCAAGACTATGAAGATACAAGATTGAAGACTTTTTCCCGTGTCCGGATGGGACTTTCCTTGGCGTGGAAGGCAAGCTTGGCGATACGGATATGTAGATCTCCTACCATTGTAACCGACTCTGTGTAACCCTAACCTATCCGGTGTCTATATAACCGGAGGGTTTTAGTCCATAGGACGAACAACAATCATACCATAGGCTAGCTTCTAGGGTTTAGCCTCCTTGATCTCGTGGTAGATCTACTCTTGTACTACCCATATCATCAATATTAATCAAGCAGGAGTAGGGTATTACCTCCATCGAGAGGGCCCGAACCTGGGTAAAAACATCGTGTCCCTTGTCTCCTGTTACCATCCGTCTAGACGCACAGTTCGGGACCCCCTACCCGAGATCCGCCGGTTTTGACACCGACAAAGCCCATCATTGGAATATACAAGCCAAGTTCTATAATGAAAAATTCCCACTAGTATATGAAAGTGATATCATAGGAGACTCTCTATTATGAAGATAATGGTGCTACTTTGAAGCTCAAGTCTGGTAAAAGGATAATAACATTGTCCCTTCTCTCTTTTTCTCTCATTTTTTTATTTGGGCCTTTTCTTCTTCTTTTTTATGGCCTCTTTTTTTTCGTCCGGAGTCTCATCCCGACTTGTGGGGGAATCATAGTCTCCATCATCCTTTCCTCACTTGGGACAATGCTCTAAAAATGATCATCATCACACTTTTATTTACTTACAACTCAACAATTACAACTCAATACTTAGAACAAAATATGAATCTATGTGAATGCCTCCGACGGTGTACCGCGATATGCAATGAATCAAGAGTGACATGTATGAAAGAATTATGAACGGTGGCTTTGCCACAAATACAATGTCAACTACATGATCATGCGAAGCAATATGACAATGATGGAGCGTGTCATAGTAAACGAAACGGTGGTAAGTTGCATGGCAATATGTCTCGGAATGGCTATGGAAATGCCATGATAGGTAGGTATTGTGGCTGTTTTGAGGAAGGTATATGGTGGGTGTATGATACCGGCGAAAAGTGGGCGGTATTAGAAAGGCTAGCAATGGTGGAAGGAAGAAAAGTGCGTATAATCCATGGACTCAACATTAGTCATAAAGAACTCATATACTTATTGCAAAAATCTATAAGTTATCAAAGCAAAGTATTACGCACATGCTCCTAGGGGGACAGATTGCTAGGAAAATACCATCGCTCGTCCCCCACCGCCACTCATCAGGAAGACAATCAATAAATAAATCATGCTCCGACTTCATCACGTAACGGTTCACCATACGTGCATGCTACATGAATCACAAACTTTAACACAAGTATTTCTCAAATTCAAAACAACTCAACTAGCATGACTCTAATATCACCATCTTCATATCTCAAAACAATTATCTAGTATCAAACTTCTCATAATATTCAACATACTCATAAGAAAATTTGTTTTTACTAATATTGGATGCCTATCATAGTTAAAGCAAACTACCATGCTGTTTTGTAGGACTCTCAAAATAATATAAGTGAAGCATGAGAGAATAATAGTTTCTATAAAACAAAAGTTACCACCGTGCTATAAAAGATATAAGTGAAGTACTAGAGCAAAAACTATATAACTCAAAAGATATAAGTGAAGCACATAGAGTATTCTAACAATTTCCGAATCATGTGTGTCTCTCTCAAAAGGTGTGTACATCAAGGATGATTGTGGTAACCTAAAAAGCAAAGACTCAAATCATACAAGACGCTCCAAGCAAAACACATATCATGTGGTGAATAAAAATATAGCTCCAAGTAAAGTTACCGATGGAAGTAGACGAAAGAGGGGATGCATTCCGGGGCATCCCCAAGCTTTGCCTTTTTGGTGTCCTTAGATTATCTTGGGGTGCCATTGGCATCCCCAAGCTTAGGCTCTTGTCACTCCTTGTTCCATAATCCATCAAATCTTTTACCCAAAACTTGAAAACTTCACAACACAAAACTTAACAGAAAATCTCGTGAGCTCCGTTAGCGACAGAAAGCAAAACACCACTTCAAGGTACTGTAGTGAACTCATTCTTTATTTATATTGGTGTTAAAACTACTGTATTCCAACTTCTCTATGGTTTATAAACTATTTTATTAGCCATAGATTCATCAAAATAAGCAAAAACACATGAAAAATAGAATCTGTCAAAAACAGAACAGTCTGTATTATCTGTAACTAACGCAAACTTCTGGAACTCCAAAAATTCAGCCAAAATAGGACGACTAGACAATTTGATTATTGATCATAAGAAATTGGAATCAATATTTTCTGACGTTCTGGTGATTTTTAACAATTATTTTCGTGAACAGAAAGTTTTTGGAATTTACAGCAAGATCAAATAACTATCATCCAAGAAGATCCTATAGGTTTAACTTGGCACAAACACTAATTAAAACATAAAACAAGTCTAACCAGAGGTTAGATCAAAAATTTATTCCTAAACAGAAGCAAGAAGCAAAAAAAAACTAAAAATAAAATTGGGTTGCCTCCCAACAAGCGCTATCGTTTAACGCCCCTAGCTAGGCATAAAATCAAGGATAGATCTAGGTTTTGCCATCTTTGGTAGGCAATCCATAAGTGGATCTCATGATAGATTCATATGGTAATTTTATTTTATTTCTAGGGAAGTGTTCCATTCCTTTCCTTAACGGAAATTGGAATCTAATATTCCCTTCCTTCATATGACTAATTGCACCAATCGTTCTAAGGAAAGGTCTACCAAGAGTAATCGGACCTGAAGGATTGCAATCGATATCAAGAACAATAAAATCTACAGGCACATAGTTCCTATTTGCAACAATAAGAACATCATTAATTCTTCCCATAGGTTTCTTAATGGTGGAATCCGCAAGGTGCAAGTTTAGAGAGCAATCATCAAAATCACGGAAACCTAACAAATCGCACAAAGTTTTTGGAATCGTGGAAACACTAGCACCCAAATCACACAGAGCAGAGAATTCATGATCTTTAATTTTAATTTTAATAGTAGGTTCCCACTCATCATAGAGTTTTCTAGGGATATAAACTTCCAACTCAAGTTTTTCTTCATAAGATTGCATCAAAGCATCAACGATATGTTTGGTAAAGGCTTTATTTTGACTATAAGCATGAGGAGAATTTAGCACGGATTGCAACAAGGAAACACAATCTATCAAAGAGAAATTATCATAATTAAATTCCTTGAAATACAAAATAGTGGGTTCATTAATATCTTATGTTTTGATCTCTTCAATCCCACTTTTATCAATTTTAGCATCAAGATCTAAAAACTCTGAATTTTTGGAACGCCTTCTAGGTAAAGGTGGATCATATTCAGTCCCATAATTATCAAGATTCACATTGCAAAACAAAGATTTAATAGGGGACACATCAATAACTTTTAGATCTTCATCTTTATTTTCATAGGAACTAGAAGAACACGCTTTTACAAAACAATCTTTCTTAGCACGCATCCTAGCGGTTCTTTCTGTGCACTCATCAATGGAAATTCTCATGGCTTTGAGAGACTCGTTGATATCATGCTTAGGTGGAGTAGATCTAAGTTTCAAAGAATCAACATCAAGTGAAATTTTATCAACGTTCCTAGCTAATTCATCAACTTTTAGCAATTTTTCTTCGAGCAAAGCATTGAAATTCTTTTGCGAATTCATAAACTCCTTAACACTAGTCTCAAATTCAGAGGGCATCTTATTAAAGTTCCCATAAGAATTGCTGTAGGAATTACCATAATTATTAGAGGAATTACTAGGTTAAGGCCTAGGATTAAAGTTTCCTCTATACGCGTTGTTACCAAAATTATTCCTACCAACTGGCCCAGCCCACCACCGCAGCCCCCTCTGTCGCCTTCCTCCTCGCGCCAGTAGGCAAGGGCGCGTGCCCAGTGCGCGAAGCCACATGCTACTACCTCTTGAGCACTGCGTTGGTTTTCCCTTGAAGAGGAAAGGGTGATGCAGCAAAGTAGCGTAAGTATTTCCCTCAGTTTTTGAGAACCAAGGTATCAATCCAGTAGGAGGCCACGCACGAGTCCCTCGCACCTACACAAACAAATAAATCCTTGCAACCAACGCGATAAGGAGTTGTCAATGCCTACACAGTCACTTACGAGAGTGAGATCTGATAGATATGATAGGATAATATTTTTGGTATTTTTATGATAAAGATGCAAAGTAAAGAAAGTAAAATAAATACGACGCCAGAAATAACTTGTTGACGGGAGATTAATATGATGGAAAATAGACCCGGGGGCCATAGGTTTCACTAGTGGCTTCTCTCAAGAGCATAAGTATTACGGTGGGTGAACAAATTACAGTTGAGCAATTGACAGAATTGAGCATAGTTATGAGAATATCTAGGTATGATCATGTATATAGGCATCACGTCCGAGACAAGTAGACCGACTCCTGCCTGCATCTACTACTATTACTCCACACATCGACCGCTATCCAGCATGCATCTAGAGTATTAAGTTCATAAGAACAGAGTAACGCCTTAAGTAAGATGACATGATGTAGAGGGATAAACTCATGCAATATGATATAAACCCCATCTCGTTATCCTCGATGGCAACAATACAATACATGCCTTGCTGCCCCTACTGTCACTGGGAAAGGACACCGCAAGATTGAACCCAAAGCTGAGCACTTCTCCCATTGCAAGAAAGATCAATATGGTAGGCCAAACCAAACTTATAATCCGAAGAGACTTGCAAAGATAACCAATCATACATAAAGGAATTCAGAGAAGATTCAAATATTGTTCATAGATAACCTTGATCATAAACCCACAATTCATCGGTCTCAACAAACACACCGCAAAAGAAGATTACATTGAATAGACCTCCACAGGAGAGGGGGAGAACATTGTATTGAGATCCAAAAAGAGAGAAGAAGCCATCTAGATATTAACTATGGACCCGAAGGTCTGAGGTAAACTACTCACACTTCATCGGAGAGGCTATGGTGTTGATGTAGAAGCCCTCCATGATCGATGCCCCCTCCGGTGGAGCTCCAGAACAGGCCCCAAGATGGGATATCGCAGGGTACAGAAGGTTGTGGTGGTGGAATTATGTTTTTTGGCTACGTATCTGGTAGTTTGGGGGTACATAGGTATATATAGGAGGAAGGAGTACGCCGGTGGAGCAACAGGGGGGCTATGAGGGTGGAGGGCGCACCCAGGGGGTAGGCGCGCCCCCTACCTCGTGGCCTCCTGGTTGATGTCTTGACGTAGGGTCCAAGTCCTCTGGATCACATTCGTTCCGAAAATCACTTTCCCAAAGGTTTCATTCCGTTTGGACTCCGTTTGATATTGTTTTTCTGTGAAACTCTGAAATAGGCAAAAAAAACAACAATTCTGGACTGGGCGTCCGGTTAATAGGTTAGTCCCAAAAATAATATAAAAGTGTATAATAAAGCCCAATAATGTCCAAAACAGAATATAATATAGCATGGAACAATCAAAAATTATAGATACATTGGAGACGTATCACACGCCGGCCACCTCCACCCTGCCTGTGTGCCCCCTCGGCCGCCTGGGCGTCCCTGGAGACGCCATGCACCCTCCTGGACCTCTATCACTCTCTCCCGTGCTTCTCCCCCTCCTCTGGTCCCTCTCCACCTCGCACCTGAGCGCAGAGCAGCGCCGATGAGGACCACCACGGCCATCGCCTCTCCCTTGTCCTCTCGAGCGGTCTAGAAGCTCTGTTGTGACGACCACGACCTCTACAACGAGTCACGCGCCTCGGGAAGCCCCGCTTCATCTTCACCGTCGTCTTCTTCAACCTGCGGCTGCCGAGATCGCCTCCGCCGCCCTATTCTCTCCGGTCCTCCTCGGAACTCGCCATCTGCACCACTGCAACCGCCGTTCTGCTCCCGAGGATATTCACAAGTATCCAGTTGAAGGGCAGTACCCCTCGACCACTCTGTCAGGCAAGCAAAACCCCCTTGTTCATTCCGATACAATCCCACTCTCTCACTCCTACTCTCTTTTACTGCATTAGGACAACAACGATTCATCTGTTACATGATGCGGTAGTTGAACCCTTTCCTCTGCATGACTTGTCATTGCCACAGTAAATAGATGAAACCCACTAGCATGAGTAGGAGTTGTTTGAGCCCTGATGTGCCTACTCATTCATGATTGTTTGTCATGCCTGCTACTGCTTAGAGTTGAGTCAGGTCCTATTCATCGGGGATGAATTAGAATGTGGTGAACATGTCCTACTATTGAGAGCTAAGTGTGTGAATACGATTTGGTAAAGGTAGCGGTGAGAGGCCATGTAGGAGTACATGGTGGGTTGTCTCATTGAAACTGTCCTCAGGAACTGAGTTCTGTGTTTGTGATCCATGAACAGCTACTACCACACATTGGGATCCTTAATTGACTCTCTCAGCTTCTTAACCACCCTTGTCCTCTGTCCAGGAGTTGTAAGTAGTTTCTGGTGTTTGTAGTATGCTGGAGGCCATACGCAGCGCTGACCCGAGGGGTGGGATGTGATGCGGTAGGCACGTGGCCGGGTATGCCAGGCGCCCTTTTGGTTCGTTTGGGGCTGTATGTGAAAACCTCGGCCAGACTCCCTGTGGATGGAACCTGAATAGGCGATAAACCTGGACTAGAGACTTGAGTGTTTAGGTAGGCTGTGGCCAACACCCTCGTTGGGCTTCCGCTTGAAGGTTGCCGAGTACATGTCGTGTAAACGGCGGTAAGTGGTGAGAGCGTGTGTGAAGAAGTACACCCCTGCAGGGTTAACATCATCTATTCGAATAGCCGCGTCTGCGGTAAAGGACCTCTGGGTTGCCTATACAGTTCATAGATAACTAGAAGTGGATACTCTAAAATGCGCAAGATAAGTGTGAGTGCTATGGATGGCCTTCTCGTAGGGAGACAGGAGCGGATCCATAGTGGTGTATTGATATGGTGAATATGTGGACTCGTGTGCGCCACCTCAAAAGAGTTACTTGCAGTCATAGTTCAGGATAGCCACCAAGTCAAAGCTGGCTTGCTACGGTTAAACTCCACCACCCCCTTGTTGATACTGATGCATATAGAGCTAGTTCTTATGTAAGTCTTGCTGGGTACATTTGTACTCACGTTTTCTTAATTTATGTTTTGCAGAGAGACTTTAGTCTCACTAGTAGTTTCGCGTGGACTTTGACGTTTAGCTTGTTACCTCAGCTACGATCTTGTGCCCTCGGCAGGGTCTTGTAGATAGTCAGGCTTCTTAGCCTTTTTCATTTGTAGTTGTCAGGGTCTTGATCTTGTGCCCTTTCGCATGTGCTTGTTGCTTGTATGACTTGAATGCTGGGTCATCAGACCCATGTTTGTAATATCTGGCTCTTCAGAGTCTAATGAATAAATACTTTGAGTTGTAGAGTTTTGTTGTGATGCCATGTTGTATTTACACATATCGGGCATATTGTGTGTATGATTGAAATGCTTGGTATGTGTGGGATCCGACAACCTAGTTGTTTATCCTTGGTAGCCTCTCTTATGGGAAAATGTAGTCTAGTGCTTCCACTGAGCCATAGTGGTCTGCTATAGCCCGGTTTACCGGAGTCCTGCTAGCCCAGTTACTACTGCTCTGGAACATTTAGACAGGCGGGCATGTGATCCACTTCGTTCGTGTGTCTATCCCTTTGGGGAAATGTCACGCGGTGACTTCCGGAGTCCTTCTAGCCTGCTACGGCCCGGGTTCCCGGAGTCCTTTTAGCCCAGTTGCTACGGCCCTGTAAGTTAGCGCCACTTTGGGTTCACGACTAGTCATGTCGGCCCGGGTTCTCTGTCATATGGATGCTAGCGACACTATCATATACGTGAGCCAAAAGGCGCAAACGATCCCGGGCCAGGTAAGGTTGCACCCGTGGGAATACCGTGCGTGAGGCCGCAAAGTGATATGATGTGTTACATGCTAGATCGGTGTGACTTAGGATCGGGGTCCTGACAGTCCCTATGAGAAGTCGACCTCCGCAGCCAGGCCAACTCCGGAGGCGCCCATTCTCAGCTCACCGTCTAAGGTCCCACAGGCTCCGGAGCCACCAGCTTCTTCTTCTGCTACCATCGACTTGCAGATCGTGGCGACGACGCTGCCTCCTCCTTCCGTCACACCGCCAGCTTGTGATCCTTCAGCTCCGCCCGACGCTTTGGAGAAGGCTCTTTCCGCGCTGACCCGGCTCTGGGATGACCTTCAAGGCCCTAACCGTCGCCTGGTGGCGGGGCGCCTGGAGCTGATCTCAGGTTGGCTGCATTCCGAGGCGTCTGTCAGGGCGGCACTGGGCCAGGCCATGGCAGCTTCCGAGGAGGACAAGCTGGCCGCTGACCAGGCCGCGGCCGCCCGCGAGGTGGTGCTGTAGGATGCCGAGGCCGCCAAGGAGCGCTGCAGAGTGGCGGAGGCCGAGCTGGAGAACCTGCGCAAGGAACAGGTTGCCGCGGCTCGCCAACTCGAGGTGCGGGAGGGGAAGGTGAAAGCTCAAGAAGAAGCGGTGTCCGGTCGTGACGCTGAGCAAGAGCAGCTGGCGCAGGCATAGGCCGTGGAACGTGACCACCTGAAGAAGCTGGAGAAGGAGGTGGAGGCGGAGCGGGTCCAGATGGAAATCAAGGCGAAGGTTCCTGCTGAGGATCGCGAGGCCTTTAAGTCTCTTGAGGAGAGGTCCCGCGAGGTGCTGCGGGGACTCTACGAGAAGGGCTCGGAGAAGCCTTTAGTGACTGATGATGACGGCCCCGCTCAACTGCTTCCTCAACTCGTCAAGGCGCTCGATGACGTTGTCGGCGGAATCAACCCCGTGGTGGATGGGGAGGCGCGCGCGCTTTCCTCATCGGCCCTGACACGCGTCCTAGGTCACCTTCACCTTCGCGACCCCGACGCTGACCTTGGTGTCCTGCTCGAGCCTGTGGACAAGGGGCGCTGCGAAGCCGCCGCAGAAGCCGTGAAGGGACAGGTGGAGGCCTTGCTGAAGAAGTTCCTTGCCGTCGATCCCGCACCTCCAGCTGATGGCCCCGCCGATCCCGCGACCAAGGCCAGCGATGGTGATGCTGCCGACGAGTGGGCGCTTCCTGACGATGGCGCTCGAGGCTGAAGGAGGCTCACTGGTGAATGATGGTGCCCCTTCCTACTTTTACTTTCCTTCAACATGCGACGTGCCTCGTGGAGGCGTTGAAACTTCAATTTGGTGTTAAGGAACATTATGTTGTGTAATATTTTATTTAGATTCCGCGATCTCCTTTCCGTTTTCCTGATGTTCTACATCGGCAGGGCCCGACCCCACGCATGCCCCAGCCACCGTTGGGCCGTCTGGATCACCAGGACAGGACCAAGGGGTGAGGGGCTACGTTGGCAGTTAGGCTCCTGAGTCGCGATGCTCAGGAGTCCCCCTTGACGCGCAAACGGCCTGCGGGAAGGAGGTGTGGAAATAGGCCTTAGGATTCTACGTCGGCAGGGCCCGACCCCGCGCATACCTCAGCCGCCGTTGGGTCGTCCGGATCACCAAGTCGGGACCAAGGGGTAAGGGGCTACGTGGCCAGTTAGGCTCCTGAGTCGCGATGCTCAGGAGTCCCCCTTGACGCTCAAACAGACCTTCATACCTGTCCTTGCTGAGGTCCCACTCGGGAGGGGTGCGCGACAACCAGGTCCAAGGGACCTGGCAGGGCAGCGTACGCTAGGCGTGACCTGAGCGTAGCCCATGTGCCCAGCCCCCTCGTGCGACTATCCCAAGGGGAGGCATTGCAGCGAGGAAGGACACTGAGCCCGGAGGCTCCCTAAGGTTGGTACGGCCCGCTCTCAGTTGTTTATCACCAGCGCGGAGCGTAGTGCTACCTCTTGAGCACTGCGTTAGATTTCCTTGAAGAGGAAAGGATGATGCAGCAAAGTAGCATAAGTATTTCCCTCAATTTTTCAGAACCAAGGTATCAATACAGTAGGTGGCTACGCGCGAGTCCCTCGTACCTGCACAAAGCAAATAACTCCTCGCAACCAACACGATAAGGGATTGTCAATCCCTTCACGGTCACTTACGAGAGTGAGATCTAATAGATATGATAGATAATATTTTTGGTATTTTTATTATAAAGATGCAAAGTAAAGTAAAAACAAAGTAAAAAAGCAAAGGCAATAATAAAGTGATGGAACATTGTTATGATGAAGATAGACCCGGGGGCCATAGATTTCACTAGTGGCTTCTCTCAAGAGCATAAGTAATTTATGGTGGGTGAACGAATTACTGTTGAGCAATTGACAGAATTGAGCATAGTTATGAGAGTATCTAGGTATGATCATTTATATAGGCATCATGTCCGAGACAAGTAGACCGACTCCTGCCTGCATCTACTACTATTACTCCACTCACCGACCGCTATCCAGAATGCATCTAGAGTATTAAGTTCAAGAAAACAGAGTAGCGCCTTAAGCAAGATGACATGATGTAGAGGGATAAATTCATGCAATATGATAAAAACCCCATCTTGTTATCCTCGATGGCAACAATACAATACGTGCCTTGCTGCCCCTACTATCACTGGGAAAGGACACCGCAAGATTGAACCCAAAGCTAAACACTTCTCCAATTGCAAGAAAAACCAATCTAGTAGGCCAAACCAAACTGATAATTCAAAGAGACTTGCAAAGATAACCAATCACACATAAAAGAATTCAGAGAAGATTCAAATATTGTTCATAGATAATCTTGATCATAAACCCACAATTCATCGGTCTCAACAAACACACCGCAAAAAGAAGATTACATCGAATAGATCTCCACGAGAGAGGATGAGAACATTGTATTGAGATCCAAAAAGAGAGAAGAAGCCATCTAGCTACTAACTATGGACCCGAAGGTCTGAGGTAAACTACTCACACTTCATCGGAGAGGCTATGGTGATGATGTAGAAGCCCTCCGTGATAGATGCCCCCTCCGGCGGAGCTCCGGAACAGGCCCCAAGATGGGATCTCATGGTTACAGAAGGTTGCAGCGGTGGAATTAGGTTTTTGGATCCGTATCTGATCATTTGGGGATACGTAGGTATATATAGGAGGAATAAGTATGTCGGTGGAGCAAGGTGGGGCCCACGAGGGTGGAGGGCGCGCCCTGGGGGTTGGGCGCGCCCCCCCTACCTCGTGCCCGCCTCCTTTCTTTCTTGACGTATGGTCCAAGTCTCCTGGATCATATTCGGTGAGAAAATCATATTCCCGAAGGTTTCATTCCATTTGGACTCCGTTTGATATTCCGTTTCTTCGAAACTCTGAAATAGGCAAAAACAGCAGCATTTCGGGCTGGGCCTCCGGTTAATAGGTTAGTCCCAAAAATAATATAAAAGTGGATAATAAAGCCCAATATTGTCCAAAACAGTAGATAATATAGCATGGAGCAATCAAAAATTATAGATACGTTGGAGACATATCAGGCATCCCCAAGCTTAATTCCTGCTCGTCCTCGAGTAGGTAAATGATAAAAAGAGAATTTTTGATGCGGAGTGCTACTTGGCATAATATCAATGTAATTCTTCTTAATTGTGGTATGAATATTCAGATCCGAAAGATTCAAGACAAAAGTTCATATTGACATAAAAATAACAATATGTCAATCATACTAACAAAGCAATCATGTCTTCTCAAAATAACATGGCCAAAGAAAGTTATCCCTACAAAATCATATAGTCTGGCTATGCTCTATCTTCACCACACAAAGTATTTAATTCATGTACAACCCCGATGACAAGCCAAGCAATTGTTTCATACTTTTGACATTCTCAAAACTTTTTCAATCTTCACGCAATACATGAGCGTGAGCCATGGATATAGCACTATATGTGGAATAGAATGGTGGTTGTGGAGAAGACAAAAGGGAGAAGATAGTCTCACATCAACTAGGCGTATCAACGGGCTATGGAGATGCCCATCAATAGATATCAATGTGAGTGAGTAGGGATTGCCATGCAACGGATGCACTAGAGCTATAAGTATATGAAAGCTCAACAAAAGAAACTAAGTGGGTGTGCATCCAACTCGCTTGCTCACGAAGACCTAGGGAATTTTGAGGAAGCCCATCATTGGAATATACAAGCCAAGTTCTATAATGAAAAATTCCCACCAGTATATGAAAGTGACAAAATGAGAGACTCTCTATCATGAAGATCGTGGTGCTACTTTGAAGCACAAGTGTGGTAAAAGGATAGTAACATTGTCCCTTCTCTCTTTTTCTATCATTTTTTTTGTTTGGGCCTTTTCTCTTTTTTTATGGCTTCTTTTTTTATTTTTCGTCCGGAGTCTTATCCCGACTTGTGGGGGAATCATAGTCTTCATCATCCTTTTCCTCACTTTGGAAAATGCTCTAAAAATGATGATCATCACACTTTTATTTTCTTACAACTCAACAATTACAACTCGATACTTAGAACAAAATATGACTCTATATGAATGCCTCCGGCGGTGTACCGGGGTATGCAATGAATCAAGAGTGACATGTATGAAAAAATTATGAACGGTGGCTTTGCCACAAATACGATGTCAACTACATGATCATGCTAAGCAATATGACAATGATGGAGCGTGCCATAATAAATGGAACGGTGGAAAGTGGCATGGCAATATATCTCGGAATGGCTATGGAAATTCCATGATAGGTAGGTATGGTGGCTATTTTGAGGAAGGTATAAGGTGGGTGTATGATACCGGCGAAAAATGCGCGGTACTAGAGAGGCTAGCAATGGTGGAAGGAAGAAAAGTGCGTATAATCCATGGACTCAACATTAGTCATGAAGAACTCATATACTTAATGCAAAAATCTACAAGTTATCAAAGCAAAGTATTACGCGCATGCTCCTAGGGGGATAGATTGGTAGGAAAATACCACCGCTCGTCCCCGACTGCCACTCATAAGGAAGACAATCAATAAATAAATCATGCTCCGACTTCATCACATAACGGTTCACCATACGTGCATGCTACGAGAATCACAAACTTTAACACAAGTATTTCTCAAATTAACAACTACTCAACTAGCATGACTCTAATATCACCATCTTCATATCTCAAAACAATTATCAAGCATCAAACTCTTCTTAGTATTCAACGCACTCAAAATAAAGTTTTACAAATCTTGAATACCAAGCACATTAAGATTTTTAAGCAAATTACCATGCTATTTAGGACTCTCAAAATAATCTAAGTGAAGCATGAGAGATCAATAGTTTCTATAAAACAAATCCACCACCGTGTTCTAAAAGATATAAGTGAAGCACTAGAGCAAAACTATATAGCTCAAAAGATATAAGTGAAGCACACAGAGTATTCTAACAAATTCCAATTCATGTATGGCTCTCTCAAAAGGTGTGTACAGCAAGGATGATTGTGGTAAACTAAAAAGAAAAGACTCAAATCATACAAGATGCTCCAAGCAAAACACATATCATGTGGTTAATAAAAATATAGCTCCAAGTAAAGTTACCGATGGAAGTAGACGAAAGAGGGGATGCCTTCCGGGGCATCCCCAAGCTTTGACATTTTGGTGTCCTTATATTATCTTGGGGGTGCCATGGGCATCCCCAATCTTAGTCTCTTGCCACTCCTTGTTCCATAATCCATCAAAAGATTTCACTCAAAACTTGAAAACTTCACAACACAAAACTCAACAGAAATCTCGTGAGCTCCGTTAGCGAAAGAAAACAAAAGACCACTTCAAGGTACTGTAATGAACTCATTATTTATTTATATTGGTGTTAAAACTACTGTATTCCAACTTCTCTATGGTTTATAAACTATTTACTAGCCATAGATTCATCAAAATAAGCAAACAACACACGAAAAACAGAATCTGTCAAAAACAGAACAGTCTGTAGTAATCTGTAACTAACGCAAACTTCTGGAACTCCAAAATATCATCCAAAATAGGAAGACGTAGGAAATTGTTTTATTGATCAGAAACAATTGGAATCACTATTTTATCACGTTCTTGTGATTTTTAACAATTGTTTTCGTGAACAGAAAGTTTCTGGAAATTACAGCAAGAGCAAATAACTATCATCCAAGAAGATCCTATAGGTTTAACTTCGCACAAACACTAATTAAAACATAAAAACACATTTAAAAAGAGGCTAGATCAAAGATTTATTCCTAAACATAAGCAAGAGCAAAAAACTAAAAATAAAATTGGGTTGCCTCCCAACAAGCGCTATCGTTTAACGCCCCTAGCTAGGCATAAAAGCAAGGATAGATCTAGGTATTGCCATCTTTGGTAGGCAATCCATAAGTGGCTCTCATGATAGATTCATATGGTAATTTATTTTCTTCCTAGGGAAGTGTCCCATGCCTTTCTTTAATGGAAATTGGAATCTAATATTCCCTTCCTTCATATCAATAATTGCACCAATCGTTCTAAGGAAATGTCTACCAAGAATAATAGGACAAGAAGGATTGCAATCTATATCAGGAACAATAAAATCAACGGGCACATAATTCCTATTTGAAACAATAAGAACATCATTAATTCTTCCCATAGGTTTCTTAATAGTGGAGTCTACAAGGTGCAAGTTTAGAGAGCAATCATCAAAATCACAAAAATCTAGCAAATCGCACAAAGTTTTGGGGATAGTGGAAACACTAGCACCCAAATCACATAAAGAATAAAATTGATGATCCTTAATCTTAATTTTAATAGTTGGTTCCCACTCATCATAAAGTTTTCTAGGGATAGAAACTTCCAACTCAAGTTTTTCTTTATAAGATTGCATCAAGGCATCAACGATATGTTTAGTAAAGGCTTTATTTTGACTATAAGCATGAGGAGAATTTAGCACGGATTACAACAAGGAAATACAATCTATTAAAGAGCAACTTTCATAATTAAATTCCTTGAAATCCAAAATAGTGGGTTTAGCAACATCTAGGGTTTTAATCTCTTCAATTCCACTTTTATCAATTTCATCATAAAGATCTAAAAACTCCGAATATTCGGAACGCCTTCTAGGTAAAGGTGGATCATATTCAGTCCTATCATTATCAAGATTCATATTTCAAAACAAAGATTTAATAGGGGACACATCAATAACTTTTAGATCTTCATCTTTATTTTCATGGAAATTGGAAGAACACGCTTTAATAAAGGCATCTTTCGTAGCACGCATCCTAGCGGTTCTTTCCTTGCACTCATCAATGGAAATTCTCATGGCTTTGAGAGACTCATTGATATCATGCTTAGGAGGAATAGATCTAAGCTTTAAAGAATCAACATCAATAGAAATTCTATCAATGTTCCTAGCCAATTCATCAACTTTAAGTAATTTCTCTTCAAGCAAAGCATTAAAATTATTTTGCGAATTCATAAACTCTTTAACACTAGTCTCAAATTCAGAGGGCATCTTATTAAAATTTCCATAAGAGTTGTTGTAGGAATTTCCATAATTATTAGAAGGATTACTAGGATAGGGCCTAGGATTAAAGTTCCCTCTATACGCATTGTTACCAAAATTATTCCTACCAACAAAATTCACATCCATAGATTCATTATTATTCTCAATCAAAGTAGACAAAGGCATATCATTAGGATCATAAGACACACTCTTAGTAGCAAATAATTTCAAAAGTTCATCCATCTTTTCACTCAAAACATTAATTTCTTCTATCGCATGCACTTTTTTATTAGTAGATCTTTCAGTGTGCCATTGAGAATAATTAACCATAATATTATCTAGAAGTTTAGTAGCTTCTCCTAAAGTGATTTCCATAAAAGTACCTCCCGCGGCCGAATCCAAAAGATTTCTAGAAGCAAAATTCAATCCGGCATAAATTTTTTGTATAATCATCCACAAATTCAAACCATGAGTAGGGCAATTATGTATATTTAATTTCATCATCTCCCAAGCTTGTGCAACATGTTCATGATCAAGTTTCTTAAAATTCATAATATCGTTTCTAAGGGAGATGATCTTAGTGGGAGGACAATACTTAGAGATAAAAGCATCTTTGCACTTGTTCCAAGAATCAATACTATTTTTAGGCAAAGACGAAAACCAAGCTTTAGCACGATCTCTAAGCGAAAAAGGAAATAGCTTCAATTTAACAATATCATTATCAACATCTTTCTTCTTTTGCATATCACACAAATAAACGAAGCTATTTAGATGAGTAGTGGCATCTTCACTAGGAAGGTCGGCGAATTGATCTTTCATGACAAGATTCAACAAAGCAATATTGATTTCACAAGATTCAGTATTGGTAAGAGGAGCAATAGGAGTGGTAAGGAAATCATTATTGTTGGTATTGGTAAAGTCACACAATTTGGTATTATCTTGAGCCATCGTGACAAACAAGCAATCCAACACACAAGCAAACAAAAATCTAGCGAGAAAAAGGCAAACGGAAAAGAGAGGGCGAATAAAACGGCAAGGGTGAAGTGGGGGAGAGGAAAACGAGAGGCAAATGGTAAATAATGTAATGCGGGAGATAAGGGATTGTGATGGGTACTTGGTATGTTGACTTTTGCGTAGACTCCCCGGCAACGGCGCCAGAAATTCTTCTTGCTACCTCTTGAGCACTGCGTTGGATTTCCTTGAAGAGGAAAGGATGATGCAACAAAGTAGCGTAAGTATTTCCCTCAATTTTTGAGAACCAAGGTATCAATCCAGTAGGAGGCTACGCGCGAGTCCCTTGTACCTGCACAAAGCAAATAACTCCTCGCAACCAACGTGATAAGGGGTTGTCAATCCCTTCACGGTCACTTACGAGAGTGAGATCTGATAGATATGATAGATAATATTTTTGGTATTTTTATTATAAAGATGCAAAGTAAAGTAAAAGCTAAGTACAAAAGCAAAGGCAATAATAAAGTGATGGAAGATCGTTATGATGAAGATAGACCCGGGGGCCATAGATTTCACTAGTGGCTTCTCTCAAGAGCATAAGTATTTTACGGTGGGTGAATGAATTACTGTTGAGCAATTGACAGAATTGAGCATAGTTATGAGAGTATCTAGGTATGATCATGTATATAGGCATCACGTCTGAGACAAGTAGACCGACTCCTGCCTGCATCTACTACTATTACTCCACTCATCGACCGCTATCCAGCATGCATCTAGAGTATTAAGTTCAAGAAAACAGAGTAACGCCTTAAGCAAGATGACATGATGTAGAGGGATAAATTCATGCTATATGATAAAAAAAAACCCATCTTGTTATCCTCGATGGCAAATATACAATACATGCCTTGCTGCCCCTACTGTCACTGGGAAAGGACACTGAAAGATTGAACCCAAAGCTAAACACTTCTCCCATTGCAAGAAAAACCAATCTAGTAGGCCAAACCAAACTGATAATTCAAAGAGACTTGCAAAGATAACCAATCGTACATAAAAGAATTCAGAGAAGATTCAAATATTATTCATAGATAATCTTGATCATAAACCCACAATTCATCGGTCTCAACAAACACACCGCAAAAAGAAGATTACATCGAATAGATCTCCACGAGAGAGGGGGAGAACATTGTATTGAGATCCAAAAAGAGAGAAGAAGCCATCTAGCTACTAACTATGGACCCGAAGGTCTGAGGTAAACTACTCACACTTCATCGGAGAGGCTATGGTGATGATGTAGAAGCCCTCCGTGATGGATGCCCCTCCGTGAGCTCCTAACAGGCTCCAAGATGGGATCTCGTGGGGCATGAAGGTTGCGGCGGTGGAATTAGGTTTTGGCTCAGATTCCGATCGCTTTGGGGTGCGAGGTATATATAGGAGGAAGAAGTACGTCGGTGGAGCAAGGTGGGGCCCACGAGGGTGGAGGGCGCGCCCTGGGGGGGTGGGCCTGCCCCCCTACCTCGTGCCCACCTCCTTTATTTCTTGACGTAGGGTCCAAGTCTCCTGGATCATATTCGGTGAGAAAATCACGTTCCCGAAGGTTTCATTCCGTTTGGACTCCGTTTGATATTCCGTTTCTTCGAAACTCTGAAATAGACAAAAAAACAACAATTCTGGGCTGGGCCTCCGGTTAATATGTTAGTCCCAAAAATAATATAAAAGTGGATAATAAAGCCCATTATTTTCCAAAACAGTAGATAATATAGCATGGAGCAATAAAAAATTATAGATACGTTGGAGACGTATCATGTAGCGCTTCCGCACTTGCACAGGCATAGCCGCTCCTCGACCGTGTTGACTGCCAGCGCGTAGCATGGCGCTTCCACTGGTGCGTGGGTGAGGGCTCCCTCTGAGTGGAGCCCCCGGGGTGTGTAGAGCCCCGCCCTAACACGTGGCTTGCACGACAGGGCTAGACGAGGTGTGTCTGGGCACTCGTGAGCCAGGGCGGGACTCATGAGGCTCTACCTCAAGGCGGGTTGCACCTGGTCTTGATTCTTGATAGCTGTGGTGGTCCTGCGAGATGGTTAGGCAACTTGCACCGGGCAAATCTTCTGAGGCGATCACATGAGAAGGCCAGACACCAAAGACCCCAGGAGGTGACGTGAACTAGGCCGGCCCGCCAGACAGAGCTAGGTCATTGGGTTTATCGACGCTGCAGGGACGGACCCGAGCACAGACGCCGTGCCTAGCCTACTCATGCGAAGACAACCGACGCGCGGCTCCCATGGTAACGAGGGCGTTCGTGGGTGGGGTACCGAAGTATCGGACAGGCAGGTGACAATCATAAGGTAATTCATGCGAGGAGGCAAGCTAGTTCAGATAGATGCAAGAATGGTACATGCCACTGGGACGGACCCATGAGGCCTGGGGATGATGCAGCCCGAGGGGTACCCCCAACAAAGTAAGCTAAAGATGCAAAACGGTACACGCCGCAGGGACAGGCCCATGCGACTTGGGGATAATGCTGCCCGAGGGGCGCCCCCAACTGAATGAACTGGAAAGAGTCACCTGGTACCGTAGTGGGAGTGATGTTGGGGTAGCTGAAGATGCGTGCTGGAGAAGCTTCTCCTCATGAGCCGCCAGGGTCCCGAGCCTCAGGAGGCTCCGTAGGCCCAGGTGGCTCCTGAAGAACTGTCGCCATCTCCGGCAGGATGGCGTGATGCCTGGCCTCCTGAGCCGCCAGAATGCTCCTCAAGCAGCGTTGGAAGGTGACATTCGTGTTTGGCAAGCCGAATGGAATGCGAACATAGTTGTGAGGTGGACCCTCACACCGTCCAATGCAAGAAGGCCAGAAATGCCCCTGGGATGCGGCCCTGTTGAGCCCTAGAATGTCGATGCAGACGCGCAGCCCGCCGTCCTCGCCAGGATGGGGGCCGCGCCGGGTGGTGGGCGGCGATCGCCGCGTATGTTCCTTGCGCTCGAGGGATCACACCACATCTCTTTCTTCACAGGGGACCGTGATGATGCCGCTGCTCCCTGGCATCTTGAGGACGTTGTAGCCATGGTGGGTCACTGCCATGAACTTGGCCAAGGCTGGATACCCAAGGATGGCGTTGTACAGCAGGCGGATGTGGGCGACGTCGAAGTCGATGAGCTCAGTGCGGTAGTTGTCACGCTGGCCGAATGTGACAAGGAGGCAGGCCTGCCCTATCGGGGTGGTGGAGCCGTCGGTCACTCCTGAGAAGGGCTTGGTAGGCTACAGCTGATCGTACGGCAGTTGAAGGCTGTCGAATGTCTCGACGGATAGGACATTGAGCCCTGCGCCGCCATCGATGAGGGTCTTGGTGACTTGGACGTTGGTGGGTGAGCAGAGTATCGGGAGGGCACCTGCGGTTGCCTTGCACTTGAGCTGGTCTAACAAGCTGAAGGTGATGGCGCACTTGGACCACCTGAGCGGGCGTGTAGCCTCGAGCCTGGGAAGGGCCGCGTTCACCTCACGAGCAAACTGTTTGGAGATACGCTGAGAGGCTGGGGCTTGGGCGCCACCCAAGATACAGGCGATGGCGCGCGGCTCCTGGAAGCCCCCCAACCCCTTCGTATTGATGATGGTTGTCGTTCCTCCTTGGTGGTGGCAGTAGCGGAGGGAGCCCTACGTTGCCCTGAGGACGGTCCTCACGAGGCTGGTCTCTCTAGGCGCCCTCCAGAGGCGGATCCTGCCAGCGGTCCTCACGAGGTCGGCCGCGCCACTCTTGGTGGGGGCGCGGTAATCCCAGCGTCCCCCACTTCGTCCTCGTCCTTGGTCGTAGCCTCGGTCATTGCGCTCGGGGCATCGACCGAAGCGCCCATCATGGATGGCCCTGAGCTCTTGACAGTCGTTGGTGTTGTGGCTATGAACGTTTTGGAAGGCGCAGAATGGGCAGTTGGCCTTGGATGACTCGGGATGGTCGTGGCTGCGCTTCATCTCTGGCTCTGCCGAGAGCACGGCAGCCCCCTTGCGCTTCACATCCTTGATCTTGGCATTCTTGTCCTCCTGGTCGGCAGCTGGGAGCTCGAGGAGGGAAAGGCGCCCTTTGTCGGTGTCAAAACCGACGAATCTCGGGTAGGGGGTCCCGAACTGTGCGTCTAGGATCGATGGTAACAGGAGGCAAGGGACACGATGTTTACCCAGGTAAGGGCCCTCTCTATGGAGGTAATACCCTACTTCCTGCTTGATTGATCTTGATGAATATGAGTATTACAAGAGTTGATCTACCACGAGATCTGTAGAGGCTAAACCCTAGAAGCTAGCCTATGGTTATGATTGTTGTATATCTCCTATCGACTAGCCTGGTCCCTGGTTTATATAATGCACCAGGGGACTAGGATAACAAGAGTCCTAGCCGAATACGCCGGTGGGGAGGAGTCCTTGTCTTGACCACCAAGTCTTGTGGAATCTTCCTTGTATGCGGCAACTGTCCGGACTGGCCCATGAGTATACGGCCATGGGGGTCCTCGACCCAATCCAACTGATCGGGAGACGACGTGGTGAGTACCCCCTAGTCCAGGACACTGTCAGTATCCCCCTGAACCGTTCTTCAAGTTAGGGACGCTCCTCGATTCTTCTGAACTGTTCTTCATCTTCGGTTGTCGGTCTTGAAAACTGGTTCAACAAATCTTCTCATCTTCGATCTTGAGGATCGCCAAAGTGCATCCGAAGGGTTTACACGTTGGGTATCCGAGGACCCCCTTTTAAGTTTCCGGCCTTTATCAATGCCTTGTTATTTTTATGCCACACCTCGGGTTTGAAGTTGTTCCCGGGAGGCAGTGTCCTCTTGCGTCCGAGCTTCCAACACCGGACTGCATTCGAGGTATCCTTTGTGGCCGAGCACCAATGCCGGACTGCTTCCGAGCTCCAAAGCCAGACTGTGTCCAAGCTCCAACGCCGGACTATATCAGAGCTCCAACGCCGGATTATATCCGAGGGGTCATAGATCACCTTGGTTCAAAAAGTTGAAAGAGTTTAGCTAAGTTCAATACTAGAAATGCCCTCTATGGAGCCAGCCACTGGCACCCGAGCTTTATGCCGGACTGCTTCCGAGGTGGTGCACCACCTTGGCCATGGGACTGATTTTTATGAATTTAATTCCGAATTGTGCAATGTAATATCTGACAAGATGTATAGCCAGTATCCCTCAAGGTGCGTGTTGGCCTAATATCCGAGATGCACCTGAGGGAAAACATGAAACCGCTGATCCTAGTAGCCCCTGAGACTCAGGTCGACGCGCGAAATCGGCCTGAGGATCAACTCCTAGCTCGGCAGCATACGTAGGAATAGAAATGCAGTGTAATATATTAGAGATAATAGTGATCGACGAACAGGCCCTTGAGAGAGGGTCTCGAGGAGTCACCGTAATATATTAGCTTGACGCCGTATAGGTCCTGATGGTACCCATCGTTGTCCGAAGACTCGTTTGCGCATAGTTCGGTCAAGCCGAACACTGAGCACTTTTCATTTTCTGCATTGAATAGGCAATGCAGTAGCCCCCGAGACACTGGTCGGGTGGCAACACCAGATCTGGGGATCGATATGCCCCTTTAATATTTGTAAATAATGAGCGCAAAGCCCAGTAGCCCCCGAGCCTTAATGTGGGCATGGGTGGCCGAATTAAGGATCGATATCCAAAGTAAAATCACAGATTATGTGGAATGATTCTATGTATCCAAGTACTTTACATCATTATTTTGACTCCATTGTGACCATTTATAAGTTGAAAGTGGCCCATCGTCGGCTTCTACCCCTTGGTGATACTACGCAGGGTGTTTCCGCACTAACAAAACAACCCTTAGCCGACGTCTCGGTGCCCGAAGGCGGTTGTGTTAGCGGAAATGAGGCAATAAGATATGCGGGCTTTATAACTTTTGCTTAGTCATAGGAGCTTTAAACTAGGGAAGCTAGCTATGAGCCCCCGGTTACTGTTCGGCGACATCCGAGGTCAAGCCGTAAATAGTTCAGCCAATGTTATGAATGACCCGTCATTTAACATAGTCATCGGATCGCTGACCAGTTTACGCTTATTGTGACAGTCAGTTTTCGGATTTCTCCACTGAGGTGCTTGACCATGCGAGCTGGAAGCACAATCGCAGTGGTTCTCCCTTTGCACACCCAGCCGAACAAAGTGGAACGTAGGAGGCAAGCACAGGAGCCGGGCAACCCAACTATTGACCAAAGACACAATTCGGAACGGATGCATATATAGCAATGTCCGAGAATGTTTTTGCCGAATCCCTAAAGGTGTCCTACGTTGCACTGCGAGACTAATGCTGGAAACACACAAATAGTTTAAAAGTGCCATAGGCTCGAAAAGCCAAAAAACTTATTCAAAATTTTAATGTCCGAACTAGATCAAGTGTTCGGTGCCAATCCTAAAATTGGACTTTTAAAAAAAAGGTGCTTCTGTCGTGCTTTAACATGACACATCCTATCTCAAGACTTCAAGCGGGTCAGCCTATGGCTTCAACCTCCTTATCCCGAAGGTGGAGTGCTTCTCCGAGGCTAGTTTAGCAAACTGCACTCGAGCGAATTTAGAGAGAAGCAAGGCTATCCGACTACTGACCACACACTTGCATCGAGAAAGGAGTGATAGAAAGAAGACTTTGCAAGGACCAAGAAGAAAAATGGCTCATACTAATTTAAGAGCCCCCACGTGACTTGGGTAAAAGAATTTTATGTATAATGATTGTAAGCACCGAAGTACTAATATCATATCTTTGTTCACCCGAACTTTAAACGCTCTTAACCGACCGTCGGCTTCTCTCTCTTCGGTCAATGACCGAAAAGTGTTATGTACTCCACCTGTCGAGAATATCAATGGTGTTACCGATAACTGTGCAAACAGGCCAAAAGGCTGTAATGCATAAAGCGCTCAGGAACTTATGCTATATTACTAACAAAGTGTAAGAAGCATCTTCAAGAAAATAGTACCCCACCGATACCTTTCTTGGTGCTCATTGTTACTATGAGACTTATGCAATAGATTTTTGTACTCATGAGTTCCGTTGTGTGCCGACCATAATTGAAAACAGTAAGAGCGCTAGCTTTCGGCTTCACCCAGTCTGAGGTTCGGCTCGGATGAACCTATCATGACAATCGCAGAGGTGATCCCTTTACTACCTAGCCGAACAATCGGGAACGTAGGGGTAAACACAGGAGCAAGGCAACCCAGCTTGCAAATCACTTAGGTCAATATGGTGCATATTGTGGCGTAATACATGAACAAGGAACGAAGCCGTACAAGTATAATCATTTTCAAGAGGAAAGGCTTCATAAGGGAAGCCCCCAAGTAAACGGGGTATTTGACTTTGTGTGTCACAAACAAAGTTTGAACAAGGAAGTTTTTCGCAAACAACCTTTTGTCAAAAAAGGTATAATGCTTGGTCGGACCAAACAAAATTTAAAACTGAAAGCTTTTGAGCATGAAAGCGACTTAGCTGGTTAATGTGCTCGGTGTTGATGACGCGGTCCTAGCTTGACGCGGGACAAGGTCCCAGCCCCCAAGCCGGTCTCGAGGTGGCGGAGCGAAGAGCTCGGCAATCCGAAGTGGCGACGTAGCATGACCAATGTAGGCTGGCAGAGTGACGCCGAAGAGTCCACGCGACGGAGTCAGAGTCCATTACCTACACATGTAAAATAGTGCGGTCCAGGAAATAATAATAATATATAAAATCCTTGCGTAATTGCTTTGCACAAAAATAATTTATTTAAAGAGATGTGGCCTGGTGCTGAAGCTAATGTCGATGCAGAGCGTTAGCGTGACGCAGTGACAAAGCCTGAATTTGCAGGGCGGTCCGGGCTCCGGGCTCCGGATGCGGCGTTCGCCGAACTATGTACGGAAACTGACCGAACCACCATGCTACTGTTTTTAATGTGGCCGCCATTTGATAGACCTGTGTACAGATGATGGAACAAATCAGAGTAATAATTCCTTAAGAAAAATAAACCTAATAAGCAAAAATTGTTAGGATTAATAGCACCTGGTTTATTTGTTGTAGTAGTCCGAAGAAAAGCGACTCCCAAAATTGGGACTCGATCCGCATACCCATTGCCTGATGGGCGATGAAGCAATGGCATGGCAACGCTGATAAAGGTTGACTCGCCGAGGCAAAGCCCCCCGGTCCAGCTGACATGACGAAGCTGGTCGGCTGGTGTCGCCGAAGTTGCCAGAGTGTGCTGATGAAGGTATGACGAAGCCCCCGGTCCGGCCGAGGAGACGGAGCAGATCGACGAGGAGATGTTGCAGCTGCCATGTCAGCCGAGTTGTTGAAGTAGTTCGGCGTTGGTGGACATTGGCTCGATGAAGCAACAGTTCGGCCATGCCGATGCAGGTCGTAACTTGTGACGTGGTCAATACTGGCTTGCTGAAGTGGCCGTGCGGCGATGCCGGTGTGCCCGCTCCGTGTAATCCGTGGGGCGGTGATGTTGGTGATGATTTATCTTTGGCGATTCCGAACTCTTGTTCGGCTCGCCGAGGTGAGTATCCGAAGAAGTTGAGCTCGGCTCAAAAAGCGACGACATGTCTAGCGCAGGTCGACAGCCGTGGAGCTATATTGCCGGACTGGTTTGACACCAGCGTGATGGCGAAGATTACCTCAGAGGAGGATTAAAATTTTATGGGCGCATGTTAAAAACAATGCGCAATACCTTAGAAGAAAATTCCTTTTAAAAAGGTTGTCAAATATCACGTTCATAAAGAAACATGAATTCGGGTCGGATCCATATTCGCGTAGGAAATAGATCTGAAAAGTGATGCACTAATCGGGAGGTTCCCGGAGTTTGGACGGTCGGATCGAGCTGAATGTTTGACATGTGGTAGATATAGGAATTCCACAGCCGATCAACATGTTTGACATGCTGGACACCACGCTCCAAACTCGTTCGGATTCTCGTCCAGATTCAATGCGGCTCCGGTATATCGGAGATTGCCGGAGATTCCTCCATCGGAACTCGACGAAATTTTCCAGGGTCGTTGTAGACTCAATTCCGCACAATTCCACCGAAGCAATCGTTAAAGCGACACTCGAGGGGGCGGTGGTGGCGGATACAAGTTCGCTGTCCAGAAAAGCAGCGCGGTCGCCCAAGGGCAATGTTGGCGTTGAGCCCCTGAGCGCCATGGATGATTCCTCCATGATCTTGATAGAGATCGGAGTTGATGTTGATGAAGGCCCTCATCCGAACATGGCGATCGGAGGTAGGGCACAGTCCTTTGTCGAACCAAGGTGACCAGTCGAGCTGGTGACGAAGATGCCAAAGTCGCAGTTGATCTGCAGGCGAGCCATCGACCTTTTGCCGAACACACAGTGGAACTCTCAATGAAAGCACCAATGTCGGTGTCAAAACCGGCGGATCTCGGGTAGGGGGTCCCGAACTGTGCGTCTAGGATCGATGGTAACATGAGGCAAGAGACACGATGTTTACCCAGGTTCGGGCCCTCTCTATGGAGATAATACCCTACTTCCTGCTTGATTGATCTTGATGAATATGAGTATTACAAGAGTTGATCTACCACGAGATCGTGGAGGCTAAACCCTAGAAGCTAGCCTATGGTTATGATTGTTGTATATCTCCTATCTACTAGCCCGGTCCCTAGTTTATATAATGCACCAGGGACCTAGGATAACAAGAGTCCTAGCCGAATACGCCGGTGGGGAGGAGTCCTTGTCTTGACCACCAAGTCTTGTGGAATCTTCCTTGTATGCGGCAACTGTCCGGACTGGCCCATGAGTATACGGCCATAGGGGTCCTCGGCCCAATCCAACTGATCGGGAGACGACGTGGTGAGTACCCCCTAGTCCAGGACACCGTCACCCTTCCTCAGCCCTCGCGCACTTGGTCGCCATGTCGAACATCTCCAGGGTCGTGCATAGCTCCTCATGGATGGCGAGCTCCTCCTTCATCTTGACGTCGCGGACACCATCGAAGAACGTGGAGATGATGGGCCTCGTCCGTCACCTTGGGGATCTTTAGGCGAACGCTGTTGAAGCACTAGATGTACTTCTGCAGGGTTTCCCTTGGCTGCTGCTTGATGCGCAACAAGTTGCATGCGGCCGGCGGGCGTTCGCGAGTGCCCTGGAAGTTGGCGATGAAGCGCTCGCGCATCTGGCGCCAGGAGGAGTTCGATCCCACGGGCAGGTTCAGGAGCCACGAGCGCGCGCCGTCCTTGAGGTCCATGGGAAACCAATTCGCCATGACCTTCTCGTCACCGTTGGCCGCCTCGATGCTTAGCTCATAGAGCTGCAAGAACTCTGTGGGGGTCGGGGGTGCTGTCATAGCGCGGAGGCAGGTCTGGCTTGAACTTGCTCGGCCAGATGACGCTGCGCAGTTCGGGAGTGAAGGCACGACATCCTACTGTGGTCACCAGAGCCCGTCGTGGAGGTGGAGCCTGATCTTGATATCCACGCGCCGCCGCAGGTGGCACGCGGTCTTGACGCAGTGGTGCTGGTATCGCAGGAGCATTTTCTTGCGGTCGGGGGACTTCTCGGCAGCTTCCTTCTTCACTCGCGGGCGCCCTGCGCGGCGGACCGTGCCGCGGGGCTGCGTGTCTTGGTGTGAGGGCGGCGTCTTGATGCGGAGGTGGTGGAGGCGCTCCGTGGGCTACGTCGCAAGGTGCTGGAGGTGGTCGAGGTAGCGAGAGGGACGGTGCAGGAGAGCCCGCAGCGGCGCTGACGAGCTCGGTGATGCGGTCCAGCCAGTCGTCATCGAGGTCGTCGACTGGGTGATAGTGCAGGAGCTCGCATGCCATGGGCAGCGCGGCCTGCGCGTCCATGGGCGCGCGACGAGCGTAGGACAACAAGCCAGTCGGAGTCAACGACGAGGTGGCGGTGCGTCCATTCCGCCGCACGGAAGGATGCAGTGACGAAGCTTGCTGCTCGTTCCCGGCCAGGCTGGTGACAGCGTTGGCAGCAAGTGATGGAGAACGGTGGGGGGTCCGCCAACGGGTGCTGTCTGAGCAATGCGGGCATCCAGAGCGGCTCGGTGCTCTGCAAGGGCTTTGCGGGCGTCAGCCATGGATGCGGTGGAGCGGTGGAGCGTGGATCGACGGAAGAAAGGCTTCGGCGCACCCCTACCTGGCGCGCCAAATGTCAGATTACGGGTTGTGGCAAACCCTTGAGATTCAAACACTGGGGTGCGCACGAAGATCTGTCTCTCCCTAGCTCGCTCTCGCAACGATCTCAATGCCTAGCCCGACGAACCCAAAGAACAAGAGACACGAGAGTTTATACTGGTTCGGTCCACCGTTGCGGTGTAATACCCTACTCCAGTGTGGTGTTGTGGATTGTCTTGTAGGAAGAGGATGAACAAGTACAAAGGACAAACAACCTCCTCAGGAGAGGTGTTCTTGAGCTCGGTGAGCTTGTGTGTGCGAGGATGATCTTGATGATTCGTCCCTGCTAGGGTGGTGGCTAGTCCTATTTATAGAGGCCTTGGTCCTCTTCCCAAATGTTAGGCGGGAAGGGATCCCACAACGGGCAATTTTGAAGGGAGACAACCAGTACAAGCTATCCTGACAAAAGGTGGTCTTCGCCTACCAAAGGTTCTGGTGGTGACATTGTCGTGGGCTCCGCGGTGACCTCCATCCTGCCGTCCTGCTGGTCTTGGTCTCGTTGCACCGATATGGAAACCTTTTCCTGATGCCTCGGGACTCCTCGCTTGCGCTTGCCCCTTTAACACCAAAGAGGCAACTGGTACTCTCCGCCCGCTGGCGCCCGCTTGGCTTTGGTCGTCATGGCTCACGTCACGCGCACCTCGCGAGGTGCCCCTTGCATTGATATCTCCGCTCCTCGGGAGCCAGCCTAGTGAGGCCGCCCCTGAGGAGGTCTTGTGTCGCCCGCCTCGCGAGGCTCGTCCCCTCGCGAGGGTCTTGAGTAGTTGCTGATGAAGATGGGCCGTACCAGTCACAGGAGCCATGCCTGGGCCGAGCGAGCAAGTCTGGGTACCCCGTGCCTCAGACGCCGACAACGTGCATGCTCCTAGGGGGATAGATTGGTAGGAAAATACCATCACTCCTCCCCGACCTCCACTCATAAGGAAGATAATCAATAAATAAATTGTGCTCCAACTTCGTTACATAACGGTTCACCAAACGTGCATGCTACGGGAATCACAAACTTTAACACAAGTATTCTAAAATCCACAATTACTTACTAGCATGACTCTAATATCACCATCTTTATATCTCAAAACAATCATATGGAATCAAATTTCACATATTCAATGCACTTTCTATGAAAGTTTTTATTATATCCCTCTTGGATGCCCATCATATTAGGACTAAATTCATAACCAAAGAAAATTACAATGCTGTTTAAAGACTCTCAAAATAATATAAGTGAAGCATGAGAGTTCAACAATTTCTTCAAAATAAAACCACCTCCGTGCTCTAAAAAGATATAAGTGAAGCACTATAGCAACTAACAAACTACTCCAAAAATATATAACTGAAGATCAATGAGTAGTCGAATAATTATGTAACTATGTGAAGACTCTCTAACATTTAAGAATTTCAGATCTTGGGATATTATTCAAACAGCAAGCAAATCCTAATAAAATGACATTTCAAGGATAGCACATATCATGTGAAGAAGTAAAAAACTTAGGCTCAACCGAGGCTAAACGATGATTGTTGATGAAGAAAGGTGGGATACCAACCGGGGCATCCCCAAGCTTAGATTAGATGCTTGATACTTCTTGAAATATCAATTACGGATGCCTTGGGCATCCCCAAGCTGGAGCTCTTGTGTCTCCTTAATTCGTCTCATATCATAGTTTCCCGGAATCTTAAAAACTTCATGCATACAAAACTCAACAAGAACTCGTGAGATAAGTTAGTATAAATCCATGCAAAACCTTATCATTCTCTATTGTAGAAAATCACTAAAATTATAATTTGACATTGCATGCTAAATGCCTTTGCATATTTAATACTCCTATCCTCAAATAGAATCATTAAACAAGCAAACATATGCAAACAATGCAAACATAACAGCAATCTATCTAAACATAGCAGTCTGTAAAGAATGCAAGAGGAATCATACTTGCCTAACTCCAAAAATTCTGAAAAATTACCACAATGTAGAAAATTTGTTGTTACTCATTGTGTAAAAATTTCAAGATTTTATCATGTTCTGTCTATTCACAAATATTTAGACAATGATAGGAAACTTTCTGTTTTCAAAACAGCAACATATAGACTTGCAAAATAAGCATTGTAAAGGCCACACTTGACCTTTTATTGAATTGAAAGATGCAAAACATTACTCTAAATAACATCAAGTAAATCCTAATAAAATAAAATGACGCTCCAAACAAAACTCATATCATGTGGTGAATAAAAATATAGCCTCAAGTAAATTTATCGATGGATTGAAGACGAAAGAGGGGATGCCATTCGGGGCATCCCCTAGCTTAGTTGCTTGGGTGTCCTTGGATATTATTTTGGGGTGCCTTGGGAATCCCCAAGCATAGATTCTTGCCACTCCTTATTCCGTAGTCCATTAAATCTTTACCCAAAACTTGAAAACTTCACAACACAAAACTCAACAGAAAACTCGTAAGCCCCGTTAGAATAATAAAGCAAATCACCACTTAGGTACTGTTGTGGCCTCATTCTAAATTTATATTGGTGTTATATATATTGTATTCCAACTTCTCCATGGTTAATACCCTCCGATACTACCCATAGATTCATCAAAATAAGCAAACAACATAATGAAAACAGAATTTGTCAAAACCAGTACAATTTGTAGTAATCTGGAAACTTCCTATACTTCTGTAACTCCAAAAATTCTGAAAATTAGGACAATCTAGGAAATTTGTATATAAATCTTGTGTAAAATATTCAGATCAAAAGCACGCTTCTGTGATTTTTCAAAATTATTTTACGGGGCGCAAAAGTTTCTGTATTTCAGCAAGATCAAATCAACTATCACCGTAGGCCATCCCAAAGCTCTTACTTGGCACTTTATTAAAACAAAAGCTATAAAACATGATTACTACAGTAGATTAATCATGTGAACAACAAAAACAATAGGTATGAATATTGGGTTGTCTCCCAACAAGCGCTTTTCTTTAATGCCTTTCTAGCTAGGCATGATGATTTCAATGATGCTCACATAAAATATAAGAATTGAAACACAAAAAGCGCATCATGAAGCATATGACTAGCACATTTAAGCCTAACCTACTTCCTATGCATAGGGATTTTGTGAGCAAACAATTTATGGGAGCAAGAATCAACTAGCATAGGAAGGTAAAACAAGCAAAACTTCAAAACTTTCAACACATAGAGAGGAAACTTGATAGTATTGCAATTCCTACAAGCATATATTCCTCCCTCATAATAATTTTCCGTAGCATCATGAATGAATTCAACAATATAACTATCACATATAGGATTCTTTTAGTGATCCACAAACATATAAAATTTATTACTCTCCACATAAGCAATTTTATTCTCATGAATAGTAGTGGGAGCAAACTCAACAAAATAACTATGATGTGAGGCATAATCCAATTGAAAATTAAAATCATGATGATAAGTTTCATGGTTATCTTTACTCTTTATAGCATACATGTCATCACAATAATCATCATATATAGCAACTTTTTTCTCATAATCAATTGAAAACCTCTTCCAAAATAGTGGATTCGTCACTAAATAAAGTCATGACCTCTCAAAATCCACTTTAATAAATACTATAAGATTCCACACCCTCCAAAATAGTGGTATTATTACCTATAGTTGACACTCTTACAAACCCACTTTCATCAATATAATCATCATAACAAAATTGCTCATCAAAACTTGGGGGACAAAAAATATCATCTTCATCAAACATAGCATCCCCAAGCTTATGGCTTTACATATCATTAGCATCATGGGTATTCAAAGAATTCAAAGTAACAACATTGCAATCATGCTCATCATTCAAATATTTTATGCCAAACATTTTATGAACTTCTTCTTCTAACACTTGAGCACAATTTTCCTTTCCATCATTTTCGCGGAAGAGGTTAAAAAGATGAAGCATATGAGGCAACCTCAATTCCATTTTTTGTAGTTTTCTATTATAGAGTAAACTAGTGATAAAACAAGAAACTAAAAGATTCAATTGCAAGATCTAAAGATATACCTTCAAGCACTCACCTCCCCAGCAACGGCGCCAGAAAAGAGCTTGATGTCTACCACACAACCTTCTTCTTGTAGACTCGTGTTGGGCCTCCAAGCATAGAGTTTTGTAGGACAGTAGCAAATTTCCCTCAATTGGATGAACTAAGGTTTATCAATCCGTGGGAAGCGTAGGATGAAGATGGTCTGTCTCAAACGACCCTGCAACCAAATAACAAAGAGTCTCTTGTGTCCCCAACACACCCAATACAATGGTAAATTGTATAGGTGCACTAGTTCGGCAAAGATATGGTGATACAAGTGTAATATGGATGGTAGATATAGGTTTTAGTAATCTGGAAATATAAAAACAGCAAGGTAACAAGTAATGAAATTGAGCAAAAATGGTATTGCAATGCTTGAAAACAAGGCCTAGGGTTCATACTTTCACTAGTGCAACTTCTCTCAACAATGATAACATAATTAGATCATATGGCAATCCCTCAATGTGCGAAAAAGTCATGCCAAAGTTCCTATCGCGGAGCACATAAGATGAAATTGCTTGTAGGGTACGAAACCACCTCAAAGTTATTCTTTTCGATCAATCCATTGAGCTATTCCTATAAGTGTCAGAAACAACCCTAGAGTTCGTAGTAAAATAACACCATATGACACACATCAATCAACCCTAATGTCACCTAGATACTCCAATGTCACCACAAGTATCCGTGGGTCAATTATACGATATGCATCAAACAACTTCAGAGTCATAATATTCAATCCAACATAAAGAACCTCAAAGACTGCTCCAAGATTCCTATCGGAGAAACAAGGATGAAAACATGCATCAACCCCTATGCATAAACTACCCCAATGTCACCTCGGGAATCGACGAGTTGAGTGCCAAAACATACATCAAGTGAATCAATAGAGCACCCCATTGTCACCACGGGTATCCCACGCAAGACATACATCAAGTGTTCTCAAACCCATAAGAGTATTCAATACGATAATAGTGAAACCTCAAAGGTAAAACTCAATTCATCACAAGAAGGTAAAGGGGGAGAAACACCATATGATTAAACTATAGTAATAAAGCTCGCGGTACATCAAGATCATGCCAAATCAAGAACACGAGAGAGAGATATCAAACACATAGCTACTGGTACATGCCATTAGCCCCGAGGGTGAACTACTCCCTACTCGTCATGGAGACCGTCGGGATGATGAACATGGCCATTGGTGATGGTTTGCCCCTCCGGCAGGGTGCCGAAACGGGCTCACGATTAGTTTTTCATGGCTACAGAGGCTTGCGGAAGCGGAACTCCCGATCTAGGTTTCTTTCTGGGGGTTTCTAGATTTATAGGAATTTTGGGCGTCGGTTTTACGTCAGGGGGGTCCAAGAGGCAGCGGCAAGACAGGGGGCGCGCCCTAGGGGGGTGGGCGTTCCCTCCACCCTTGTCATTGCCTCAGGACTCTTCTGGTCCATCTCCGATGCTCCGTGGGCTTCATCTGGTCCATAAAAAATCACTGTAAATTTTCAGCTCATTTGGACTCCGTTTGATATTCCTTTTCGGTAAAACTCAAAAACAAGGAATAAAGAGAAACTGGCATTGGGCTCTAGGTTAATAGGTTAGTCCCAAAAATAATATAAAATAGCATATTAACGCATATAAAACATCCAAAATAGACAATATAGAAGCATGCAATAATAAATAATTATAGATACGTTGGAGACGTATCAAGCCTCGACCTGACCAGGCTCGCCTGCCCGGCAAGGCAGGTTTTTCCTTAGTGATATCTTGTCCTTTGTCTTGTCTTGGTCTTCTAGATCTGCCCTTTGATTTCTCAAGCAGCCACCTCTCTGGCTTGGTCTTGTCTTGCCACTGTAATCTTGCCCTTGTGCCTGTGTATAGTCTGGGCAACACACACCATGGTTTGTTGCACCGACAGGAGCCCTCGGGCCCTGCCCGAACATGCTCCTGAGCATCGTTTGGTAGGCCCTATCATGTACATAGGCAAGGGCTTGTGGCAGATCATTTCTTGACATTTTCCTTACTTATTCATTAACCTATGCTTGAGTCAGTTTCCTGTTTTCCCGTGCGTCCTGCAAAATGCTGAACACGGTGGGGCCATCTCTGTACTGGCCCGTGAATGACTTTTACTCAGGGGAGTTAACTGCCATCTCACTCTTCCCACCACGCTCGTCTTTTCCGCCACGTACGCCGCATGCATTGTGTGGGGTAGGTGACAGATGGTGCAGGGAAGGGCGTCGTGCGGAAACCCGATCGCTCCGGATTGGAGCAAGAGGGCGGTGGACGGGTTCGATCGCCGCCAGCGACACGAACGGGTTGGATTTGAGGGAGCCCCCAGCACCGGGCCCCCGCTCGCGTATAAAAGGGAGTGTGAGGGTGAACGGAGGCATCCATCCTCACCTCTCCCCCTTCTTCTCGTTTGCCTTCTCCATGTCGAGGAAGAGTGGCCGAGGCCCAGCTCCTTCCTTCTGTTCAGGGGTGACGATAACCCACAAGTATAGAGGGTCGCAACAGTTTTCGAGCATAGAGTATTCAACCCAAATTTATTGATTCAACACAAGGAGAGCGAAAGAATATTCTCAAGTATTAGCAGCTGAGTTGTCAATTCAACCACACCTGAAAGACTTAATATCTGCACTAAAGTATTTAGTAGCAAAGTAGTATGGAATTAATGGCAACGGTGTCTAAAGTAACAGTAGTAGTTTTGTAGCAATTGTAACAGTGGCAATAGCAAATTAACGAATAGCAAAGATCAATATGTGAAAATCTCATAGGCAATGGATCAATGATGGATAATTATGTCGGATGGCATTCATCATGCAACAGTTATAACCTAGGGTGACACAGAACTAGCTCCAATTCATCAATATAATGTAGGCATGTATTCCGAATATAGTCATACGTGCTTATGGAAAAGAACTTGCATGCCATCTTTTGTCCTACCTCCCGTGGCAGCGGGTCCTAATGGAAACTAAGGGATATTAAGGCCTCCTTTTAATAGAGAACTGGACCAAAGCATTAGCACTTAGTTAATACATGAACTCTTCAAACTAAGGTAATCACTGGAAAGAATCCCAATTATTGTCACGTTGGGATATGCAGATCATAACTTGTAATAGGTGTCTACAACTTGCAAGATAGGGTCAAGAACACAAATATATTCATGAAAACATAATAGGTTCAGATCTGAAATCATGGAACTCGGGCCCTAGTGACAAGCATTAAGCATAGCAAAGTATAAGCGACAAAAATCTCACAACATAGTGGATACTAGGGATCAAACCCTAACAAAACTAAATCGATTACATGATAAATCTCGTCCAACCATCATCGTCCAGCAAGCCTACGATGGAATTACTCATGCACAGCGGTGAGCATCATGAAATTGGTGATGGAGGAAGGTTGATGATGATGATGATGACGAATCCCCCTCTCTAGAGCCCCGAACGGACTCCAGATCTGCCTTCCCGATGAAGAATAGGAGGTGGCGGCGGCTCCGTATTGTAAAATGTGATGAATCCTTCTCTCTGGTTTTTTCTCCTCGAACATGAATATGTAGAATTGGAGTTGAGGTCGGTGGAGGTCCATGGGAACCACAAGGTAGGGGGTAGGGCGCGCCCTCCACCCTTGTGGACAGCAGGTGGGTCCCCTCTGGTTGATTCTTTCGCCAATATTTTTTATTTATTCCAAATATATTCTCCGTAAAAAATTTCAGGTCATTCCGAGAACTTTTATTTCTGCACAAAAATAACACGAATGCAATTCTGTTGAAAACAACACCAACCCATGTTAGTTCCATTCAAATCATGCAAATTAGAGTCCAAAACACGGGCAAAATATTTTGGAAAAGTAGATACGATGGAGACGTATCAACTTCCCCAAGCTTAACCCGTTGCTTGTCCTCAAGCAATTCAGTTGACAAACTGAAAGTGATAAAGAAAAAACTTATACAAACTCTGTTTGATCTTGTTGTTGCAAATATGTAAAGCCAACATTTAGGTTTTCACCAAGATTATGAACTAACCATATGCACAATAACATTTAGGTCTCACATTTAGTCATGTCAATGACATAATCAACTAGCGAGTAATAATGATAAATCTCGGATGACAACACTTTTTCAAAACAATCATAATATGATATAACAGAATGGTATCTCGCTAGCCCTTTCTGAGACCGCAAAACATAAATCCAGAGCACCCTTGAAGATCAAGGACTGACTAGACATTGTAATTCATGGTAAAAGAGATCCAGTCACAGTCATATTCAACATCAATTAATAACAATGCATACAAATGACAATGGTGCTCTCTAACTGGTGCTTTTTATAAGAGGATGATGACTTAGAAATAAAACTAAATAGATAGGCCCTTCACAGAGGGAATCAGGGATTTGTAGAGGTGCTAGAGCTCAAGCTTTTGAAACAGAGATGGATAAAATTTTGAGCGGTATGCTTTCATTGTCAACATAAAAACAAAGAGATCTCGGTATCTTCCGTGCTAAATACATTATAGGCGGTTCGCAAACAGAATGGTATTGTTTTTACTCCCCCTCCACCAACAAACACATTCCACGGCTGATCCAAAACAATGCTTACCGTCCATACAAACAACAGTCTTCGGGGAGTTTAGTTTGAAATTATATTTTGATTTGATTTGAGCATGGAACTGGGCATCCCGAATACCAGCCACTTTCTCGTGAATGAAAAGTGAATCAACACTCATCATGAGAATAACCCACATAGCATGGAAGATACTGACAGCCCCCAGTCGCTACATGAGCGATTCGGACATACAAAACATATTATTATTTGAAGGTTTAGAGTTTGGCACATGCAAATTTACTTGACGCAGGTAAATACCACATATAGGTAGGTACAGTGGACTCATATGGAACCACTTGGGGCTTATGAAAGTGGATGCACAAGCAGTATTCCCGCTTAGTACAAGTGAAGGCTAGCAAAAGATTGAGGAGCGACCAACTAGAGCGACAACAGTCATAAATATGCATTGAGATTAACCAACACTGAGTGCAAGCATGCGTAGGATATAAATCACCATGAACATAAATATCGTGGAGGCTATGTTGATTTTGTTTCAACTACATGTGTGAACATGTGCCAAGTCAAGCCACTCGGATCATTCAAAGGAGGATACCATCCTATCATGCTACATCACAACCATTTTAAAAGCATGTTGGCACACAAGGTAAACCATTATAAACTCCTAGATAATTAAGCATGGCCTGAGTAACTATAATCTCTAATTTTCATTGCAAACATGTTTCACTCATAATGAGCTGAATCAAGAATGATGAACTAATCATATTTACAAAACCAAAATATGTCGATTTCGTACCAGCTTTTCTCCATCTCAATCATTTCATCATATATCATCTTTATTGCCTTTCACTTGCACGACCGAATGGTGTGAATAATAATAAGTGTGCACGTGCATTGGACTAAGCTGGAATCTGCAAACAGTTTATCCAAAGGAGAAGACAAGGTAATATGGGCTCTTTGTTAGATCAACAATAATGCATATGAGAGCCACTAAACATTTTCATCGTGGTCTTCTCCTCTCGACCCAAAGAAGAGAAAAAAGAAATTCAAAGAAACACACTGAAATATTTTTAGAGTTTTTTTTCTGAAGGAAGTAAAACAAGAATGAGAAAAACTATTTACACGGGAAAGCTCCCAACAAGCAAAAGAATAACGAGAAATATTTTTGGGTTTTCTTTTACTACTACTAAATAAACATGCAGAGGAAACTAAAAAGAAGCTACAACTAATATTTTTGTATTTTCTCAAAGTTTTTCAAACACACAAGAATAAAGCGAAAAAAGAAATAAACTAACATGGATAATACAGTGAAAAAGTATGAACGCCGACAACTGAAATGAGTGTGTGATCATGAATATAATGTCGGTGAGAAATACGTACTCCCCCAAGCTTAGGCTTTTGGCCTAAGTTGGTCTATGCACATTGTCGTGGAAACGACACCTATGGGATCACTGGAATCCCTTCTACGGTTGGCGGGCGCGGAGTTGTTAGAAGAGCAGGTTTAGGAGCTAGCACAAAGATCGTTTACCTAGGTTCAGGCCGCGAGGATGCGTAATACCCTAGTCCTGCTTTGGTGTGTATTTCACAGTGTTCTTGAGCTCGCGAACTAGCTACGGTGGCTTCCTGGTTCCAAAGAGCCGAATCCCTCTCCTGGTCGCCTCGGGCCTCCTTTTATAGGCAAAAGGGGTCGCCATAGTGGCACACAGGAGGTGGAAAGGTCTACAGTGCGCGAGCTTATCGCCCGGCGTTACGGGACAAAGCACATTAAATGCGCTAGCCAGGTGTCCATTAGCTTTATCGGGGATGGGAACGAGGCCCGTCCCGTCCGTCGCCGCTCCGCCTCGCTTTGACACGCGCCTAGGCCAGCGATGTGTGCAGCACCATGTAGGCAGGCAGGCTGCTGAGGTGGCGCGGTGGTGCAGCCTTCACGGAGATCTGCATGCCACCACGCAGGTGCTTGTTGGGTCGGTGTAGAGGTCGCTCGTCGCCACACAGGTGCCTGCCCAACTAGTTGAGCTAGCAGTTGCATGGGGACGGCGGTGGAGTCTTGGCTGGTGTGGGCCTGGCTGTGGCCCCGCTGATGCCCTCGCCAAGGGTCTTGCCGGGGGCCCGGCAAGGGTCTTGCCGTGGCGTCGTGGTCGTCCCTGGCAAGGACCTTGCCGGGGGTCTTGTGGATTTCCTCGACTAGGATCCCACCGAGGGTCGCCGTCTTCTGGTCCTCATCTGATCCTGTGTATTTATGATCTTGACAAAGATCTGCATGCCACCACGGAGGTGCCTCCCGAGCCCTGGTTCCAATATTTTTGTCGACGGTGTTTGGAACCCTTGGGCTCAAGGGTGGCTCGCTCTGCTGGTGTTGGGCAAGTTGCCCCGGCAAAGCTCTTGTCGGGGCTGCGGAGGTCGTCCCGGCAAGGGCCTTGCCAGGGGAGTCCACCTCGCCCTCTTGCTCTTTGGCGTTTCTGGTCTTGGCGTTGCCTTGTTCGTCCTGTTCTTCAGTTTCTCTCCGGCTTCCTTCCTCTGCCTGGCTATGTGCGGCTGCCGCGCGCGGCTCTGATTGCCTGTGCACAAGTAAAGGGGTCAAAAGGAGATCCCCTACTTTCGTACACCAACAGGAGCCCCCGGGTCTGGGCCACACATAAGTGCGACGCGTTGTTGGGCCAGGCCCAGAACGGTGCGCGGATAGGTGGGGCGGATTTTACCTCAGTAAATTTTCGTCCGTTGCGCTTCCCCATGACCCGCGTTGAACACGCGACATGGAGGGTCATGCGTGACGTGGGGGTCATGCGTGGGGCGGTTCCCGCACGCATGCGTCACATTGTGGTTAATGGGAAAAGAGGCGGCCCGCGCCTTCCTCGTAAAAAGGAATAACCGCGGGTGCGCTGCTCATTTACCCCCTGTGCCTTCTCCAATATTGGAACCGTCGTCCCCTTCTTCCTCCCTCTCGAGCTTTTGCCCCCTTTCGCTATCGGCGTGCCTTTGTCTTCCTCAACTGCCATGGCGCCCAAAACCAGCAGAGGCAAGGGGGTGGCTAAGGATGCCGGGGAGAAGGAGCCGCCGGAGAGCGGGTTGGCGGTGCGGCAGATGCAGCATGCCTACTTTCCGTTGACAGTCGATGCGGTCGAACTCCGGGACTACTTCAAGCACCTGTGGGGGTGCAAGACGGGGAGTGAGACGGTGGGGCATCCGGCCACGCGTGTCGTCCCCGCTGCCTTCGCTAAATACGGCCCGAATCGGTACCCATTTTTCGTCGATTACTTCTCCTGCGGACTCTGTCCCCCTTTCTCCGATTTCTTCAACGATGTCATGCACACCTATGGCTTCCGCCTTCTGGATTTTACTCCAAATACTGTGGCATGTATGGCCCTTTTCGCTCATCTCTATGAGTGCTTTGCAGGAGTGCATCCCAACACGGCGCTCTTCCGCCACTACTTCTTCCCTCACATCCAAAAGGGGGGCGCCATTTCCGGTTGCGTCGCCTGGATCCCTAGGACCCAGGAGAAAGATGTTGGGGAATGTAGTAATTTCATAAAATTCCCTACGCACACACAGGATCATGGTGATGCATAGCAACGAGAGGGGAGAGTGTTGTCCATGTACCCTCGTAGACCGAAAGCGGAAGCGTTAGCACAACGCTGTTGATGTAGTCGTACGTCTTCATGATCCGACCGATCAAGTACCGAACGCACGGCACCTCCGAGTTCAGCACACGTTCAGCTCGATGACGTCCCTTAAACTCTGATCCAACTGAGCTTTGAGGGAGAGTTCCATCAGCACGACGGTGTGGTGATGATGATGATGTTCTACCGACGCAAGGCTTCGCCTAAGCACTGCTATGATATTATCGAGGTGGATTATGGTGGAGGGGGCCACCGCATACGGTTAAGAGATTAAGAGATCAATTGTTGTGTCTCCAAGGGGTGCCCCCCTCCCCGTATATAAAGGAGTGGAGGAGGGGGAGGGCCGACCCTCTCTATGGCGCGCCCTAGGAGGAGTCCTACTCCCATCAGGAGTAGGATTCCCCCCCTTCGAAGTAGTAGGAGTAGGAGTCAAGGAAAGGGGAGAGAGAAGAGAAGGAAGGAGGGGGCGCAGCCCCTCCCCTTAGTCCAATTCGGACTAGGCATTGGGGGGCGCGCAGCATCTCCTCTCTCTTTCCTCTAAAGCTCAATAGGGCCCATATACTCCCCGGCGATTCCGGTAACTCTCCGGTACTCCGAAAAATACCCGATTCAGTCGGTACCTTTCCGATGTCCGAATATAGTCGTCCAATATATCGATCTTTACGTCTCGACCATTTCGAGACTCCTCGTTATGTCCCCGATCTCATCCGGGACTCTGAACTACCTTCGGTACATCAAAACACATCAACTCATAATATAACCGTCATCAAACTTTAAGCGTGCGGACCCTACGGGTTCGAGAACAATGTAGACATGACCGAGACACGTCTCCGGTCAATAACAAATAGAAGAACCTGGATGCTCATATTGGCTCCCAGATATTCTACGAAGGTCTTTATCGGTCAAACCGCACAACATACGTTGTTACCTTTGTCATCGGTATGTTACTTGCTCGAGATTCGATCATCGGTATCTCAATAACTAGTTCAATCTCGTTACCGGCAAGTTTCTTTACTCGTTCCATAATACATCATCCCGCAACTAACTCATTAGTTACAATGCTTGCAAGGCTTATAGTGATGTGCATTACTGAGTGGGCTCCCAGAGATACCTCTCTGACAATCGGGGTGACAAATCCTAATCTCGAAATACGCCAACCCAACAAGTACCTTCGGAGACACCTGAAGAGCACCTTTATAATCACCCAGTTACTTGTGACGTTTGGTAGCACACAAAGTGTTCCTCCGGTAAACGGGTGTTGCATAATCGCATAGTCATAGGAACATGTATAAGTCATGAAGAAAGCAATAGCAACATACTAAACGATCAAGTGCTAAGCTAACGGAATGGGTCAAGTCAATCACATCATTCTCCTAATGATGTGATCTCGTTAGTCAAATGACAACTCATGTCTATGGTTAGGAAACATAACCATCTTTAATTAACGAGCTAGTCAAGTAGAGGCATACTAGTGAAACTCTATTTGTCTATGTATTCACACATGTATCATGTTTCTGGTTAATACAGTTCTAGAATGAATGATAAACATTTACCATGATATAAGGAAATAAATAATAACTTTATTATTGCATCAAGGGCATATTTCCTTCAGTCTCCCACTTGCACTAGAGTCAATAATCTAGATCACATCGCCATGTGATTTAACATCAATAGTTCACATCACCATGTGATTAACACCCATAGTTCACATCGTCATTTGACCAACACCCAAAGGGTTTACTAGAGCGATCTAGTTCACATCGCCATGTGATTAACACCCAAAGAGTACAAATGTGTGATCATGTTTTGCTTGTGAGAGAAGTTTAGTCAAGGGTCTGCCAAATTCAGATCCATATGTATTTTGCAAATTTCTATGACAACAATGTTCTGCACGGAGCTACTCTAGCTAATTGCTCCCACTTTTAATATGCATCTAGATTGAGACTTAGAGTCATCTGGATCAGTGTCAAAATTTGCATCGACGTAACCCTTTACTTATTTAACCTTACATCACTTCCATAATCGAGAAACATATCCTTATTCCACTAAGGATAATTCTGACCGCTATCCAGTGATCTACTCCTAGATCACTATTGTATTCCCTTTGCCAAACTCAGTGTAGGGTATACAATAGGTCTGGTACACAGTATGGCATACTTTATAGAACCTATGGCTGAGGCATAGGGAATGACTTTCATTCTCTTTCTATCTTCTGGCGTGGTCGGGCTTTGAGTATTACTCAATTTCACACCTTGTAACACAGGCAAGAACTCTTTCTTTGACTGTTCTATTTTGAACTACTTCAAAATCTTGTCAAGGTATGTACTCATTGAAAAAACTTATCAAGCGTCTTGATCTATCTCTATAGATATTGATGCTCAATATGTAAGCAGCTTCACCGAGGTCTTTCTTTGAAAAACTCCTTTCAAACACTCCTTTATGCTTTGCAGATAATTCTACATTATTTCTGATCAACAATATGTCATTCACATATACTTATCAGAAATGTTGTAGTGCTCCCACTCACTTTCTTGTAAATACAGGCTTCACCGCAAGTCTGTATAAAACTATATGCTTTGATCAACTCATCAAAGCGTATATTCCAACTCCGAGATGCTTGCACCAGTCCATAGATGGATCGCTGGAGCCTGCACATTTTGTTAGAACCTTTAGGATTGACAAAACCTTCTGGTTGCATAATATACAAATATTCTTTAAGAAATCCATTAAGGAATGTAGTTTTGACATCCATTTGCCAGATTTCATAAAATGTGGCAATTTGCTAACATGATTGGACAGACTTAAGCATCGCTACGAGTGAGAAAGTCTCATCATAGTCAACACCTTGAACTTTGTCAAAAACCTTTTTCGACTAGTCTATCTTTGTAGATAGTAACACTACTATCAGCGTCCGTCTTCCTCTTGAAGATCCATTTAATTTCTATGGTTTGCCGATCATCGGGCAAGCCAACAAAAGTCCACACTTTGTTCGCATACATGGATCCCATCTCAGATTTCATGGCCTCAAGCCATTTTGCGGAATCTGGGCTCACCATCACTTCCTCATAGTTCGTAGGTTCGTCATGGTCAAGTAACATGACCTCCAGAACAGGATTACTGTACCACTCTCGTGCGGATCTCACTCTGGTTGACCTACGAGGTTTGGTAGTAACTTGATCCGAAGCTTCATGATCATCATCATTAACTTCCTCACTAATTGGTGTAAGCATCACTGGACTAATTTCAGTGATGAACTACTTTCCAATTAGGGAGAAGGTACAGTTACCTCATCAAGTTCTACTTTTCTCCCACTCACTTCTTTAGAGAGAAACTCCTTCTCTAGAAAGGATCCATTCTTAGCAACGAATATCTTGCCTTCGGATCTGTGATAGAAGGTGTACCCAACAGTAACTTTTGGGTATCCTATGAAGACACACTTTTTCGATTTGGGTTTGAGCTTCTCAGGATGAAACTTTTTCACATAAGCATCGCAACCCCAAACTTTAAGAAACGACAGCTTAGGTTTCTTGCTAAACCGCAGTTCATTCGGTATCGTCTCAATGGATTTAGATGGTGCCCTTTTTAACGTGAATGCAGCTGTCTCTAATGCATAACCCCAAAACGATAGTGGTAAATCAGTAAGAAACATCATAGATTGCACTATATCCAATAAAGTATGGTTATGACGTTCGGACACACCATTATGTTGTGGTGTTCCAGGTGGCATGAGTTTGTGAAACTATTCCACATTGTTTTAGTTGAAGGCCAAACTCGTAACTCTAATATTTTTCCTCTGCGATCATATCGTAGAAACTTTTATTTTCTTGTTTACGATGATTCTCCACTTCACTCTGAAATTCTTTGAACTTTTCAAATGTTTCAGACTTGTGTTTTATCAAGTAGATATACTCATATCTGCTCAAATCATGTGTGAAGGTCATAAAATAATGATACTTGCTGTGAGCCTCAACACTCATCGGATTGCATACATCAGTATGTATTATTTCCAATAAGTCAGTTGCTCGCTCCATTGTTCCGGAGAACGGAGTCATTAGTCATCTTGCCCATAAGGCATGGTTCGCAAGCATCAAGTGATTCATAATCAATTGATTCCAAAATCCCATCAGCGTGGAGTTTCTTCACGCGCGCGCTTTACACCAATATGACCTAAACGGCACTGCCACAAATAAGTTGCACTATCATTATTAACTTTGCATCTTTTGGCTTCAATATTATGAATATGTGTATTACTACGATCGAGATCCAACAAACCATTTTCATTGGGTGTATGACCATCGAAGGTTTTATTCATGTAAGCAGAACAACAATTATTCTCTGACTTAAATGAATAACCGTATTGCAATAAACATGATCAAATCATATTCATGCTCAACGCAAACACCAAATAACACTTATTTAGGTTCAACACTAATCCCGAAAGTATAGGGAGTGTGCGATGATGATCATATCAATCTTGGAACTACTTCCAACACACATCGTCACCTCGCCCTTAACTAGTTTCTGTTCATTCTGCAACTCCCGTTTCGAGTTACTACTCTTAGCAACTGAACTAGTGTCAAATACTGAGGGGTTTCTATAAACACTAGTAAAGTACACATCAATAACATGTATATCAAATATACCTATGTTCACTTTGCCATCCTTCTAATCCGCCAATTACTTGGGGTAGTTCCGCTTCCAGTGACCAATCCCTTTGCAGTAGAAGCACTTAGTCTCAGGCTTAGGTCCAGACTTGGGCTTTTTCACTCGATCAGCAACTTGCTTGCCATTCTTCTTGAAGTTCCCATTCTTCCCTTTGCCCCTTTTCTTGAAACTAGTGGTCTTTTCAACCATCAACACTTGATGTTTTTCTTGATTTCTACCTTCGTCGATTTCAGCATCACGAAGAGCTTGGGAATCATTTCCGTTATCCCTTGCATATTATAGTTCATCACGAAGTTCTAGTAACTTGGTGATAGTGACTAGAGAACTCTATCAATCACTATCTTATCTGGAAGATTAACTCCCACTTGATTCAAGTGATTGTAGTACTCAGACATTCTGAGCACATGCTCACTAGCTGAGCAATTCTCCTCCATCTTGTAGGCAAAGTACTGTCAGAGGTCTCATACCTCTCGACACGGGCATGAGTATGAAATATCAATTTCAACTCTTAGAACATCTTATATGCTATGTGGCGTTCAAAACATTTTTGAAGTCCCGGTTCGAAGCCGTAAAGCATGGTGCACTAAACTATCAAGTAGTCATCATACCGAGCTTTTGTCAAACATTCATAACGTCTGCATCTGCTCCTGCAATAGGTCTGTCACCTAGCGGTGCATTAAGGACATAATACTTCTGTGCAGCAATGAGGTTAATTCTCAGATCACGGACCAAGTCCGCATCATTGCTACTAACATCTTTCAACTTAGTTTTCTCTAGGAACATATCAAAATAAAACAGGGGAGCTAAGCGCGAGCTATTGATCTACAACATAGATATGCTAATACTACCAGGACTAAGTTCATGATAAATTTAAGTTCAATTAATCATATTACTTAAGAACTCCCATTTAGATAGACATCTCTCTAATCATCTAAGTGATCACGTGATCCAAATCAACTAAACCATGTCCGATCATCACGTGAGATGGAGTAGTTTCAATGGTGAACATCACTATGTTGATCATATCTACTATATCACTCACGCTCGACCTTTCGGTCTCCGTGTTCCGAGGCCATATCTGTTATATGCTAGGCTCGTCAAGTTTAACCTGAGTATTCCGCATGTGCAACTGTTTGCACCCGTTGTATTTGAACGTAGAGCCTATCACACCCGATCATCACGTGGTGTCTCAAAGACGAAGAACTTTCATAGCGGTGCATACTCGGGGAGAACACTTATACCTTGATAATTTAGTGAGAGATCATCTTATAATGCTACTGCCAATCAAAGCAAGATAAGATGCATAAAAGATAAACATCACATGCAATCAATATAAGTGATATGATATGGCCATCATCATCTTGTGCTTGTGATCTCCATCTTCGAAGGACCGTCATGATCACCATCGTCACCGGCGCGACACCTTGATCTCCATCATAGCATCATTGTCGTCTCGCCAACTTATGCTTCTCGACTATCGCTACAGCTTAGTGATAAAGTAAAGCATTACTGAAGCGATTGCATTACATACAATAAGCGACAACCATATGGCTCCTGCCGATTGCCGATAACTCGGTTACAAAACATGATCATCTCATACAATAAAATTTAGCATCATGCCTTGACCATATCACATCACAACATACCCTGCAAAAACAAGTTAGACGTCCTCTACTTTGTTGTTGCAAGTTTTACGTGGCTGCTACGGGCTGAGCAAGAACCGTTCTTACCTTTGCATCAAAACCACAACGATAGTTTGTCAAGTTAGTGTTGTTTTAACCTTCTCAAGGACCGGGCATAGCCACACTCGGTTCAACTAAAGTTGGAGAAACTGACACCCGCCAGCCACATGTGTGCAAAGCACGTCGTTAGAACCAGTCTCGCGTAAGCGTACGCGTAATGTCGGTCCGGGCCACTTCATCCAACAATACCGCCGAACCAAAGTATGACATGCTGGTAAGAAGTATGACTTGTATCGCCCACAACTCACTTGTGTTCTACTCATGCATATAACATCTACGCATAGAACCAGGTGCGGATGCCACTATTGGGGAACGTAGTAATTTCAAAAATTTCCCTATGCACACACATGATCATGGTGATGCATAGCAACGAGAGGGGAGAGTGTTGTCCACGTACCCTCGTAGAACGAAAGCGGAAGCGTTAGCACAACGCTGTTGATGTACTCATACGTCTTCACGATCCGACCGATCAAGTACCGAACGCACGGCACCTCCGAGTTCAGCACACGTTCAGCTCGATGACGTTCCTCAAACTCCGATCCAGCCGAGCTTTGAGGGAGAGTTCCGTCAGCACGACAGCGTGGTGACGCTGATGATGTTCTACCAACGCAGGGCTTCGCCTAAGCACTGCTACGATATTATCGAGGTGGATTATGGTGGAGGGGGGCACCGCACACGGCTAAGAGATTAAGAAATCAATTGTTGTGTCTCAAGGGTGCCCCCTCCTGTATATATAAGCAGTGGAGGGCGGGAGGGCGGCCCTCTCTATGGCGCGCCCTAGGAGGAGTCCTACTCCCACCAGGAGTAGGATTCCCCCCTTCCAAGTAGTAGGAGTAGGAGTCAAGGAAAGGGAAGAGAGAAGAGAAGGAATGAGGGGGCGCAGCCCCTCCCCCTAGTCCAATTCGGACTAGGCCTTGGGGGGCGTGCAACCTCTCCTCTCTCTTTCCCCTAAAGCCCAATAAGGCCCATATACTCCCCGGCGAATTCCCGTAACTCTCCGGTACTCCGAAAAATACCCGAATCACTCGGAACCTTTCCGATATCCGAATATAGTCGTCCAATATATCGATCTTTACATCTCGACCATTTGAGACTCCTCGTCATGTCCCCGATCTCATCCGGGACTCTGAACTACCTTCGGTACATCAAAACACATAAACTCATAATATAACCGTCATCGAACTTTAAGCGCGCGGACCCTACGGGTTCGAGAACAATGTAGACATGACCGAGACACGTCTCTGGTCAATAACAAATAGCAGAACCTAGATGCTCATATTGGCTCCCACATATTCTACGAAGATCTTTATCGGTCAAACTGCATAACAACATATGTTGTTTCCTTTGTCATCGGTATGTTACTTGCCCGAGATTCGATCGTCGGTATCTCAATACCTAGTTCAATCTCGTTACCGGCAAGTCTCTTTACTCGTTCCATAATACATCATCCCACAACTAACTCATTAGTTACAATGCTTGCAAGGCTTATAGTGATGTGCATTACTGAGTGGGCCTTGAGATACCTCTCTGACAATCGTAGTGACAAATCCTAATCTCGAAATACGCCAACCCAACAAGTACCTTCGGAGACACCTGAAGAGCACCTTTATAATCACCCAGTTATGTTATGATATTTGGTAGCACACAAAGTGTTCCTCCGATAAACGGGAGTTGCATAATCTCATAGTCATAGGAACATGTATAAGTCATGAAGAAAGCAATAGCAACATACTAAACGATCAAGTGCTAAGCTAACGGAATGGGTCAAGTCAATCACATCATTCTCCTAATGATGTGATCCCGTTAATCAAATGACAACTCATGTCTATGGTTAGGAAACATAACCATCTTTAATTAATGAGCTAGTCAAGTAGAGGCATACTAGTGACACTCTGTTTGTCTATGTATTCACACATGTATCATGTTTGACGTTAATACAATTCTAGCATGAATAATAAACATTTATCATGATATAAGGAAATAAATAACAACTTTATTATTGCCTCTAGGGCATATTTCATTCAAAAGAGACATATCCGGATGGCGCCCAGAAGGAGAGGTGGGAGGAGTGGCGGGGCCAGTGTTGCTGGATTGAAGAGAAAGATCCACCGGACTTTTGCCGGGTCCGCCACGTGCCGCCGGTCCGCGGAAATGACTGGAGCAACGTTGATGTCAACGACAAGAAGCTCACGGTCGCCACCACCAGGATTTTTCGTCTCACCGAGGCCAGGCTCACCCTTGAGATGATCGGGGCGGATCTCATCTGCCGCCAAATCGCTCCGCTGCGCAATAAGGGGAGGCCGACATGGCACTTCACGAATGCGGCCGACATCATGAGGCTTCGCCCCGGCCTGGACCACAACATCACGGTGACGGGGCACGCCCACTTCTGCCAGCGGCTCTTCCAGCTCGACGTGAACCATGACGGCAAGGTCTAACGGTCCGGCAAGGCCGCGAAGGCCGCTGCGAAGGCCGGCAAGCTCGCCAAGGGGCCCTTGTTTGGGTTGCCGGCGGGGGTGGTCTCGCTGAGCAAGAACTCGCGCTAAAACAACATCATCGCCATGATGCCGGAGTTCAACGCGCATGGCCTCGTCCCAACTTGGGCCGAGCCGCCGGCGGATCAGGTGCAGGAGTTTTTTGACACCTTGAGGGAGAAGTACGTCCGCGCCGAACCGCGGCTCGTCCAGGACACCACCCAGGCAGAGCTGGACTACATTGCCGCCAGGGCGGCGGAGACGGAGCTCGCCAAGGAGGCCGGCAGCACCGGTGGCGTGGAGGACAAGGCCACGGTGGCCGTGGAGGAAAAGGAGCTTGCCCAGTGGGCGGATTCCACTAGGGAGGCCAGCAGCACCGGCAGCGGGGGCCCCTCTCATCGAGGATGTGGTCTACGAGTTGTCGGAGGAGGAGGCCGAGGCTGTCGATCCCCCAACCACGGGGAGAGAGCGAGTCCTGTGGCGGGCTAGCTCCGGCGAGCCGGTCAGGCCCGACAGGGCTGCGCAACCGCAGCAGACCCAGGAGGGGTCCGCGTGCCAGACAAGTGCCGCAGCGGCGAGAAAGTTGGTGAAGGCCGCGGTGGCGAAGAAGAAAGCAACAGCCTCTTCTTCGTCCAAGTGTGTTCGGACTCCACTTCTTCCCCTCCTCTGGCAGACGTTGACATGGAGGTTGTTTTTGACTTTGGGTCCCTCAGCCTGAGGAGGAAGAGGAAGGCAGCAGAAGAGGAGGTGGAGGACGAGTGAGTATCTTGTTTCCTTTTGTCATCTCCGTCTCCTCAATCTGTACCGCTTATCTTGATCTGTTCTTCTTCTATGCAGGGATGCGGAGACACTGGCCCATAGGGCGAAGAGGGCCAGGGCTTCGGCGAGCGGCCAACCCCCGACAGCTACTTCCGGTACACCGCTGGTGGTGTTGAGCAACCCGGACAGCAGCCCCCGGCACAGCCCCCAGTGTAGTGTGTTGGCGGAATGCTATGTCTCGAGCTTGCGTTGGTTTTCCCCGAAGAGGAGGGGATGATGCAGCACAGTAGCGTAAGTATTTCCCTGAGTTTTTTAGAACCAAGGTATCAATCCAGTAGGAGGCCACGCGCAAGTCCCTCGTACCTGCACAAAATGATAGCTACTCGCAACCAACGCGATTAGGGGTTGTCAATCCCTTCACGATCACTTACGAGAGTTAGATCTGATAGAGATAATATTTTTGGTATTTTTGGTATAAAGATGCAAAGTAAAAAGTAAAAGCAAAGCAAGTAAATAAAGTGATGGAGATTGATATGATGAGAATAGACCCGGGGGCCATAGGTTTCACTAGTGGCTTCTCTCAAGAGCATAGATACTCTACGGTGGGTGAACAAATTACTGTTGAGTAATTGATAGAATTGAGCATAGTTATGAGTATATCTAGGCAATGATCATGTATATAGGCATCACGTCCGAGACAAGTAGACCAAAACGATTCTGCATCTACTACTATTACTCAACTCATCGACCGCTATCCAGCATGCATCTAGAGTATTAAGTTAAAAACAGAGTAACGCCTTAAGCAAGATGACATGATGTAGAGGAATAAATTCATGCAATATGATAAATACCCCATCTTGTTATCCTCGATGGCAACAATACAATCGTGCCTTGCAACCCTACATCACTAGGTAAGGACACCGCAAGATTGAACCCAAAGCTAAGCACTTCTCCCATTGCAAGAACTGCCAATCTAGTTGGCCAAACCAAACGGATAATTCGAAGAGACTTGCAAAGATAACTTAATCATACATAAATGAATTCAGAGAAGAATCAAATATTTTCCATAAATAAGTTGGATCATAAACCCAGAATTCATCGGTCTCAACAAACACACTGCAAAAAGAAGATTACATCGAATAGATCTCCACGAGAGAGGGGGAGAACATTGTATTGAGATCCAAAAAGAGAGAAGAAGCCATCTAGCTACTAGCTATGGACCCGAAGGTCTGAAGTAAACTACTCACACTTCATCGGAGGGGCTATGGTGATGATGTAGAAGCCCTCCGTGGTGGATGCCCCCGGCGTGAGCTCGGAATAGGCCCCAAGATGGGATCTCGTGGATCTGAGGAAGTTGCGGCGGTGGAATTATGTTTTTTGGCTCCGTCTCTGATCTGTTGGGGGTACGTACGTATATATAGGAGGAAGGACTACGTCGGTGGAGCGTCAGGGGGCCCACGAGGCAGGAGGGCGCGCCCAGGGGGAAGGGCGCGCCCCCCACCCTCGTGACCGCCTCTGGCACTCCTTGGAGTAGGGTCCAAGTCTCCTGGATCACGTTCGGTGAGAAGATCACGTTCCCAAAGGTTTCATTCCGTTTGGACTTCGTTTGATATTCCGTTTCTTCGAAACACTGAAATAGGCAAAAAACAGCAATTCTGGGCTGGGCCTCCGGTTAATAGGATTGTCCCAAAAGTAATATAAAAGTGGAAAATAAAGACCATTATAGTCCAAAACAATAGATAAAGTAGCATGGAGCAATCAAAAATTATAGATACGTTGGAGCGTATCGGGCATCTAAGCTTAATTCCTGCTCGTCCTCGAGTAGGTAAATGATAAAAAGAGAATTTTTGATGCGGAGTGATACTTTGGCATAATTTCAATGTAAATCTTCTTAATTGTGATATGAATATTCAGATCCAAAAGATTCAAGACAAAAGTTCATATTGACATAAAAATAATAATACTTCAAGCATAATAATCAAAATAATTATGTCATCTCAAAATAACATGGCCAAAGAAAGTTCATCCCTACAAAATCATATAGTTAGGCTATGCTTCATTTTCGTCACACAAAGATGTTCCCAACTTCTATACCCCCGATGACAAGCCAAGCAATTGTTTCATACTTAAATAATCTCAAACTTTTTCAACCTTCACGCGATACATGAGCGTGAGCCATGGATATAGCACTATGGGTGGAATAGAATATGATGATGGGGATTGTGTGGAGAAAAAAGAAGGAGAAAGTCTCACATTGACGAGGATAATCAACGGGCTATGGATATGCCCATCAATTGATGTCAACATGAGGAGTAGGGATTGCCATGCAACGGATGCACTAGAGCTATGAATGCTCAACAAAAGAAAACTAGTGGGTGTGCATCCAACTTGCTTGCTCATGAAGACCTAGGGCATTTGAGGAAGCCCATCGTAGGTTATACAAGCCAAGTTCTATAATGAAAAATTCCCACTAGTATGAAAAATACAACTTATGAGACTGACTATATGAAAAACATGGTGATACTTTGAAGCACAATATATGAGACTCACTACATGAAGAACAAGGTGCTACTTTGAAGCACAGGTGTGTAAAAAGAGATAGTAGCATTGCCCTTTTCTTCTCTCTTTTTTTGGCCTTTCTTTTTTTTATTTTGGCCTTTCTCTTTTTTTTATTTGGGCAATGCTCTAATAATGATGATCATCACACTTCTATTGATTACAACATAAGGATTACAACTCGAAACTAGAACAAGGTATGACTCTATATGAATGCCTCCGGCGGTGTACCGGGATGGTGCAATGAATCAAGAGTGACATGTATGAAAATAATGCATGGTGGCTTTGCCACGAATACGATGTCAACTACATGATCATGCAATGGCAATATGACAAAAGTAATGTATGTCATGACGATGATAAACGGAGCGGTGGAAAGTTGCATGGCAATATATCTCGGAATAGCTACGGAAATGCCATAATAGGTAGGTATGGTGGCTGTTTTGAGGAAGATATAGGGAGGTTTATGTGTGATAGAGCGTATCATATCACGGGGTTTGGATGCACCGGCGAAGTTTGCGCCAACTCTCAATGTGAGAAAGGGCAATGCACGGTACCGAAGAGGCTAGCAATGGCGGAAAGGTAAAAGTGCGTATAATCCATGGACTCAACATTAGTCAAAAGAACTCATATACTTATTGCAAAAATTTAGAAGTCATCAAAAATCAAGTACTACGCGCATGCTCCTAGGGGGATAGATTGGTAGGAAAAGAGCATCGCTCGTCCCCGACCGCCACTCATAAGGATGCACAATCCAGGTACACTTCATGCTTCAAATTTGTTACACAACTTTAACCATACGTGCATGCTACGGGATTTACTAACTTCAACACAAGCATTTCTCAAATTCACAACTACTCAACAAGCACAACTTTGATATTATCACCTCCATATCTCAAAACAATTATCAAGCATCAAACTTATCTTAGTATTCAACGCACTCAAAAGAAAGTTTCACATATCTTGAATACCAAGTATATTAACATTAAGCAAATTACCATGCTATTAACGACTCTCAAAATAATCTAAGTGAAGCATGAGAGATCAAGTTTCTTTAAAACAAATCCACCACCGTGCTCTAAAAGATCTAAGTGAAGCACTAGAGCAAAAATTATCAAGCTCAAAAGATATAAGTGAAGCACTGTGAGCAAAACTATCAAGCTCAAAAGATATAAGTGAAGCACATAGAGTATTCTATCAAATTTCAATTCATATATGGCTCTCTCAAAAGGTGTGTACAGCAAGGATGATTGTGGTAAACTAACAAGCAAATACTCAAATAATACAAGACGCTCCAAGCAAATCACATATCATGTTGGTGAATAAAAATATAGCTCCAAGTAAATTACCGATGGAAGTAGACGAAAGAGGGGATTCCTTCCGTGGCATCCCCAAGCTTTGAATTTTTAGTGTCCTTGGATTATCTTGGGGGTGCCATGGGCATCCCCAAACTTAGGCTCTTGCCACTCCTTGTTCCATAATCCATCAAAAGAATTCACCCAAAACTTGAAAACTTCACAACACAAAACTCAATAGAAATCTCGTGAGCTCCGTTAGAGAAAGAAAACAAAAGACTACTTTAAGGTACTGTAATGAACTCATTCTTGATTTATATTGGTGTTAAACCTACTGTATTCCAACTTCTCTATGGATCATAAATTATTTTACTAGCCATAGATTCATCAAAATAAGCAAACAACACACGCAAAACAGAATCTGTCAAAAACAGAACAGTCTGTAGTAATCTGTAACTAACGCAAACTTCTGGAACCCAAAAATTCTACCAAAATTAGAAGACCTGGATAATTTGTTTATTGATCAGCAGAAATTGGAATCAGTATTTTATCACGTTCTGGTGATTTTTAACAATTCGGGCACTGAGCACAAAGATTCTGGAAATTACAGCAAGATCAAATAACTATCATCCAAGAAGATCCAATAGGTTCAACTTGGGACAAACACTAATTAAAAGATAAAACCACATCTAAACGGAGGCTATATGGATTATTTATTCCTAAACATTAGCAAAAACAAAAAACACAAAATAAAATTGGGTTGCCTCCCAACAAGCGCTATCGTTTAACGCCCCTAGCTAGGCATAAAAACAAGGATAGATCTAGGTATTGCCATCTTTGGTAGGCAATTCTTCAATAAGGCATCTATCTTTCTTAAAGATTTCTTTCTTTATAGTTATCAATCTTTTAGGCATAAGATCAAAAAATTCATTTTTGGCAAATGGTTCCTTTATGATAGTAAAAAGATCGGGATGAATACTTATAGATTTAAGATCCGCATTTTCCTTACTAGATGATTCACCCTTATTTTTAGGAACATACATAAGCTTGGCAATTTTAGTGGGAGGACTAGGAGTATTCTTTACAGAAGAAAAAGCGGTTCCCAAGTTAGTAATGATACCCTCAAGTTTATCGATTCGGGTAGAATCTAGGTTTATTTTCTCATTGACCATGGGTTCCTTCTCCTGAATAATTTTCAAAGTCATTCCTACCTTAGATCCATATTGAGTAATTTGATTCTGGATCCTTTTATCTAGGTTTTCAATGGATTCGATGGTAGCAACTTTGTTTTCAATAATTTCAAGCCTTTGCATAACATGCTCCAAAGTTAACATAGTTCCATTAACCAAAAGAGGTGGTGAGCCAAATAAATCTATTAAAGCATTATAAGAATCAAAAGTATGGCTACCCAAGAAATTCCCTCCGGTAATGGTATCAAGGATATATCTATACCAAGGATTAGCACCTACGTAAAAATTATGAAGAAGAACTGAAGTAGATTGCTTCCTGGTAGATCTATTTTGAGCATTGCAAATTCTATACCAAGCATCTTTTAGATTTTCTCCCTCCCTTTGCTTAAAATTTAGAACTTCATTCTCGGGAGATAGCGGAGAAGATAAGAGACTAGTCATAATGACAAGCAAGCGAACTAACACACGAGCAAACAAAAGGCAAAAGGAAAAAGAGGAGGAGATTGGGAAAGAGAGGGCTAATAAAACGGCAAGGGTGAAGTGAGGGAGAGGAAAACGAGAGGCAAATGGCAAATAATGTAATGCGAGAGATAGGGATTGTGATGGGTACTTGGTATGTTGACTTTTGCATAGACTCCTCGGCAACGGCGCCAGAAATGGCTCGTTGTCGGGAGTCCAAATCTTCACTTGACTTCACGTAAGCCTCCCCGGCAACGGCGCCAGAAATCCTTCTTGCTACGTCTCGAGCTTGCGTTGGTTTTCCCCGAAGAGGAGGGGATGATGCAGCATAGTAGCGTAAGTATTTCCCTAAGTTTTTGAGAACCAAGGTATCAATCCAGTAGGAGGCCACGCGCAAGTCCCTCGTACCTGCACAAAACGATAGCTACTCGCAACCAACGCGATTAGGGGTTGTCAATCCCTTCACGGTCACTTACGAAAGTGAGATCTGATAGAGATAATATTTTTGGTATTTTTGGTATAAAGATGCAAAGTAAAAAGTAAAAGCAAAGCAAGTAAATAAAGTGATGGAGATTGATATGATGAGAATAGACCCGGGGGCCATAGGTTTCACTAGTGGCTTCTCTCAAGAGCATAGATACTCTACGGTGGGTGAACAAATTACTGTTGAGCAATTGATAGAATTGAGCATAGTTATGAGTATATCTAGGCAATGATCATGTATATAGGCATCACGTCCGAGACAAGTAGACCGAAACGATTCTGCATCTACTACTATCACTCCACTCATCGACCGCTATCCAGCATGCATCTAGAGTATTAAGTTAAAAACAGAGTAACGCCTTAAGCAAGATGACATGATGTAGAGGAATAAATTCATGCAATATGATAAATACCCCATCTTGTTATCCTCGATGGCAACAATACAATCGTGCCTTGCAACCCTTACATCACTAGGTAAGGACACGCAAGATTGAACCCAAAGCTAAGCACTTCTCCCATTGCAAGAACTACCAATCTAGTTGGCCAAACCAAGCGGATAATTGAAGAGACTTGCAAAGATAAACAATCATACATAAAAGAATTCAGAGAAGAATCAAATATTTTCCATAGATAAGTTGGATCATAAACCCACAATTCATCGGTCTCAACAAACACACCGCAAAAAGAAGATTACATCGAATAGATCTCCACGAGAGAGGGGGAGAACATCGTAGTGAGATCCACAAAGAGAGAAGAAGCCATCTAGCTACTAGCTATGGACCCGAAGGTCTGAAGTAAACTACTCACACTTCATCGGAGGGGCTATGGTGAAGATGTAGAAGCCCTCCGTGGTGGATGCCCCCTCCGGCGGAGCTCCGGAACAGGCCCCAAGATGGGATCTCGTGGATACAGGAAGTTGCGGTGGTGGAATTAGGTTTTTTGGCTCCGTCTCTGATCTGTTGGGGGTACGTACGTATATATAGGAGGAAGGACTACGTCGGTGGAGCGTCAGGGGGCCCACGAGGCAGGGGGGCGCGCCCAGGGAGGAAGGGCGCGCCCCTCACCCTCGTGACCGCCTCTGGCAGTCCTTGGAGTAGGGTCCATGTCTCCTGGATCACGTTCGGTGAGAAGATCAAGTTCCCGAAGGTTTCATTCTGTTTGGACTCCTTTTGATATTCCGTTTCTTCGAAACACTGAAATAGGCAAAAAACAACAATTCTGGGCTGGGCCTCCGGTTAATAGGTTAGTCCCAAAAGTAATATAAAAGTGGAAAATAAAGCCCATTATAGTCCAAAACAATAGATAAAGTAGCATGGAGCAATCAAAAATTATAGATACGTTGGAGACGTATCAGGGAACGATCTCTTGGTGCTAACCTTGCCGTGGTTGCAGGAGGAGGACAGCAGCAGGAGGAGCCACTGGGGGCTACCCCCAACACGCCGCCCCCATCGACCACGTCACCCCGAGGGGCGTCCCCGACAAGGGCGCCAAGCACTGAGCCCATGCACACGGAGGAGGAGGCGAACTCGGGCGCTGGTGGCTTCGCCTCGGCGCGAAATGTTGGCGGCGAAGGGACCTCTGCTTCCCAACCCGGCACGGGTAAGTCACTCGCCTTCTGCCCCTGTTCCTTTTTCTCTTCTTTCTGAATCTTGGTCTTGGCTTCGCCTCTTCCCCTTCTCGGCATCCAGATCCTTCCTCGGCGAATCCGGAGGATATAGACACTGTCATCGAGGATGTCACCAAGGATTCCGCGGCGGAGGCCAAGAAGATCGCCACCGAGGAGGCCGCCAAGGGGCCCGCCGGGGAGTCTGGCAAGGCTGCTGCCGAGGAGGCCGGCAAGGGGCCTGATGAGGAGGCCAACAAGGCCGCTGCCGAGGAGGAGGTGGTTGACGACGAACCTTCCTCCTCCGCTGCCTCTGGCTCAGGCAGGTACCTGAGGGTGAGCGACGACCTGTTCGTCCACCTCCCAGGGACGGCGAGCACCGGGGCTCCCGTTGAAGGGGAGGTGTTCGATGATGAAGTGCTAGTCGCTGCCAGGCCTGAGGTCATTGACGAGCCGAGCGCCGGTGGTGGCGGTTCCCAGGAAGAGTGACTCCTCCAGGCCATGGGTGCCAACTTCCGGAAGCTCCGGGCGCTTCACCGCGCTCGCTTGGACAAGGCAAAGTCCAGGATGGCGGTGGTGGCAAGGCGGAGGCGGACTTCGAGAAGCGCGTCGCCAAGGCGCAGCACTACAAAAAAAGACACATCCGTGACATTTTGGGCCGAACGAAATTATTTTCTGTCATACATATGACACTTCTATGATGATAATTGTGACAAAACCCGGTATCATCATAGATGTGGTGGGCTCCTACTTCTATGAAAAAAATCATGACAGAAAATGGGCTTTTCGTCCTAGGCGGGCCGGAGAAGCAGCTGCATGACATTCTTTGGGCTGTCCATGACGGAAAAAACCATGGTAGAAGCGAGGGGGAGGAAAATTTTGAGGAGTTGCGGTTACGGTGGGAGGTCGGGGCGAGCGATGCGCGCGTTTCTCTCGACGCGTCTGCAGCGTGTGTGCGGCGTTCGCTCTAATCGAACCCGAAGCGAGGCGTTGGGCTCTAATGAACCCGGCGATTACTGCAGGGCTCGTGTTCTTGAACACGAGAGATCGATCGATGGCTGTTAAGCGAAGCCGATCCAGCGATTCTTCTCATTGTTGCTAGCGAAGCTGATCGATTGGATGAGCAGTGGCGTTGCGGGGGTTTAGATGAGCGATGGCGGTGGCATTGCTCTGGATGAACAGGAACCCGTGGTGTGGAGGCTGGATGAGCATGAGCGGTGGAGGGTGGCCGTGGAGGGTGGTTGAACAGGAACCCGTGGTGTGGAGGGCTGGATGAGCGATGAGCGGTGGAGGGGTGCCCGTGGAGGGTGGTTGAGCGATGGCGGTGGAGTAGCGCGCGGTGGAGGCTGGATGAACAGGAGCCCGTGGAGGCTAGAGGAGGTCGACGGTAGCCCGTGGAGGCTGGAGGAGGTCGACGGTGGATATGAACAATATCCCGTGGAGTCCCGTTTTGCGGTACGCCACACCCCTCCCGATGAACAGGTCCCCCGTTTCGACCGTAGGAGGTCCATTTCGTTTGTTTTGCGGTATGCCACACCCCTCCCGATCAACAGGAACCCCGTTTCGACCGTAGGAGGTCCGTTTCCTCCGTTTTGCGGTACGCCACTCCCCTCTCGATCAACAGGACCCCCGTTTCGACCGTAGAAGGTCCGTTTCCTCCGTTTTGCGGTACGCCAGGCCCCTCCCGATCAACAGGACTCCGTTTCGAACATGGCCGGTCGAACACAAGGCCGTTTCCTCCGTTGTGCAGTACGCCATGCCTCGTTTCCATCGCCTGTTCCGTCCAAGCCCTCCCGATGAACACGACCACGCATTCCGTTCCGACCCAGACGGTTGGCTCCCCATGAACACGACGACGGCGCTGTTTCAGCGTTCGACCCAGCCATGTACGTGCGCGCGCGATAGGCGTTGAGACCCTTCCCGTATGTACGACGCGTGGCGTATTTTCTTTCTTGCACCCTCGCCGCTATGCGTGCGTGTACATGCTACGCGCGCCTCTACTACGACGTGCGGCGCCTCTACTACGGCATGTGCGGCGCCTCTACATCCACCGGTATATATGTACGTACGTTCGCGACCAGAATGACAATGCTACGTGCGCCGACCAGGTGGGTCCCGGTATCGAGCACTTCCTTGCGTGCGAAGATGTAGCCGGTGGGTCCCAGCAGTCAGGGGGCGAATCGTTTTTTTGGACGCACTTGCGTGTGAAGATGTAATTGGTGGGTCCCAGCAGACAGGGGGAAACGTTTTTTCGCTAAATACGGTGGCCCGTCTAGTGGGTCCCCGCTGTCAGGTGGAGGAATAATTATTTTGCGCGTAATAAGGAGGCACTTCCTTGCTGCGGCCGTGGACCCAGTTGTCAGCCTCTCCACGTACAGTCCACGTCCGATGGAAGCCATTCCTTGACCACGTTGACTACGCTGCGCAGAGAGCACCAGGGCGGTGGACGACAGCGAGGCCTAGGAAGGGGACGACGCGGAGCCGGGGAAGACGCGGCAGTGGATGCCCACGTGTGGAGGAGTATGAGGGTTCACTCGTTCGGCTGCGGTGTGAGGCTGCCGTCGCCGCAGAATAACATGGGGTGTGGGTGCGTAGAGGGATGGCCTAGCCAGCGGTGAGAGTAGTAGGGGGCGGTGAGGCCTCCGCGGCATCACAGCCGGCCACGGGCGGCAGGAGCAGGCAGCACGACCGGCGTTGCTTTATGCGGCTGGAGCAAGAAGACCAGAGGTTGAAGAAGCACTACGGCCGTTGGATGGACATCGTACGGTCACTGGAGCTACAATCGTTCATATATTGACTAAAGTTGACAAAGGACTCCGTCCCAGTCAACTTAGTAGGCCCACAAGTCAGCCTCCCACCAAGGTTGGACCCAGCTAGCAGGGGGTATTCATTTTTTTGTGCGTAATAAGGAGGCGCTTCCGGTGGGTCCGAGTTGACAGCGGGGGGAACTTTTTTTGCGAAATATGGTGGCCCATCCTGTGGGTCCCAGCAGTCAGGGGGAAACATTTTTTTCACGAAATATTGGTGGCCCGTCCGGTGGGTCCCTGCCGCCAGGTGGAGGAATACTTATTTTCCGCGTAATAAGGAGGCACTTCCTTGCGGCTGCCGTGGACCCAGCTGTCAGCCTCTCCACGTACAGTACTCTTCCGATGGAAGTCGGTCGTTGACCACATTGACCACGCCACGCCGAGAGCACCACGGCAGTGGACGACGGCGAGGCCTAGGAAGGGGACGGCGGGGAGCTGGGGAAGACGCGGCAGTGGAAGCCCGTGCGGAGAGGAGTACGAGGGTTCACTGGTTCGGCTGCGGTGTGAGGCTGCCGTTGCCGCAGGGCCTGGCCAGCGGTGGGAATAGTAGGGGGCGGTGAGGCCTCCGCGGCAGCACAGCCGGCCACGGGAGGCAGGAGCATGCGGCATGATCGGTGCTGCTTTGGGTGGCCGGAGCAAGAACACCAGAGGTTGAAGAAGCACTACACCGTTGGATGGCCATCGTACGGTCACTGGAGTTAGAATCGTTCATATTGACTAAAGTTGACAAAGGCCCCCGTCCTAGTCAACTTAGTAGGCCCACAAGTCAGCCTCCCACCATGGTGGGTCCCAGCTAGCAGGGGGAGTATTCATTTTTTTTGTGCGTAATAAGGAGGCACTTCCGGTGGGTCCGAGCTGACAGCGTGGGGAACGTTTTTCGCGAAATACGCTGGCCCGTCCGGTGGGTCCCAGCATTCAGGGGGGAAACGTTTTTTTCGCGAAATAAGGTGGCCCGTCTGGTGGGTCCCTGCTGTCAGGTGGAGGAATAATTATTTTGCGCGTAATGAGGAGGCACTTCCTTGCGGCCTCCTAGACCCAGCTGTCAGCCTCTCCACGTACAGTACTCTTCCGATGGAAGTTGGCCATTGACCACGTTGACCACGCCACGCCGAGAGCACCAGGGCGGTGGTCTGGACGATGGCAAGGCCTAGGAAGGGGACGACGCGGAGCCGGGGAAGACGCAGCAGTGGTAGCCCACGCGGAGAGGAGTACGAGGGTTCACTGGTTCGGCTGCGGTGTGAGGCTGCCGTCACCGCAGAATAACAGGGGGTGTGGGTGAGTAGAGGGATGGCCTGGCCAGCGGTGTGAGTAGTACGAGGCGGTGAGGCCTCCGCAGCATCACAGCCGGCCATGATAGGCAGGAGCATGCGACACGACCGGAGCTGCTTTGGGCGGCCGGAGCAAGAAGACCAGAGGTTAAAGAAGCACTACGACCGTTGGATGGATATCGTACGATCACTACAGCTAGAATCGTTTATATTGACTAAGTTGACAAAGCCCTTGGTACGCGTCAACTTAGTAGGCCCACAGCTCGGATTTGGCAGAGAACATATAGCCTATTTGCGATTTGTAAGAATGTACAACCCATTTTTCAATTCTAATGGAATTTACTACAACCCATTTACGGGTTTGTTAAAAGTACATCCCAACTTCTAGCTAGGACAACGATTAATAATTTCAAAAAACCGCTCAAAACAGAATTAAAAAAAATTCCCACATTTTGATGGGATCCAAAATATTTTTATCCGAAATTTCTAGTCAGGTTAAATATAATTTCAAAATAAAGTTGTATCATGTTAAAATCCAATGAAATATTGCGCACGCAACAAGTAATGAAATTAAAATTTCCAAATTCCAAAAATAATATATTTTTCAAACTAATTACGTGTTTGGTGCATAGTAATTGCCCAGTTATTATAATTACATCCCATTTATTATTTCTTAAAGTCCATTCTCTTGTTAAGCCTAATGCATACCTCCTAGGAAACTTTGCAGCCAATGAAGCGGATAACAAGTTGACCGGATATTGTGTACAACTGTTGGCCCGATTGCATTGCGATGTTGAAAAAAAGGCACATGTAGTATAGTAAAACCTAACATGGTTACTCAGCCCACATTCAGGGACGCTGGAAAGGCCCAAACAAGGCTTCTGTACAACTTTTTGAAGTCACTGAGCTCAATTAATAACTTAAGAAAAAAGTTATATTACAGTGGAACCAAATTAAAAGCTGTCACGATCAAATAAATAATTCAATGGGTCCCACTTGTGCGTGTGCGTGTGTGTGTGCGTGTGTGTGTGTGTGTGAGAGAGAGAGAGAGAGAGAGAGAGAGAGACCCATCGGTCGATGCTCGTAAATACATCTTTCAGCCATATGCATTGCTGATGCTCAGTAAAAACTTATATAGTTGACACAATCATATAGAACATCATAGCACACTGAACTTGCATACAAAAATTTCACGCAGGCGGCACAATCGGGATGGAAGCAGTGGATCGCTATGGGAAGGGCTATGTTGAAACCAACGAAGTCGTACATAACGGTTCATCGTCTTTATAAATGACGGGGAAATATCTTGAATGTTGCGCAAAGAAAACAGACAGACAACACAATAAGTTCTGCTAGCACATTAAGTTGACGTACAACCCTTTCTAAAAAAAGTTCAGGTACAAAATTAGAACAGGTCACAATCAAATGTACTGGCATATCAGCGCTTCAAACCCATAGCTCGGATTTAACTAGTACTATCTGACAAGATTCAGTTGTTACCTCAAATTAGAGCACATCCAGCAGCCAGCCCCGCCTCTTCTCCCAAAGAAGCGATGGCCTCCGCTTGTAGCGATGGAGTAGGCCCTGTGCAATCCATCGTTTGAGCAACACGGGAAAGTCGGCGTTGACTCTGTAATGGGCGTCATCGACGGACCACAGCACCAGCGGCGGCGGCAGGACTTGATTGATGGATTGACCACTTCTTAGACATGCACGAACACTCGATACAGGTACATCCCTAACGTGGTCCACGGCGGCCTTGGTGGCGACAAATAGTACAACCCCGGTTCCTGCACCGGTATCTCAACACCAATAACCTTCGGTATGATGGACGGCTTCTTCATCCATGCCATAACCGTCAGAGCCCAGCTGTCTGGAGGAACAAACATACTTACGAGCTCACCTCCAAGGTCGTTGATACTCGTTCATGGACTCGCTGTTCCAAGCACGTCGAGGCATGCCGTGGAAGGCAAGCTTTGTTAAAAACTCAAGCTCAGAAGGCACCGAGCCCCATCCTGGGTGCCACCGATCAAAGCTCACAAGCGCGCCATCGCAGAACAAACGCCGAGAAGATTCGAACACACGACTGCAGTCGGAAGTTGTTCAGAACCTGACGAAGAAATCAGCCGGTGGCGGACAGACTTCGACGAGCAAGTCACTTATTTGGATGCCGTGCGCAATGCCAAGAGCTTTGACAAGGTCGTCCGGCAAGACGGGAGGCCAGTCGCCGTTGATGGTTACCATCAGCACTTTGCCGGCAAAATGATCATCAAGCGCCGCCATGCCACCGTTGAGCGACAACACAGCAGCGACCGAAGGCAGGACGGACCTCAGGATCTCCGGCACGGAGATCCGCGTTGATCGGCGACATGATAGTGCGCTTGAGTACATGGAGTACAGGAGGGGGATTTGGGGGGGCTGGGTAGGAATCGAGATTCCAGAGGTGGGGAGGGCGGAGGCGGGGATGAAAAGGTAGCATGAATTTGAACGCGCCTAATATGCTCTCGGCGTGCAAGCGCCGAAAACAACGGTGGCGCCCACATGTCGGCCTAAGAGTCCTTATTCTTTCTTTTTGGAGAGCCCGGCCTTTTTTCAGGATCTTTTGAGAGCCCGGCCGAGAGTCATAATTGACCTGTTTGGCATTGCGTTACTACTCGGCCCATATTCAACGACACCTCCTTGGCCCAAACAAGTGTACATCATCGAAAAGACAGTGAGCTCAAATTATATAACTTGAAAAAGGAGATATACTCGAACCTTTGGAGAATGGTGATGCCCTCATTTAGCCCACCAGTGAGTTCGAGACAATAAACAGTTCGAAACAACAATATATACAACATTCAAACAACGACTAGTGACTACTCGACATAAACAACAAGACATGATAGTTCATAAGAAGTCTTGCTACACCACCAAAACGCACCCATCTGCGGCTTTCGGACTCTCGTGATCCAGGGCGAGAATGACATTCTAAACTGAAGCAACTATTACATAGAAAGAGTGACATAGACCAGGATGACCAAATGACAAGGAATATGCATAACAAAAGAACTACCCATCCAGAACCAGCAGCAAAGAAAACAAAGTCATTTGAAGAGATGATCCAACACCATCATAATTTGCGGCCCCGCTTCAGCGACCAGTGATCTGGAGACACCAGTACTCAACCCTTTCGATGCAACAACCCAATTACCTATCAACCTGAAGGCTTGAACCACATCACTGCCTGTCGTAATTGAGACATCCAAGGATCAAAGTTAATCCGGATGCCTTTGTCATTCTCACCTTCTTTTGGCTGCAGGCTGTATCTTTGACAATCAGGCGAGTATGCTCCCGAACTCCTAGGGCTCGCCGTGTAGACACAGTTTTCCATAGCAAACAGAGCCTCTCTGCCATCAAGGTCCTTGCCAACGGTGATCTCCTGGTTAATCGGATAATTGATCCGAGAAACAGAGAGTGTGAACCAAGGCTGTTTACCCGCCTCCAACTAAAAAATCCTAAAGGCCCCAACAAGCTGGTATCTTGCTCATAGGCGTAACAACCATTGTCCGGATACTCATGTATTTACGGTGCTTGTATCTGATGGGTTTTTGCAATATAACTTTTCGGATCATGTGTCCGAATGATCATCGATCTTTTGCCGTCGTCGTCGATCGAGCTAGGAACCAGTTATGCTTCCTGTTTTTGGCAAAGGTGGTGTAATTACAAAGGGCGAGCTGTAGGGACACTGCATCATATCAAAAGGACAGGCATTGTTAATGTAAGATCATCATTGTTCGAGTATGAGTAGGATGATGCTAGAAACAGCATTGATATGTCCTGTTGGGAACTGGGAGGAAAATACAGGAAATGTATCTTGGGTTCGAAAATATAGAAGTGCCATGCATGGTTATACTCATGTTATCTCGCAATCGATTCTTCACAGAAACTACCATGTCATGCATGTTATGTAATCATGTTCTATCCTCACAAACAAATTCTTCAAGGTAACTAATAGACCATGCATTGTTATATACTCGTGTTCTGTGGGCAAATTTTTTGTGAGGATATTATTCTAGCCATTGATTGCTGAAGGGAGAATATAGGTATGTACACATGGTAAGCATTGCAGGATTTCACTACTTCCAAATATAGAGTTCTCCATATGCACATTTACTTCCCTAATGTATGGTTAGATGAAACCAACAGTGTGGAGCATGTTTCTACATCATGAAAATGAGGAAACTAACATGGCCATTGATACACACTCATATTTAGTAGTAGTCTATAGATTACTGTAAAATAAGGATAATATCCATATATTCCTAACCGTTTGATTATTCAGGGTACAAATTGGCTGTAATGACATGGTCACAATCGCATGAATTAACTCATTCCAAATATAGCTGATTCTGGCGTCTCTAATATATTGCCATAGTTCTACTCAAATTCTGCTCAAACAGGATATGCCAATCATCACAAAAGTTCAAACAGTGTCATGGCGTCATCATTAACATGAGATAGAAACAACTTACACGCGCCGTCCCAGCAATACGTGGTGCCATCTGCTTTGTCGATCGCGTAGATGATGCCATTGTGTTCAATAGCATCACAGAAGTGTGTATCAGCTTTGACGATGATCCACTGCGAGCCGAGTTGTCTCCAGCTAAAAAAGGCACCGGCGTAAAGATAGGCGAGTCCGCGGTTGAACAAGGCAATTATCTTGAAGTCTGCGTAATTCGCATGTCGTGTGGGTACTTGGCAGATTACAATCTTCTGCAAAACAAGGTCCGTCCAACTGACGTAGTAATCTAGATGACTTGGACCACGATGGTAACACTCTATATAATCCAACGGAGGAAGGATAATCTCATGGGAGGTCTGGAAGTTCACGAGCACCAACTTTTTACCGTCTTCTATGAAGGCAGCCATCCAGTGGGAGTTCATGCCGACCCAGTACATACCTGGCAAGAAGTTTCGGGCGATGGCGATCGGATCGATGTCGAGGGAAATGATGTCGGCGACACACTACATACCGCAAAGAAGTTTTGGCTAATGGAGATTGGATTGAAGTCGAGGGCATCATGCGCCTCCGTATCATGGTGAGCCAATCTCGCAAGACCAGATAGCAGCAAGCAGGGTGTCTTGAAAAGCTTAGGCCTCACTTGACGATGGCCGTTTGCATGTCCCTCGAGCATGCAGCCAGCCGCAGGCGGTCAACATATCCATACACGAACAACAGAGGTTGAGGATGTCACTGGGAGATTGCTCAATCGCGGCTCATATGGAGCTTGCGGTTCGTGTTCGGCCATGGTGGAGTTTGAAGGGGCTTGATTTACGGGGAGAAGGATGTCGGTGCTGGAGCGGCTAGCGAGGAATAGTGGTCTTGGAGGAGGCGAGTGAGGCGACGGTACACGAAGGCCACAGTGAGATGGAGACGATGGACGGAGAAGGAGATGGAGATGGAGTGGTGCTATGGGAGCGGAGAGGAAGACGAGGCGAGTCGCCAATGTGCTGTACATCAGCGGTGACAGATCGCCTGAGTGCATGTGGTGAGGCTGACTTTGGTAACCCGAACACGCCGCCTCGCTGGACTAGTGTCGGCGCAGGGTGTTGCCACTTCACTGTGAGGACCGGATGTATAGTATTTTGACCATCAAGTGTACCACAGCTATACTACTACTACTACTACTAGTAGTAGGAACATGCGTACTCGAGTATTGTATAGCGGAAATAGGTCTCCCGTGCTAGCATGCCTGTTCACTTCATCGTTCAGGTATCATCCATATTGCGAGCAGAACCAAATTCTCGTGCATGCCCAATCAACGCCCTGCCGCGATGCATGCAGTGGTCGTTCTGGTGCATCAAGAACGGCATGCAGATCGTTCCACACTTGAGAAGAGGAATAATGTAAAGGTAGAACGCGGCAGCAGAGGAAGAGAACACTGGCTAACGAGGCTGGGAGGGGATCGAGCAGGAAGTTAATGCTCCACGCCTAAATGTTTTGGGAAAACCTGATTTTCATAAGGTGACTTATACTCTCCTAAACGGTGGGAGTATTCCTTAACCAGAGAATGTTGTGTCTCCCACTAACGCACTCAAAAAAAAAGCTACGACACATTTTTTATCTGTTTGCATAGGTCCCACCTATCAGTAAGGATGGGCACGTACACGAATAGGTATGACTCCTTAGTCTACCCGCATAGCCTTTTCGTTAGTCTACCTAGCCGTCTAATCAACTGCCTGCACGCCACTTCTCCCATTTACTTCTCCATCGGGAACCGATTCGCCTCGGCTTCTTCACCTCCCCTTCGTCTTCATTTGCATCCAAACCCCACTGCGTTCACATTGTTTTAACCTCTTTAAATAATCATCTACTACTTCAGTTAGACTAGCCATCTAATCCTAATTCTCCAAACCATAGCCCTCTGTTCTAGCGGTTCCAAATGGCGAAAGAGATCGAGATGCAGGTTTTTAGCATCCAACATGTCCTCATCGAAGGCTCGATGCGCATAGTTGCCACCGTCACCGTCCAACCAAGGGTTGTTCGGCAGTGGATCAACAATGTATCCAACTCCCTCAAAAAGGTAGAGACGAGGGTCATCGGTCTCGACGCAGAGTACACGGAGCGTGCCCCTGGGAAGATCCAACGCGACGCCGTCCTTCAGCTGTGCCTCGAAGATGATGTTTTGGTGTACCACATCATACACTCGCCCTCCATACCAGGTGAGCTTCACGATTTCTTATCTCGGGAGGACGTATACTTCTGTGGGGCAGCCATCGAAGGGGACAAACAGAAGCTGGAGCCGTACAACCTTGATTTGAAAAGCATCGCTGACCTACAAACAAGAATCAAAATTCCTGTAGAAGGTTGTGCTAAACAGACACCATCCCTATTCTAGTAGCAAATTTTGTGCTCGGTACAAATCTTCAGAAGGGTGAAGAGACGGTGGCATTAAGGTCGTCTGGATGGGAGAATTATCCCTTGACGTACGAGCAGATAAAATATGCTGCCCTTGATGCCCGTGTGAGTTTCGAGATAGCTGCATGGTCCAAAGAGCTTGTTGCGAAGCCGTCTCCCACAGAGAATGAGAACAAGAAGAAGAAGAAGAAGGATAAGAAGAAGAAGAAGAAGAAGAAGAAGAAGAAGAAGAAGAAGAAGAAGAAGAAGAAGAAGAAGAAGACGAAGAAGAAGGAGAAGAAGAAGAGAAGAAGAAGGAGAAGAAGAAGGAGAAGAAGAAGGAGAAGAAGAAGGAGAAGAAGAACGAGAAGAAGGAGAAGAAGAAGGAGGAAAAGAAGAAGGAGGAGAAGAAGAAGGATGAGAAGAAGAAGGATGAGAAGAAGAAGGAGGAGAAGAAGAAGGAGAAGAAGGAGAAGAAGAAGGAGAATAAGAAGGAGAAGAAGAAGGAGAAGAAGGAGGAGGAGAAGGATAAGGAGAAGCAGGAGGAGAAGGAGAAGCAGGAGGAGAAGGAGGAGAAGGAGGAGAAGAAGGAGGAGAAGAAGGAGGAGAAGAAGGAGGAGAAGAAGAAGCAGAAGAAGGAGAAGAAGAAGGAGAAGAAGAAGGAGAAGAAGAAGGAGAAGAAGAAGGAGAAGAAGAAGGAGAAGGAGAAGGAGAAGGAGAAGAAGAAGGAGAAGGAGAAGGAGAAGGAGAAGAAGAAGGAGAAGGAGAAGGAGAAGGAGAAGAAGAAGGAGAAGAAGAAGAAGAAGGAGAAGAAGAAGGAGAAGAAGAAGAAGAAGGAGAATAAGAAGAAGAAGAAGAAGAAGAAGAAGAAGAAGAAGAAGAAGAAGAAGAAGAAGAAGAAGAAGAAGAAGAAGAAGAAGAAGAAGAAGAAGAAGAAGAAGAAGAAGAAGAAGAAGAAGAAGAAGAAAAACGCTGTACCAGCAGGACGACATTATGGATGGATGAACTATTTCCTCTCTTGTAAAAAATTATTCCCTCTCGGTGTATATTGATATAGATGGACTATTTCGATGGTGTGCATGTCTTTGGAACAGAGTAGTAGCATGGGTCCGCTTGACTATAAGGAACTATTTATCCGCATATATAGCTTTCTCTGCTACTCCTTCCAGTGATCGGTATGCAGTGCATGTGTCCGTAGACATGACAGACTGTCCATGGAAGTTCAACTACGGCGACCATCACGTTTCATCTCGCGATTCCCACGACGCCTCTCCAACCCACGGCACCACGTCCCCCGACGTGCGCCTCACCCCTCTCGGCCGCACCGCCCCTCTGCCTTTGTGTGCATGACATGTGGGCCACCTAAAATGCGGCGAGCATCAAGTTTCTACCACAGCCACCCGCGATTCCCACGACGCCGCTCGAACCCATGAAACCACACGTCCCCCGACCTGCGGCTCACCCCTCTTGGCCCCACTGCCCCTCTGCCTTTGGGAGCATTACATGTGGACCAGTCACCTACCGGATCCACATGTTATTGACTCAAAGGTAGGTGTAGTAAGGTGCTGAAGCTCAGTCCCGACGGCCCTGAGAGGGAAATGTAACTCCTGCGCCAGGGCTTGTGGTGCTCCCGCAGCACAAATTCGTGCCAAACTCGAGATTTGTTTCTTTACTATACATGAACTCAATGATTTAGTGGACATTGTAATCTCAACATGTGATGGGGAGCTCAAAACAAATAAACTGGGAGAGAGGGAGTATATCGTAGGATGTGTCCCATACAAAATAAGTCCCCTGGTTTGTCACCGTGAAGACGCGGTTAGAAAGGAGCACAACGTCTTCCTACTCGTACGGCAACAAATCGGCCACAGACAGCATGGTCCGCCTTTGACCGCCATGTGCAAGGTTCATGCTATCTTTTATTCAATCTCACCGTGGTTCCATCGTACCAATTCATGCGGTGGCCCGTTGCATGGCTGATCCCAATGTTGGACAAAGGTTCTACGGGAACGGTGTCACCGTTGTAAATGTTGTGCAAATTGATGTTGGTACCCTCCCGTACGACCGTACATATGCAAGCCAATCTCCACTTGCACCGAGCCTAGCCTGTGAAACTGTGGGCAGGGGGAGAATTAGGAAATGGACACGGAAGTAGTCTTTAGAATGCATTTACTACGTGGTCAAACTCATCTTACCTGCTCATCGGAGGAAATCCGAGTGCCCCTCAACGTCGGCATCTCAAGGGGTGTCAACTTGCAACTACGGCCACGCCGCGCTGGAGAGACCACCAAGGAAACATCCTCGTGCGTTCCACGGAACATCAAGATGCATTTGTATGAGTAGTTTATCTTGTGAGAGAAAAGGATGAACGAGGGAAGGCCTCTAGAGATAGAGATGGACACTACTACTACCAGTGTGCTGGCCCGTGCGTTTCAAACTAGTACTAGCATAATACTTGTTCACGTGCTAGAAATATAAACACTCTAGTTTTGATATACATGTGTCAGCAGACACGACAGCTTGTCCATGGAAGTTGAACCACGACGACCATCACGTTTCTTGTTTCTACCATTGCCACACCCACACGCGATTCCCACGACGCCGCTCCAACCCACGGCACGGCGTCCCCGGCGTGGACATGGATCCTCGGCGTGGCTATCTTGCCTTGCCTGCCTTTCCTTCGACGACAGGTGGGACCCACACTTATGGGTCCCACATGTCGATGTTTATAATGGTAGGATTGTTCGTGCCCTCATCCCTCTCGGCCCCACCGCTCCTCTGCCTTTGTGTGCATGACATGTGGGCCAGCTGAACTGCGGCGACCATCAAATTTCTACCACAGACACACCCGATTGGACGCGGTTTTCCTGCTCCACTGCTGTGCTCCGATTCGTACTCCCGCACCATCGAATTTTCATCCAGCGGCTGTGACACATTTCATCCCGGGCATCAATCCTCAGCTGGAGTACTTATGTACTACAGGTAGTACCCGCTGATGTGGCCATCTACGCATCGTAACGCCCCGACGCCCAGTTGTGGTACCCTCGCCACGGCCACGCCACCACCGGCCGGTTCATCTCGAACGAGTGAGTCATGAACCATGCCACCACCATGAGAATGACATGTGGGCCAGCCGCATTTAAGGCCCGCATGTCATTGACTCATAGGCCGGGCACTAGGTCACTGAAGTTCGGTCCCGTGGGCCCCGAGAGGGAAATGTAACTCCTGCGGCAGGCCTTGTGGTGCTCCTTGATCTGAGCTCGTGCTAAAACTGGAATTTGTTTCTTACTACTAACAACTAGTACTAGTAAGGTACACGTGCATTGCACGCATGAGATTCTGGTGGTTTGTGCATTATGCTTCTACATGTGGAGTTTTCTGGATTCTAACATGTGGCAAAATCTGGTGGAATGTAAGGTTAGGCAAGTTTGATTAATTCAGGTGAGTGTTTGGTTCAAGCCACACCTTAGGCAAGCCACACTGACCCCACATGACATACACACAAAAAATGTGGCAAGATTCCCTTAAGCTTGCCAACTTGTGGCTCTCATTTTGAAGAACTTATTAATAACTTTGCCTGAGCTTAGTTGTGGCAAAGTTAGTCATGCATTAAGTTCAACCATGGAGTCTTCTAGATTATACATGTGGCAGAATCTGGTGGATGATATCCAATGGCCGGTAGTGCTCGGATTTGCCATCTTTGTACCGTCGGATTGGCTTCATCCAACGACCAACTTTCAAAGTTTTTCACACACTATATAGGGGGTATAGATATAGATGTGCCAGTCCGTTGCAATGGATCCAAAGTATATCTATTTATTGGAGTGCACTCTAAACACATTATCTATTTATTTTTCGCTAACCTTCCGTAGCCATACAACCAAGACACATAAGATTCTTGGGTGCCCCCCACATTATATTATTCATACTACGTTGATTGAAAAAAAGATAAATCACCCAAAACAAGATCTTCCCGTTTTTTGTTCCTACGATGTTGTGCCGTGCACGCATCGACTAGTTGTATAGTGGTAGTACTAGTAATATAGTATTAGGAGTACAAACTTGGTAAGTACTAGTAGGAGTAGTACTAGTACGGAATGCTCCTACTCTATCAACGAGCCCCGTCTGACACAAAATTTCTTGGCTTCCGTGCTACAGCTAGATCTTCCCCTTGTTTCAATTTTCCAACCCGGCGGCGGGCGGGGTGTCGGTTTGCTCATCGGGCGGTCCCACATGAAAGTGAAAATGCTAGGCACAGGGGCGGAGCTACGTGAGGGCCAACACGTGCCCTGGCCCGCCCAACCTAGCAGGATTTTCGTAGTTGTACATCCAGTTTTGAGGCATGGAACGTCAACACAAGGGTAATTTCTATAGCCTGGCTAGACTGGCACGCCCAATGTTTTGCTTCAAGCTCTGCCACTGCTAGGCAACACGCCTTCCCTAAGCTATGTGTCGTGCGGATGGGCGTGTTGTACTCCGATTCCCAGGCGTGTGGGGTGCGGCTTGACGTGGCAGGCCTTTTCCTTTACTAGCAATGTGCCCGTGCGTTGCATGACGGATCCAAAGTAGTAGAATAGTAGTATTTGCTCACAAACTTGAAAGAAATCACTATTGTTTTGATATACTCCTAATATATTACTCCCTCTCGTACCTAAATATTTGTCTTTTTGAGATTTCAAATGGACTATCACATACGGGTTATATAGACATATTCTAGTGTTTCTAGCAAGATGCCCTGCGTTGTACGAAGTTGATGGAAAAGTTAAGCACAACTTATAAATTGACGGATGTAGTACTAGTTACAGTGATGCATATAATTAAGCAAAGGGATCGCACATGTCGGTATTGACTGGAATGAGAATGCAACAACACAATAAGAATTAAGGCCACGATGATGCGATCGCAGTGGTGGTTACAGAAGGCAAGAAGAAAGATGGATCCACGAACGTACGACCTCCTCCTCCTCAACTTAGTGCGTCGGGCCACCGGCCGGCGGCTAAGGAGCGGCGGCTTTTGTGGCGAGGTCGAGGTGCTTCTCAACAAAGGCATCCAAGGCTTCCAGCCGGTTGAGGAAGGCCAACATCATAGCGTCCTCACTGGCCTTGTAGATACCTATGTACACGATTTGTTCGTACGCCTGGATGTGTAGGTCGACGAATTCTTGCAGGGCGAGGCGCCTCGCGGCGAGCGCGACCTCCAGGTGGACATTCTTCATGGCGTCGGCGGGCAGTCGCAGGGCCACCAGTGCTTGAAAGAGGTTCCGGCCATGGAGGCCGATTAGCGTGGAAGGCAATGAGGAGCCTGGGCGCGCGGGCTGGAGGAGTACGGCGATGTCGTCCGCGAGCTTCTTGAGGACGGCGAACTTGTTGCTGGTGGCAACGATCATCTGGTCCAACTGAGAGTCGTAGTTGGCGTCGACAGCGGCCATCCACCAGCCGGTCTCCAACACCGTCTGGAGACGATCCTCGGTGCCATGCCACAGGCTGGCGTCGTGGACAATCTGGTGCAGCCGCTGGCCTCTCACGCGCATCGCCGCCATGGGTCTGGAGCGAGCTCTTTTGCGCTTAGTGTAGGTGCTTAGGCAAGTGCTTAGGTGCGTACGATGTGGTAGATGCATTGGAATGGAGGAGGGGTGCCTTTATATGAGGCCAATGAGGGCAAACTGCGTTGCATTCACATCGTGCAACCTCTTTTCCCGGACCTCCTCCCATTACTTCCCTCATGCATTAATTGAAGGAGGATGCATCGGCCGTTCAACATATCGGGAACCGCTTCTCCCTCCCTCATCGCATTAAAGGCGTATCGGGAACTGCTGCGCGCCCATTGTCAAATCGAATACTCCCTCCGTCTAGGTGAGTATTAAGTCATCTTACGAAAACCAAATACTAGTAAACACATAGGCATGGTGCATTAACTCTCACGTTGTTTCTTATTTTTTGACATAAATAGAGGAATCAACCAAGAAGAGATGTGGGGCTTGTATGCTTTTAATGACTTGAGACTATCAAACATGACATGCAATGGTCAGTTCTTTGCAAAAGAACAAATACAACCCACGTCAGCACACACGCATCTTATAACATCACATCCAATGGCTATAAAAGATGAATGAGACCAAATTATATCTCATCTAGATGAGTTCTAGCAAAACTGTATTAATAATAATTAGTACTCCTGCGCCATGTATCATATAAGTATCATGTGGTACATTATTTATTGCCATGCATGACACATAGTTCACGAGAGCTCTCTATATGTACCACCTTTTTTTTTAATTTCAAGTTTTGCTCCATGGCACAATCCATCGATACTACTACTGTACAAAAGAGGAGTATATACATTTTATTAAAGGCTAGAGGGCGGGGCTGTCGACGTTCTGGGAATGGGCGTACCCAGACTTGCCTGCCTGTGGCGTGGCTCAAGGGGTGGCCCAGCACGACCCATCTTCATCAGCACAAGCTCAAGACCCTCGCGAGGGGCCAAGCCTCGCGGGGCGGACGACAGGAAGCTTCCTCTGGCGCGGCCTCGTCAGGCTGGCTCGCGAGGAGGCGGAGAGATCAAGGCGGGGTACCTCACGAGGTGCCCATGACGTAAGCCGTGACGACCAAGGGCGCCAGGCGGGCGCCAGCCCGCGCAGTGTCCTCCTTTCCTCTTTGGTGCAAAGGGGCAAGCGCGAGCAAGAGCATCAAGCAAAGGCATCCGTTTGATTGCAACAAGACCAAGACCGTCGCAATGGCAGGAAGGAAGTCATCGTGGAGCCCAAGCTGGCGTCACCACGAGCCTTTTGGCGAGGACCAACTTTAGTCAGGATAAGTGTACTAGATGTTCCCCTTCAAAATGGCCAATTGTTGGCGCCCTTCCCGCTCAATATTTGGGAAGAGGCCCAGGGTCTTTGCCTATAAATAGGACTAGCCACCCACAAGGTAGTGGAGAGGATCCAGCATTCGAAACCAGCGAGAGAGAAGCGCATTGAACTCCCCTAGCAGTTCATCATGACCGCCAAACAGACCCTCGTGAGGCTGTTCTTCCTTGTATTGTTCATCATCAGCCCAAGAGGCAATCCACCACACTACAAACTAGAGTAGGGTATTACACCACAATGGTGGCCCGAACTAGTATAAACCCTGTGTCTCTTGTGTTGTTCCTTTCATAGTTTAGATCTTAGCGAGGCGGCGAGGTGCAGGTAGGTAGAGGGCGAGATCTCCACGCGCACCCCAGTGTTCGAACCTAGAGGGTCTGCCGGAACCCGAAATCCAACATTTGGCGCACCAGGTAGGGGTGCGCCGGAGCTCTCCCTTACGCCGATCCGCTCTCCGCTGACACCGTGACTCGCCCTACGATGAGCAGCGCGCCGCCCGCTCCGGTCGGTGCCAACGCAGGGGACGGGGGGCTCCGAGCCTTGGCCCCAGCCTTGCGACAGGTGCGGTGGCCGGACAAGTTGAAGCCGGAGACGCCGCCGCGCTACAACGGCACAACTGATCCGCTGGCCTTCCTGCTGGCGTATGAGGAGGCCATCCTCGAAGCGAGGAGGCGGCAGGTCATAGCTAACTGGCTTCCCATGGCCCTCACCGACGCCCCGCGCATGTGGCTGCTCCACCTACCGGCGGCTTCCATGGCCTCTTGGGAAGAGCTGCGCAACCTCTTCCTCGCCCGACATCTTCTTGTGGCGCTCCGTCGTCAGCGGCTCTCTGGGCGGCTCGCAGGCGCCACCTTCAGGCCGCCACGTCAAGCCATTCGTCCGCCAAGCTGGCGCTGCCTCCGCGCGGCAGGGGGCTCCCCCAGGACGGCCGGCGTGCAAGGCCGATCTGGCCTTCAGCTCGGAGGACCACCCCTCCAACTCAGCCTGCTCGGGCGCGCTCCCAATGTTGTGCACTCCCACCATTTGCCAGGTGGCTGTCACGGAGACCCTCATCGGCGGCAATGGCTGGCCTCAGTGTGCTCTCGGTTGAAGCCTTCAGCCTCCTCCACATACCGCCGGAGTGGCTTCGTCCTAGCGGGCCCTTCTTGGGCGTCGGAGGCGGTTCGGCCGGCTCCCTGGGGCAGATCCGCCTACCGGTGACCTTTGGCACCTACGACAACTTCCGCACGGAGCTAATCGACTTCGTCATCGCCCCCATCGGCCTCCCATACAATGCCATCCTGGGGTACCCAGCTCTGGCCAAGTTCATGGCCGCGACGCACCCAGCGTACAACCTCATGAAGATGCCCGGGAGCAACGGCATCCTCACCGTGTCTGGAGACACCGGGGATGCGTTGCAAGTACTCAAGCTCGCCTTCAAGACTGCGGCGGCGGCCCAGCCCGCCGGTTCAGACGCCCCTGAGCCCAAGGGGGCTGCGCCGACCAAGAAGAAGCAGCTGTTCACCCAGGACAAGGAGGAAACCAAGTAGATACTTGTCGACGAGGACGGATCAACTAACGCCACCTTCACCATAGGCGCCAACCTCGAACCCGAAAGGAGGAGGCCCTGGTCAAGTTCTCCCGCGAACAAGAAGGTGTTAGCACAGGAGCTGATCGGTGGCGGGGATCCCTAGGCGTGTCGAGCATCACCTCAACGTGTGCCCCTAGCGTGCACGCCTGTGAAGCGAAGCGAGGCGGCAGTCCAGCGAAAAGCAGGCTTTCATCGTCAAGAGACCCATAAGCTGGAAGCTGCGGGGTCATTCGCGAGGTCCGATACCCAGTTGGCTGGCCAACCTGTTGTTGTGCGAAGAAAGGGGAAGGAGCGCATGTGTCGACTTCACCAACCTCAACAAAGCCTGCCCGCAAGATCCATTCCCGCTCCCTCGCATCGATCAGATCGTCGATTCCACCGCCGAGTGCGACCTGTTATGTTTCTTGGATGCCTTCTCCGGATATCACCAGATCAAGGTGGCGGTGGAAGACGTGGGAAAGACGGCCTTCTTGAACCCATGTGGAGTGTACTGCTACACATGCATGCCGTTCGGGCTGCGCAGCGCGGGGCGACCTTCGGTGGTGATGCACATCACCTTGGGCCCGCAGCTCAGGAAGAATGTGGAGGCTTACGTCGATGACATTGTGGTGAAGTCTCGTGAGGCCAAAACCCTAATACAAGACCTGGAGGAAACCTTCGTGAGCCTCAACACAGTGAACCTGCGGCTCAACCCGGAGTAGTGTGTGTTTGGGGTCCCCTCGGGCAAGCTCTTGGGCTTCCTCGTGTCCCACCGAGGCATCAAGGCTAACCCAGAGAAGGTCAAGGCGGTCGAGGACATGAGCCCGCCAAAGACCCTCAGAGAAATCAGAAGCTCCTTTGGGCGTGACCGCCTTGGGGCGCTTCATCTCAAGTTGGGGGCGGCGCTGCCTTTCTTCGGTGATGAAGAAATAGGGGCCCTTTGAATGGGTGAAGAGGCCGGCAGGCGTTCAAGATCTCAAGAGGTACCTAACCAGCCCTCCGTAATGGTGGCCCAGCGCCCTCAAGAGCCCCTGGTGCTCTACCTTGCAGCCCTCCCTACTCCATGGCGCAGCCTGGTGGCGGTAGGGGGAGGCGTTGGACCAAAGCGCGACAGCTGCCGGGTCAAGCGAAGCAGGATCAAGGAAGGCCCACGAGACCACTACCACAGCCGAGAAGGATCAGCCGCATGGCCTTTTCGGGCGAAGAGACCCTCCCCGGCGACCAGCCTCTGGAGGCTCCACTTGCCTCGGAGGCGCCACAGTCTCGGGCGCCATCAACACCAGCACTCCAAACCTCGTTGAACACCACATGTACTTCGTCAGCACGGTGTTGCGGGACGCGAGGGCGCAGTACCCCATGCCTCAGAAACTCCTCCTCGCTATTGGTGGCCTCGCGCAAGCTGCGGCATTATTTTCAGGGCCACCCCATCAAGGTTGTCTCAGCGTACCCCTTGGAAAGGGTGCTCAGGAGCCCTAACTCAGCTGGAAGAGTCGCTGAGTGGAATATTGAACTGCAAGCGTTTCAGCTCGAATTCAGCACAACCAGAGTCATCAAGCGGGCCGCGTTAGCGGATTTCGTGGCATAATGGACGGAGGCGCCGGGCCTCAAGGCTGATGAGGATCGATCCCTCTCCCCGGGAAGCAAGGCGCCGAAAGGTTGGGTCATGTACTTCGATGGGGCATTCTCCAGGCACGGCGCGGGGGCTGGAGCAGTGCTCATATCTCCTACTCAGGACAAGCTCTACTACGCCGTGCAGCTCTGTTTCCAGCACGAAGAAAAGGTCTCCAACAACATAGCAGAATATGAAGGCCTAATAGCAGGCCTGAAGGCTGCAGCTGCCCTAGGAGTGAAGCGCCTTACCATCAAGGGTGATTCACAACTCCTCGTCAACTTCTCCAACAAGGTATACGAGCCAAGGGATGAGCACATGGAAGCCTACCTTGCGGAGGTCCGCAGGATGGAGAAGCAGTTCTGGGGGCTGGAGTTGTAGCATGTGCCCCGTGGCACCAATCGGAGGCCGGCGACATCGTAAGCGAGCATCCAGGCGGCTACCTCAGGAGCCTGGCGTCTTCGAGGAGCGGCTCTTCAAGCTCTCGGCCACGCCATCACTGTCAAGCACGGCGCAACCACGGGAGGAGCTCCCCCAGCCACCAGCCTCGGGAGCCACAGTGCAGTGACCCGGCCTCGAGGCGCTTTGCTCTTGACGATGGAGCCTCAGGAGGGGTGCTGGATCACAGAGCTCCGGAGCTACTTGACGCAAGGGACCTTGCCTGAGAAGGAGGAGGAAGCGGAGCATGTGGGCGGCAAGCCACGACATACTGCATCAGGGATGGAGAGCTCTACCGGAAGCGACCGAATGATGTGTCCCTACGCTGCATCTCCAGGGAGCAAGGGAAGGAACTGCTGGCAGATATACACGGTGGAGACTGTGGGCATCATTCATCATCGCGGACCCTCGTTGGCAAGGCATTCCGCAGCGGTTTCTATTGGCCTACTGCGCTCAATGATGCCGTCGAACTGGTGAAGGCTTGCGAGGCCTGCCAATTCCATGCCAAACAGATCCATCAGCCGGCGGGAGGTCTGCAAACTATACCCCTCTCGTGGCCATTCATAGTCTGGGGCTGGATATCCTGGGCCCATTCCCTCGGGCGCCAGGGGGCTATCGCTACCTCTACGTCATCGTGGACAAGTTCACCAAGTGGGCTGAAGTGGAAGCCGTCCGCACCATCCCCGCAGGTTCTGCGGTCAAGTTCATCAAGGGCATCGTGAGTCGGTTCGGGTGCGAACGCATCATCACCGACAACGGTTCGCAGTTCACGATAACCTTTTCAAAATATATTGTGCTAACCTTGGGACGCAGATATGCTACGCCTCGGTAGCGCACCCACAGAGCAACGGTCAAGCCGAGCGGGCCAACGCGGAGGTCCTGAGAGGCCTCAAGACCAGAACATTCAAGAAGAAGTTGGAGGCCTGCGGCAGAGGTTGGTACGATGAGCCGCAGTCAGTGTTGTGGTCCATCCGCACAACCGCGATCAAGCCAACTGGCGAGACCCCGTTCTTCCTGGTCTATGGAGCCGAAGCGGTCCTCCCTCACGAGGTCTGACGTCGTTCCACACGGGTCCTGGCGTTCGATGAGGCGCAGCAGGACGCCATGCGGGGGACATACCTTGTGCTGGGGGAGGAGCATCGTCGGGAAGCCGCGCTACGAGCAGCAAGGTACCAACAAGCGATGCGGCGATACCACTGCCGCAACATCCGCCCCAGGACTCTCGAGGTAGGGGACCTCGTGCTCAGGCGGGTTCTCTCCAGGGAGGGATTGCATAAGGTCTCTCCCATGTGGGAGGGCCCGTTCATGGTTGTTCATGTTTCCAGGCCCGGCTCCGCGCGCTTGGAGACCTAGGAGGGGGTGCCCGTCCAGAAAGCATGGAACATCCAGCACCTAAGGAGGTTTTACCCCTAAAAAGGCCCAGAGCCTGTGAAGAAGGCGAACGCCTGTGAAGCGTTGCGTTTTGGAAAAGGCCCAGAGCCTGTGAAGAAGGCGAACGCCTGTGAAGCGTTGTGTTTTGGAAAAGGCCTAGAGCCTGTGAATAAGGCGAACACCTGTGAAGCTGCCGAGTTTTGGAAAAGGCCCGGTGCCTGTGAAGAAGGCAAACGCCAGTGAAGTGTATCTTTCCGAGAAAGGCCCGGAGCCTGTGCAGAAGGCCAATGCCTGTGAAGCTCACCGCCCGTGACACTCTCACGTAATAATGAGTTGGGGCTATACCGCCCGAGTCTCGAGAGTGCAGGCCTCGGGCCACTGGGCTCCCTCCACGCCGAGTGGCAGCACTTAGCTCCTTATTTGGTGAGAAGGCGTCGAAGACTAGATTAGGTGCGGACGGCTTTACTCATTGCTTTCTGAGTTGGCTTGTTCATTCCCATTCGAGGTTTTATTGAAGTTGTTGCCGTCTTTGGCTTGTGACTCTTTGCCTTTTCGCTCTCTGCCTCGATTTCTCTCACGCAAGTACCGCGAGGGAGCAACGCGGGCACTCTCGCGAGTGTTTTTCTTCCCTTATCGTTTGAGGCTTCCTTACCCGGGTCTACTACAGGAGCACCCCTCCAGTCCATGCCCCACGGGCACCGCGACACGAACACAGGACCTGGGTCGGTCACCTCCACAGCTGAGACCAGGAGCTACCTCTCCAAACTAACCTTCGCAGGACATGAAGCGTTCGACGAGGCCTCGGCCTCGGGAAACAAAGGCCACGACAGGCGCCCCCGAGCTAAGTAATTTCTACGCGCAGGCGTGAGGCACAAAGGCATAATACCGAAATAAGCGGAAGCAGATGCGATAATAAACAACAATAGTCCAAGCACGCATACCATGGGCCCTACATTCTTGTAACACCGGATGTAACTTTCCATATTTGTAACTCCAACTCTTGCCATTTTCGGCATTGTGATATGATATTCCCTCCGTGGTTGGTTTTTGTCTTTCGTTTTTGCTTTTGTCCATGTCATGCATTTCATATCATGTCATCATGTGCATCGCATTTGCATCGTGTTAAGTCTCATGATTCGAGCATTTTCCCGTTGTCCGTTTTGCAATCCGGCACTCCTATGTCCCCGGCGTCCCCTTTACATTTTTTGGTGGCGGGTACTAAACTTTCTCGGAATGGAGCGAGGTTTGTCAAGTGGCCTTGGTACACCACCGGTAGACCACTGTCAAGTTTGGTCATTTGGAGCTCGTTTGGTACTCAGCAGTTAACCGCACTCTCGCAAAGGCCTCTCTTAAGTTGCAGCCCAACACCCCTTCAAAATAGCCCAATAACCCATCTAAGTCACTTCCATGCTCTCCGTCGCCGGATCACGATTGTGTGGGCAAAACTACACCTCATTTGGAGCTTCCTAGCTCCTTCTACCTATAAACACCCCTCCCCGAATTTTGGATCAATCCTCCTCAAACCCTAGCCCGCTCCTCTCCATGCCGCGGGACAGCGTCCGAACTAGGCGGACACGTCCGCCGCCGCCCGCCAACAGGGAGCCGCCACGTGGCCCCGTGCCCACATCGCCGCCCCCGCCCGCAGGCCGTCCCGCCCCCAGCAGCCAGCGCCCCGCGCTTCGGCCCGAGCCAGCCCGCCGCCAGCGTTAGCGCCGGACCGCACCGCCCCCAGCCCCGTCGCCGCCGCCCGGTGTCGGCCGCCGCTCCGCTCCGCCGCCTCCGCCCGGCCCGGCCCGTCGGCCCGCCTCGGCCGTCATCGCCGCCACCGCCCGTGCCCGCGCCAGCCACCGCCGCCCGGCTTCTTCCTCCTCGGCGCCCTCTTCCTCTCCGGCCGGCGAACCTCGTCCCTTTCGATCCGGATCTGAGATCCAAAAACGCGCGAGGTTGACTTTCCCTCCCGAATCCTCTAAGTCATTATCATGTCATATTTTGTTGCATTTTCATCATGCCATAACTTTGCACCCTTAGCTCCGTTTAAATGCGTGTAATATGTCGGTTTGTTCGTCTCGAAGAGTAGATCATTTCTTCTCATTGCATCAGTTTCATTGGAGCTCATATTGATGCCCGAAATGCTGTTGGAAGAAGGCTATGTGATGTTAGTTTCAGATTCTTATCAGAACATGCACTTTTGTCATTTTTGCCATGATTGATGTGTGCATCCTATGATCTTGAGTCCTACATGTGTTTTGTAATATGCCATGCCATCTTTACAGGGGTGTATGCCATGTATTTTTGTGATCTCTGTGGTGATTAGCACAAGCATGCAAACTAGGCTTCATGATTTTGCTGATTTCAGCCCCTGTTTTGCTGATATTTTTATGCCATGTTAACTTGATGCTACCGAGAGATCCATGCATATTTTGAGATACTTCAGTAAGGATGTTTTGAACATATGGTTATGCTCTATCCATACATGCCTTTGTTTGCAATTATGGAGTGCCATAGCTTGAGTCAATCGAGCTCTACTTTTGCTATAAAATGTTTCCTGGCAGATTGTTTACATGTTATTCAATTTTGCCAAGGTTGTTGTAGTTGATCCGTGTATGCTATGATGTTGTTCGGCCATGTATGTCTTGGGTACTTGCAGATTACAATCTTCTGCAAAACAACCGGCTCCAACGACGTAGTAATCTAGATGACTTGGACCACGATGGTAATATCTATATAATCCAACGGAGGAAGGATAATCTCATGGGAGGTCCGAAGTTCACGAGCACCAACTTTACCGCTTTCTATGAAGGCAGCCATCCAAAGGGGAGTTCATGCCACCCAGACATACCGGCAAGAAGTTTCGGGCGATGGCGATCGGATCGATGTCGAGAAATGATGCACACACTACATACCTGCAAAGAAGTTTTGGCTAATGGAGATTGATTGAAGTCGAGGGCATCATGCACGCCTCAGATCATGGTGAGCCAATCTCGCAAGACCGGAGCAGCAGCAAGCGGTGGTGTCTTGAAAAGCTTAGGCCTCACTTCGACGATGGCCGCTTTGCATGTCCTCGAAAGCATGCAGCCACGCTAGGGCGGTCAAACATATCCGCATACCTAACAATGAGGTTGAGGATGTCACCGGGAGATTGCTCCAATCGCTGCTCATATGGAGTCGCGCGGTTCGTGTTCGCCATGGTGGAGTTTCAAGGGGCTTGATTTACGGGGAGAAGGATGGTGGCTGGAGCGGCTAGCGAGGGAATAGGTACCGAGGAGGCGAGTGAGGCGACGGTACACGGGGCACAGTGGAGATGGAGACAAGGACGGAGAAGGAGATGGAGATGGAGGAAAAGCAGGAGCGGAGAGGAAGCAGGCGAAGTCGCCAATGTGCTGTACATCGCCGATGATCGCATAAAGTGGCTGTGGTGAGGCTGACTTTGGTAACCCGAACACGCTACCGGACTAGTGTCAGCGAGGTGTTGCCACTTCACCGGTGAGGACCGATGTATAGTATTTGACCATCATGTACCACAAGCTATACTACTACTACTACTACTAGTAGTAGGAACATGCATCGAAGTATTGTATAGCGGAAATAGGTCTCCGCGTTAGCATGCCTGTTCACTTCATCGCTCGGTATCATCCATATGCAGCGAACCAATTTCGCAGCATGCTCAATCAACGCCTCGCCGCGATGCATGCAGTGCTGCTCGTGCATCAAGAACGCATGCAGATCGCTCCACACTTGAGAAGAGGAATAATGTAAAGGTAGAACGCGGCACAGAGGAAGAGAACATGGCTAACGAGGTCGAGGGATCGAGCAGGAAGTTAATGCTCCACGCCTAAATGTTTTGGGAAAACCTGATTTTCATAAGGTGACTTATACTTCCTAAACGGTGGGAGTATTCTTAACCGTAGAATGTTGTGTCTCCCACTAACGCACTCAAAAAAAAAGCTACACATTTTTTATCTGTTTGCATAGGTCCCACTTATCGAAGGATGGGCACGATAACGAATAGGTATGACTCCTTAGTCTACCCGCATAGCCTTTTCGTTAGTCTACCTAGCCGCCTAATCAACTGCCAGCACGCCACTTCTCCCATTTACTTCCATCGGGAACCGATTCCTTCGCTTCTTTCACCTCCCTTCGCCTTCATTTGCATCCAAACCCCACTCATGCTCACATTGTTTTAACCTCTTTAAATAATCATCTACTACTTCAGTTAGACTAGCCATCTAATCCTAATTCTCCAAACCATAGCCCTCTGTTCTAGCGGTTCCAAATGGCAAAAGAGATCGAGATGCAGGTTTTAGCATCCAACATGTCCTCATCAAGGCTCAATGCGCATAGTTGCCACTCGTCACCGTCCAACCAAGGGTTGTTCGCAGGGATCAACAATGTATCCAACTCCCTCAAAAGGTAGAGACGGGGTCATCGGTCTCGACGCAGTAGTACACGGAGCGTGCTCCCCTGGAAGATCCAACGCGACGCCGTCTCTTCACCAGGCCTCAAGATGATGTTTTGGTGTACCACATCATACACTCTCCATACTGTGAGCTTCACGATTTCTTATCTCTGGAGGACGATACTGGGGCAGCCATCGAAGGGGACAGAAGCTGGAGCCGTATAACCTTGATTTGAAAAGCATCGCTGACCTACAAACAAGAATCAAAATTTTGAAGGTTGTGCTAAAAGACACCATCCCTATTCTAGTAGCAAATTTTGTGCTCAGTACAAATCTTCGAAGGGTGAAGAGACGTGGCATTAAGGTCGTTCGATGGGAGAATTATCCTCGACGTTTGAGCGATAAAATATGCTGCCCTTGATGCCCGTGTGAGTTTGTGATAGCTGCATGGTCCAAAGAGCTTGTTGCGGCCGCCTCCCACAGAGAATGAGAACAAGAAGAAGAAGAAGAAGGATAAGAAGAAGAAGAAGAAGAAGAAGGAGAAGAAGAAGAAGGAGAAGAAGAAGGAGAAGAAGACGAAGAAGAAGGAGAAGAAGAAGAAGAAGAAGAAGGGAGAAGAAGAAGAAGAAGAAGAAGGAGAAGAAGAAGGAGAAGAAGAACTAGAAGAAGAAGAAGAAGAAGGAGGAAAAGAAGAAGGAGGAGAAGAAGGATGAGAAGAAGAAGGAGGAAGAAGAAGGAGGAGAAGAAGAAGGAGAAGTTGGAGAAGAAGAAGGAGAATAAGAAGGAAGAAGAAGGAGAAGAAGGAGGAGGAGGAGGATAAGGAGAAGGAGGAGAAGGAGAATGGGAGGAGAAGGAGCAAGGAGGAGAAGAAGGAGGAGAAGAAGGAGGAGAAGAAGGAGGAGAAGAAGAAGGTATAGGAGAAGAAGAAGGAGAAGAAGAAGGAGAAGAAGAAGAGAAGAAGAAGGAGGAAGAAGAAGAAGGAGAAGGAGAAGGAGAAGGAGAAGAAGGAGAAGGAGAAGGAGAAGGAGAAGAAGAAGGAGAAGGAGAAGGAGAAGGAGAAGAAGAAGGAGAAGAAGAAGAAGAAGGAGAAGAAGAAGAAGAAGAAGAAGAAGGAGAATAAGAAGAAGAAGAAGAAGAAGAAGAAGAAGAAGAAGAAGAAGAAGAAGAAGAAGAAGAAGAAGAAGAAGAAGAAGAAGAAGAAGAAGAAGAAGAAGAAGAAGAAGAAGAAGAAGAAGAAGAAGAAAACGCTGCATCGCCAGGATTTATTATTATGGATGGATGAACTATTCCTCTCTTGTAAAAATTATTCTCTCGTATATATTGATATAGATGGACTATTTCGATGGTGTGCATGTCTTTGGAATGCAGTAGTAGCATGGGTCCGCTTTGACTATAAGGAACTATTTATCCGCATATATAGTCACACTCCTTCCAAAGGATCGGTATGCGCAAATGTGTCCGTGAGACATGACAGATTGTTCATGGAAGTTCAACCATTTGCGACCATCACGCTTCATCTGCGATTCCCACGACGCCTCTCCAACCCACTCTGCCCCCCGACGCGCGCCTCAACCTCTCGCCGCACCGCCTCCGCTTGTGTGCATGACATGTGGGCCACCTAAAATGCGCGAGCATCAAGTTTCTACCACACCACCGCGATTCCCCACGACGCCGCCGAACCCATGAAACCACACGTCCCCGACCTGCGGCTCACCTCTCTGGCCCCACCGCCTCCGCTTTGGGAGCATTACATGTGGGACCAGTCACCACCGATCCACATGTTATTGACTCAAAGGTAGGTGTAGTAGCAGGTCAAGCTCACCCGACGACCCCAGAGGGAATGCACCTCAAGCCAGTGGCTTTGGTGTTCCCCAGCACAAATTGTACAAACTCGAGATTTGTTTCTTACTATACATGAACTCAATGATTTAGTGGACATTGTAATCTCATGTGATGGGGAGCTAAACAAATAAACCGGAGAGAGGAGAGTATCGAGGATGTGTCCCATACAAAATAAGTCCCGGTTTGTCACCGAAGACGCGTTAGAAAGGAGCACAACGCTCTTCCTACTCAGACGGCAACAAATCACACAGACAAGATGGTCCGCTGACCGCCATGTGCAAGGTTCATGCTATCTTTTATCAATCCACCGTGGTTCCATCGTACCAATCATGCGTGGCCCGCTGCATGGCTGATCCCAATGTTGGACAAAGGTTCTACTGAACGGTGTCACCGCTGTAAATGTTGTGCAAATTGATGTTGGTACCTCCGCACTAATCGCATATATGCAAGCCAATCTCCACTTGCACCGAGCCTAGCCTGTGGAAATGTAAGGGGAGAATTAGGAAATGGACACGAAGTAGTCTTTAGAATGCATTTACTACGTGGTCAAACTCATCTTACCTGCTCATCTGAGGAACCGAGTGCCCTCAACGCCGGCATCTCAAGGGGTGTCAACTTGCAACCACGGCCACGCCGCTACCGGAGAGACCACCATGAAACATCCTCATGCTCCACGGAACATCAAGATGCATTTGTATGAGTAGTTTATCTTGTGAGAGAAAAGGATGAACGAGGGAAGGCCTCTAGAGATAGATGGACACTACTACTACTAGCAAAGTTGGCCCGTATGCTTTCAAACTAGTACTAGCATAATACTTGTTCACGTACAAATATAAACACTCTAGTTTTGATATACATGTGTCGCAGACACCATAGCTTGTCCATGGAAGTTGAACCGACGACCATCACGCTTCTTGTTTCTACCATTGCCACACCCACACGCGATTCCCACGACGCCGCCCAACCCACGGCACGACGCCCCCGACGTGGACATGGATCCTCCGACGTGGCTATACCGCCATTTCGCTTTTTCTTCCGATGTGTGGGACCACTTATGGGTCCCACATGTCGACATATGGTAGGATTGTTCGCGTCCCCTCATCCCTCTCGCCCCACCGCCTCCTTCGCTTGTGTGCATGACATGTGGGCCACCGAATCAGGCGCACCATCAAATTTCTACCACGTACACACCTGGACGCGTTTTCCTGCCCATCGCCAGGTTCGATTCGCATCTCCGACCATCGAATTTTCATCCACGGTTGTGACACATTTCATCCGGCATCAATCCTCGCTGGTACTTTTGTACTGGTAGTATTCACCGATGGCCATCTACGCGATCGTAACGCCTGGACGCTTGTAGGTACCTCGCCACGGCCACGCCACCACCGCACCGTTCATCTCGAACGAGTGAGTCATGAACCATGCCACCACCATGAGAATGACATGTGGGCCAGCCATTTAAGGTCCGCATGTCATTGACTCATAGGCCGGCACTAGGTCATCGGAAGTTCGGTCCCGGGGCCCCGAGAGGGAAATGTAACTCTCAGGCCTTGTGGTGCCTCAGCAGCTCGTATAAAACTGGAATTTGTTTTTACTACTAACAACTAGTACTAGTAAGGTACACGGCATTGCACGCATGAGATTTCGTGGTTTGTGCATTATGCTTCTACATGTGGAGTCGATTCTAACATGTGGCAAAATCTGTGGAATGTAAGGTTAGGCAAGTTTGATTAATTCAGTGAGTGTTTGGTTAACACCTTCCAGGCAAGCCACATTGACCCCACATGACATACACACAAAAATGTGGCAAGATTCCCTTAAGCTTGCCAACTTGTGGTCTCATTTTGAAGACTTATTAATAACTTTGCCTCGAGCTTAGTTGTAAAGTTAGTCATGCAACACAGGACTGGGTGGTCACCTCCACAGTGAGACCAGAGCTACCTCTCCAAACTAACCTTCGCAGGACATGAGGCGTTGAACGAGGCCTCGGCCTCGGGGAAACAAAAAGGCCATGCAAGCGCCCCGAGCTAAGTAATTTCTACGGCGTGAGGCACAAAGGCATAATACCGAAATAGCGGAAACAGTACGATAATAAACAACAATAGTCCAAGCACGCCCACGCGGGGCCCTACATTACTGTAACACCCCGGATGTAACTTTCCATATTTGTAACTCCAACTCTTGCCATTTTCGGCATTGTGATATGATATTCCCTCCGTGGTTGGTTTTTGTCTTTCGTTTTTTGCTTTTTGTCCATGTCATGCATTTCATATCATGTCATCATGTGCATCGCATTTGCATACGTGTTCGTCTCATGATTCCGAGCATTTTCCCCGTTGTCCGTTTTGCAATCCGGCACTCCTATGTCCCCCGGCGTCCCCTTTTACATTTTTCAGTGAGCGGGTACTAAACTTTCTCGGAATGGAACGAGGTTTGTCAAGTGGCCTTGGTACACCACCGGTAGACCACCTGTCAAGTTTCGGGTCATTTGGAGCTCGTTTGGTACTCCAACGGTTAACCGCACTCTCGCAAAGGCCTCTCTTAAGTTGCAGCCCAACACCCCTTCAAAATAGCCCAATAACCCATCTAAGTCACTTCCATGCTCTCCGTCATCGGATCACGATTGTGTGGGCAAAAACTACACCTCATTTGGAGCTTCCTAGCTCCTTCTACCTATAAATACACCCCCTCCCCCGAATTTTCGGATCAATCCTCCTCCAAACCCTAGCCCCGCTCCTCTCCATGCCGCGACGGACAGCGTCCGACTAAACCCGACAAATCCGCCCGCCCGCGCGCGCCAGCGAACCGCCACGTGGCCCCGTGCCCCACATCGCCGCCCGCCCGGCGCAGCCCCGTCCCGGCCCCCGCAGCCCGCGCCCGCGCTTCGGCCCGCGCCAGCCCGCCGCCCGCGTTCGCTGACCGCACCGCCCCGCCCAGTCGCGCCGCCCCGGTGTCGGCCGCCGCTCCGCTCCGCCGCCTCCGCCCCGGCCGGCCCGTCGGCCCCGCCTCGGCCGCCGTCGCCCGGCCGCCGCCGCGCCAGCGCCGCCACCACCGCCGCCCGGCTTCTTCCTCCTCCGGCGCCCTCTTCCTCTCCGGCCGGCGAACCTCGTCCCGCGCTCGATCCGGATCTGAGATCCAAAAAAACGCCAGGGTTGACTTTCCCCTCCCCCGAATCCTCTAAGTCATTATCTGTGTCATATTTTGTTGCATTTTCATCATGCCATAACTTTGCACCCTTAGCTCCGTTTCGTGCGTGTAATATGTCAGTTTGTTCGTCTCGAAGAGTAGATCATTTCTTCTCATTGCATCAGTTTCATTGGAGCTCATATTGATGCCCGAAATGCTGTTGGAAGAAGGCTATGTGATGTTAGTTTCAGATTCTTATCAGAACATGCACTTTTGTCATTTTTGCCATGATTGATGTGTGCATCCTATGATCTTGAGTCCTACATGTGTTTTGTAATATGCCATGCCATCTTTACAGGGGTGTATGCCATGTATTTTTGTGATCTCTGTGGTGATTAGCACAAGCATGCAAACTAGGCTTCATGATTTTCTGATTTCAGCCCTGTTTTCTTGATATTTTTATGCCATGTTAACTTGATGCTACCGAGAGATCCATGCATATTTTGAGATACTTGATGAGGATGTTTTGAACATATGGTTATGCTCTATCCATACATGCCTTTGTTTGCAATTATGGAGTGCCATAGCTTGAGTCAATCGAGCTCTACTTTTGCTATAAAATGTTTCTGGCAGATTGTTTACATGTTATTCAATTTTGCCAAGGTTGTTGTAGTTGATCCGTGTATGCTATGATGTTGTTCTGGCCATGTATGTCTTCTATGCCATGTCTTCTTGATGTATGTATGCTTAGTTTATCATGAAATGCTCTGTAGTGAGTGCATCGAGCTCTTAAACATGCCTACTTGTTATCTGTTTTTGTCATGCCTTGTTGCTGAATCTGATAACGAAACTTGCTATGTTTACGTGGGTTCCATCATATTTTCTGATCCTTTTTGGCTCATGGTCAGTAAGGGACTTTTGTTCTATGCTTTGAGTAGATTCATGCCATGCCTTGTTTTGCTATTATAATTTCCTCTAGCATGTTTTTTGCTTGCTCTTAACATTGCTTCCTGATGCTGATTCTGCCATGTTCAGTATTTTCACTAAGTGTGTGCAGCTGATATATTTTGCACTTTTTCCATGCTTGTTTGGACCTGTTATGTGGTGATTTAGCCGTAGCTCAGTGTTCATCTTTTGTCAAGCATCTTGAGTAGATGACTGCCATATGATTTTCTGGTACGTTTGGGTGCAGTAACTTAATTTCTTGTTGCTTGCTATGTGGTATCATGCTGTTAATGGCAGATTAGTGCCATTCTTGTTTTGCTTGTCATTTGCAAACCGTGCATCCGATTCGGTGATCTTTATATCGATTTCAACGAAATCACCTCACCTTTCAGTGGCATACTTGGTTTGCCAAGTTGATGCCTGGTTCATCATTTTCCTTCGAGCATGCATCGCATTGCATATCACATCTCGCATATCATGCCATGTTTTGCATCATGTTGCTTGTGCATTGCACCGTGATTTATTGTGGTTCCTTTGTTTGTGTTCTTGCTTTGGGTAGAGCCGGAGGCGAGTGCGTGAGCGAGGAACCTGTTGAGAACGCTACGAGGATCAAGCTTTCGACAACTCGAGAACTTTTGCGCAAGATGACCATACCCTCGAAATCACTTCTATCTTTGCTTGCTAGATGCTCGCTCTTTTGCTATGCCTATGCTCGATGCCTATCACTTGCTTATCATGCCTCCCATATTGCCATGTCAAGCCCTAACCATCCTTTCCTAGCAAACCGTTGTTTGGCTATGTTCGCTTTGCTCAGCCCCTCTTATAAGCGTTGCTAGTTGCGGTGAAGATGAAGTTTGTTCCTTGTTGGAACATGGAGATGTTGTTCCTTGTTGGAACATGTTTACGTGTTGGGGATATCACAATATATATGTGATAATTAATGCATCTATATACTTGGTAAAGGGTGGAAGGCTCGGCCTTATGCACAGTGTTTTGTTCCTCTTGCCACCTAGTTTCCATCATACGGTGTTATGTTCCTTGATTTCGCGTTCCTTACACGGTTGGGTGATTTATGGGACCCCCTTGACAGTTCGCTTTGAATAAGACTCCTCCAGCAAGGCCCAACATTGGTTTTACCATTTGCCACCTAAGCCTTTTCCCCCGGGTTTTCGCGAGCCCGAGGGTCATCTTTATTTAACCCCGGACGGTGCTCCTTGAGTCTTGGCCCGAACGAGGCAGACTGCGGGGCCACTGCAGGGGCAACTCAAGGGCTGGTTTTACTCGTGGGCTGACCTATCCGGATGTGCCACGAGCGAGATATGTGCAGCTCCTACCGAGATTTGTCGGCTGTCGAGGCGGCTTTGCTGGTCTTGTTTTATTCTGTCGAAATGTCTTGTAGTCCGGATTCCGAGACTGACGGGTCTTCGGTAGAAGGAATATCCTTCGTTGACCGTGAGAGCTTATAATGGGCTAAGTTGGGACACCCCTGCGGGGTATTATCTTTCGAAAGCCGTGCCCGCGGTTATGAGGCAGATGGGAATTTGTTAATGTCCGATTGTAGAAAACCGAAGTTGACCTTAATTAAAATACACATCAACGCGTGTGTAACCGTGATGGTCTCTTCTCGGTGGTCCGGGAAGTGAACACGTGTTGGAGTTATGTTTGGCGTAAGTAGTTCAGGATCACTTCTTGATCGCTACTAGCTTCACGACCGTGCCTTGCTTCTCTTCTCGCTCTCTTTTGCGAATGTAGCCACCATATATGCTAGTCGCTTGCTGCAGCTCCACCTCACAACTCTGTCCTTCCTATAAGCTTAAATAGTCTTGATCTCGCGGGTGTGAGATTCTTTGAGTCCCGTGACTCACAGATTCTACCAAAACAGTTGCAGGTGCCGATGATGCGGTCACGGATGGCCTTAGCCCGAGCTCAAGTGGGAGTTCGACGAGGCGTGGTCGTTACTATGTGTCTTTCCTGATGATCGGTAGTGGAGCCAGTTGGGACGATCGGGGATCTGTAGCATTTGGGGTAGTCTTCTTTTATTTTGGTTCCGTAGTCGGACCTTGAGTGTAATCTGAATGATGGATATTTATTTACGTATTGTGTGAAGTGGCGACTGTAAGCCAACTATGTATCTCTTTCCCTTATGTATTACATGGGTTGTGTGAAGATTACCTCACTTGCGACATTTCTTTCAATGCGGTTATGCCTCTAAGTCGTGCTTCGACACGTGGGAGATATAGCCGCATCGAGGGCGTTACAATTACTGTCTCTTTGCGTAGGAAAAGGAAAAAAGAACAAAACAGGCGCGACTCGCGTGACACCAACTCGCGGGGGAGACTCGAACTACCTCCGGAGCTCAGGCGGACTCCCTCTCTCGCTTCACCGGCGAGGCGGCGAGGCGGACCGCTACCTCCCTCGGTGTGGCGGGCGCTGGAGGCTGGTCGCGGCCTCCATTGGAGGAGCCGCCGCTGCAAGAAGAGTCGTCAAAGCTCGGCGAGGCCCGGCGCCCTGGCGCCTTGCCGCTGTCGTCTTCATCGTCATTTGGGGCTGGGCTGGGCCCGCGTCTGCGATCGTCGTTCTCGAGGTAGCATCCAGCGCAGCGACCGTCTTCCCGAACACCCTCACGTGAGGTGGCATCACCGTCAAACTTGAAGTGCAGGGTGCACGCAGACTCGGACCACAGCAGCGTGGGCAAGCGTTTGCCGACCCTTGGGTCGAGGCCACGCTCCCGACCGTAGAGACCTCCAGCAAAGCCCAGGAGGCCCGGCTGCAGCATCCAGCCGACTGAAGCCAGAGGCCACCCGGGGGACCGGCCGGAAGCTCACCTAGGAGGAAGCGAGGAAGCTGGAGCCGAGTGTTGGTCGGCTCCGCCAACCACACCACAAACTCTGGCAGCACCTCTGCCGAGTGGAAGCATGGCCTAGGGGGTGTGGCGGCCGTGGCCCCCAGTGACTGCCGCCCGTCACCATGCGGGAGATCACCTCCACAACGAGGAGCCACCATAGGAGCCACAGGGGTGTTTGCGAGGACGGCCTCGACCACAGCTTTGGCGGGGAGAGTCGAGCTCCACTGGCGAGCCTTTCCCTTCTCCATGCCGAGAACCTCTTTGGCGGAGCCATGGAGAAGAAGAAGAAGCAAGAGGATGGACTAGAAGGGCCGGCACCGTCCCGTACTTATAGCCGGGGAAGGCCAACCACCGGCCTCCACGATCGCAGGTAATCATGACCCGCTTTGCATGCAGGGACTTGTCAATTCGTGCAATCGCGGAGGCGTCATGGGGGAGCAGGGCCGCCCACGTCCAATCAACCGCCATGCGGCGCCCAAAGGCATGAGCTGTTAGGGCTTCGGCGCCGCACCTTGCCCCTTCTCTGCTCAGCCAAGTCCGCGCTTGCTTTGGGCCGGGGAGCTCTTGTCGGCGTTACGGGAATGGGGTACCAGACTTGCACACTGCGGCCTGGCGTGGCTCAATGGGTGGCCCAGCCGGCCCATCTTCATCGGCACAAGCTCAAGACCCTCGCGAGGGCCAAGCCTGTGAGGCGGACAGGAAGCTTCCTCGGTAGCGGCCTCGTCGGGCTGGCTCGCGAGGCGGAGAGAGATCAGGTGGGGTACCTCACGAGGTGCCCGTGGCGTAAGCTGTGACGACCAAGAGGCGCCGGTGAGGCGCCAGCCCGCGTAGTGTCCTCCTTTCCTCTTTGGTGCAAAGGGGGCAAGCACAGGCAAGAGCATCAAGCAAAGGCATCCGTTTCGGTGCAACAAGACCAAGACCGTCGCAACGGCAGGAAGGAAGTCATCATGGAGCCCAAGCCGGCGTCACCACCAGAGCCTTTGACAGGCGAGGACCAACTTTAGTTAGGATAAGTGTACTAGATGTTCCCCTTCAAAATGGCCAATTGTTGGCGCCCTTCCCGCTCAATATTTGGGAAGAGGCCGAGGGCCTTTGCCTATAAATAGGACTAGCCACCCACAAGGTAGTGGAGAGGATCCAGCATTCCGAACCAGCAGAGAGAGAGAGAGCGACTGAACTCCCCCTAGCAGTTCATCGCACCGGCCAAGAATAGACCCTCGCGAGGCTGTTCTTCCTTGTATTGTTCATCATCAGCCCAAGAGGCAATCCACCACACCACAAACTAGAGTAGGGTATTACACCACAATTGTGGCCCGAACTAGTATAAACCCTGTGTCTCTTGTGTTGTTCCTTTCATAGTTTAGATCTTAGCGAGGCGGAGAGGTGCAGGTAGGTAGAGGGCGAGATCTCCGCGCGCACCCCAGTGTTCGAACCTAGAGGGTCTGCCGGAACCCAAAATCCGACAGGGGCAGTCTAGCTCGGTCGGTTTCACGAGAGGCGAGGGCCTTCATGATTTGACGGCTCATTAATGCTGTCAAATCGAATAGTACTGTGCCGCCCGCTGCACGCCCGACGCCTCCATTAAACCCCTCCGTTAAACCCGCATATGGCCGAGAATCCTACTCCGGCCACGTCCATTCATGGCGGGCAGAATTAAATCTAACACCGGCCGAGCTCCTCCCGTCGCCCTCGGTTTAAGCGTAGCGAGATGCCGACCAAGCTCCTACCGTCCACCCTCTATTTACACGAGGCCAGACAACGGGCAAGAATCGCACCCCTCCCCCGCTCCCCCATATCCTCCTTCACCATTTTCTCCACCCTTCCGATGGCTTCCGATGAGCCGTTCTCCGACATATTACCCGGCTGGGTGGCCCGCCGAGCCCTCCGGATACGGGCGAGGCCGCTCGGTACTTCACCAACCTTGCTTGGCCCGACGGAGCCAGTTGCCGCCCTAAGCAGGCGCCTGGTTCAGCAACTCGCCGCTCCAGTTCAGCTCGATGAGGAGTGGTGAGTTGCTCCAACCCGGCACGGCGGCGAGCACACCGGTACGGGCGCCGTCGCTGCCGCGCCCTGTTTAAGAATTCGTCCGATTAACCAGTTAACTTGCCGATTAATCCCTACTCGTAGGGTCACCGAGTAGCCAATAAACCGATAAATCGTATGATTAATTGATTAAATGGCCGATTAACTTACCGATTAGCCTATTAATCCCCTACTCGCCAGCAAACCGAGCAGCTACCAGTTAACGATTTCCTCAACAATGCTGCAGCGTCGTACCGCTCCACTAGTGTCTGCGGTGGCTGCGCCTCCCGTGCCTGCGGCAGCGCCATGTAGGCAGAGACAGAAGCCAGGTGCGTGGAGAGCGACGAGTCGGTGGCCAGCTTCTCCGTGTCCGCCGCCATCATCAAGGAGAAGTAGAACACGGGAGGCCGCCGCCACTTGGGACCCATGAAGGCCGCCGCCGAGGCGACGACCGTGGATTCAGGTGGTTTTTTTGCTGCTTCATCTCTTCCGAGGACCTTCGTCGACCCAGCAAGTGTCTGACGGACATGAGGAAGACAAAGGGATCCGCGGGTGGCCATTTAGAACTAAAATAAGTCTAGATATATCCATTTCTAGGACAAGTATTTCCGGACAGAGGGAGTATTAATTATACAAGAGAGCCGGATTGGCACATCTTAGTTCATGTAAATGTAATGAAATTCATCATGTTTATATGAAGATCCGACTTTTGTATACGAAATCCTTCATGCTTATATGAAATCAGTCCGTGTTTGCGCGAATTTCATCTGGTTGGTTAGAGTTGTAAAAATGTCTGCCGCTAGCGTTTGATGTTGTCCTCCGCGGAAGGAAGCGGGAGGAAATTTGCCGGCTGCCGTTGGAGATGCTCTTTATGCTGGAAATAATAGAGTGACATACAATCCATTTGAGTTAATTGCCTGTATGATTGTCCCTCTATAAAAAGTTAATTGCATGTACAGTGTACACGTGACTTGCAGGTTGACTACAGCTTCGTACAGAAAGTTAAAAAGAAACAAGTCCATCCTTAATATTCTAAGTACTCTGTGGGTTCCACTGTCAGTACAATAGCGAAAGAAGTATATATTAAATAAGTAGAGTAATATATAATATACAAATCTAAAGTTAAAAGACAGAATTCGAACTCATGTCATCGCATTGCGAGCATCCGGCGCTAACCAGCCCAGCACATTTTTTTTGTAGACCATGCTGGAGATATATCTCCATGTCTACTCTTATATATACTCCATTCGTTCCTAAATATTTTTCTTTTTCAGATTTCAAATGGACTACCACATACGGATGTGTATGTAGACATATTTTAGAGTGTAGATTCACTCATTTTGCTACGTATGTCTCTTCGGGAAGGGGTCAGATTTGTCCTTGATTTATTTCTAAGGTATCTAGATGGCACTGCACCGCCAAGAAAAGAGGGTAACATCAAAATTATGGACTACTTTTTTGAGTATGTTGGTAAGGTCCGGTCATAGTCACTTGTTGAAATCTCTAAAAAGACAAATACTCCCTCCGTCCGGAAATACTTGTCATCAAAATGGATAAAAGGAAATGTATCTAGATGTATTTTAGTTTTAGATACAACTATTTTTATCCATTTTGATGACAAGTATTTTCGGACGGAGGAAGTAGAAAACAGAGTTGGTGATGATGGTGTGCGTGCCATCCTGCAATATAGGTCGTCGGATTTATATCTAACGGATAGGAAAGAAACTCTGGCAATTTTGCAAAAATATACCCACACGTCTCTCCACGTTCGCAAATAAGGCCTTCCCTCGTTCAGCCTTTTCTCTCACAAGATAAACTACTCATACAAATGCATCTTGATGTTCCGTGCAATGCACGGGAAGCAAGCTAATTTCTTTTAAAATAGTTGCTGCGATAATTGGGTTGAAGTGATATATTTTATGTCTGCCCCGAATGATTTCAGATTCACTAGTAGTAACAAAGAAAAGGTTGCCTTGTTAATTAACAGAAAATAGGGTGAAAACTATCACATGAGGCCAGTAAAAACAAGGCACACTGGGTTCAGCGTCATCGTCACTACAGCTGTCTTGAGAAGTCTACATATCGAGGGGGTTACCGAAGCGAGGCACCGAGACACAATGTTTGAGAGAGAAACCAGTTGATGATTATGATCAGATCGAGTTGTCACCCTTACGCTATCATTGTTGGGGGGAGGGAGAGAAAGGCGTGTCGAGTGTGTCTTGCGGTAGGCACAGAGGCACAACTAAGCGAGTGTGTGTGTGTGTGTGTGTGTGTGTTTGAAAGAGAGTCGATAGATTATTATCAAGATCGATGTGCCACCCTACTCCTTGGTGCGGGTAGTGTGTGTGTGTGTGTATGTTTGAGAGAGAATCCAATCGATAGATTAGTATCAAGATCGAGGTGTCACCCTACTCCTTGGTGCGGGTAGTGTGTGTGTATGTTTGAGAGAGAAGCCGGTCGATAGATTAGTATCAAGATAGAGGTGTCACCCTACTCCTTGGTGTTGGGAAGTGTGGGTGTGTGGGTGGGGGGAGGCGGTGACACTCACATATCTCTACTCTTATAAAAAACAGAGTTGGTGATGATGGTGTTCCTGCCATCCTGCAATATAGGCCATCCAATTTATATCCGGACGGACAGGAAGGAAAATATGGCAATTTTGCAAAAGATACCCACACCCCTCTCCGCATTTGCAAATAAGGCATTCCTCGTTCATCCTTTTCTCCCACAAGATAAACTTCTCATACAAATGCATCTTGATGTTTCGGTACAGCACATGGGCATCTTGCTAGTAGGGAGAAGGAGTTTGTGTGACACATATCTAGCTATATTAAGGGATAGGTAGATAGCATATGTGTGAGAGATATTATTATACTTTGAGACATTAGTGGCTGTGGGTGGGGCGGAATTAAAGGGATGGGCGTGTTAGACATAGAGAGCATGTGTGTTTACTGTGAGAGACTTGTAGGACGGGTAGAAAGGCGAATTTAACCACGGCGGAGGGAGAGAAATACACGAAGTGCGCGTGTGTGATTCCGATGCCCACAGGAAATGAGATATGTATGCGTGTGAGAGATATTGCACAATTCATTCACGTATCACTATCTAGCGATCGTGGACGTGCATCGCTTGAACATAAGTCAATATCTACTTCGTATCATGGCCAAAGGTACAATATCGATTCAACGCTATAAAGATTGGACACTCACATATCACATTTTTTTTCTATTTAAATAAACATTTTCAGTTGTGCATGCCAAAGTTACAGTGATGTTTCTTGAAACAACCAATGTAGCTATCATGCACATGAACCATTGTTACTCTTGCATTCAAATTCATTAGTCTTGGATGATTTAAGTTTCTATTTTGAAGTAATATATGTAATATTCATATATGAATTATTTATGAAATGGAGGCTATGTAATCATATGAGGTAACACTTTTAAGTAGCTAACTACAATATCCATTTCTTTTTGTGCGCCTCTACACTAACACGCCAATGCATTATGTTTAAAGTAAATAACCAATGGCACTAAATTATCTATTTACACGAGAAATACATAGGCTGAGCTTTGATCCCTTTTTTTGTGAATGCGTCACTACACCCGTACGATTGGTCGTGCCCGTGTGAACGTCCAAGTTATCGGCGCATCATCCCGAAAGTTATTGTCTTTTTTCCGGGTGGACTTCACACCGGTTATTAATCACGACGCGTGCCCGTGTACACAGATCTAGCATGACCTTCCGCTCTACGGTCCAAAATTAGTTGAAACTGAAGCGAGCGATCCATGGCGGCAAAATCTCCGCCTCCTTCTAAAATTAACGCCACCTTAGTCTTTAGCATATGAAATCCCCCTTTTGTCCTTGGTGCACGCAGACCAACAGTTACAATACCGCCCTCATCTACATGATAGGTCGGGGCTGCTTTGGTAACTTCCGGTTCCCCCCTACACGGCACCCCATTTCCTCTCCCCCTCCCGCAAAAATGACTAACTCCACAGCACCAGAGCATCTTACATCACGCCGTCCCTACTTCATCGCCCTTTCTCCCCTCCCCTCTCGAAACCCTAGACTGCTCATCCACCGGTGTACCATAGCCCATTCACTGCCAGCGGCGTCCACCTCGCCGGATCTGCTTCTGCTGCTGCATCTACCCCTCCCACCTCCCCTAGAAACAAGTAGACTGCTCATCCACCACTGTACCACAGCCCATTCAGTGCCGGCCATGTCCACGGCGCCGGATCTGCTTCGCTGGTATTTCGCTCGTCCACAGATCATGCAGCGGCTCATTCAGACTCCCCACCGGAGACACTTCGTCCACACCCCCCGGAGCCGCCCCACCGACGCCCCTGTCGACGGCCTCTGATCCTCTTCGCCGACACCTTCCTCAACCCTACCGGAGCAGCTTCGCCGACACCTTCCTCAACCCTACCGGAGCCGCTTCACCGACACCAGCATCAACCCTACTGGAGTAGCTTCACCTATACCATTCTCAACCCTACCGGGGCCGCTTTGCCAACTCACAAGTCCACGGCCTTAGATCCGCTTCCTCGCACCCTCATTCAACCTACCGGAGCAGCTTCTGACGCCCCGTCCACGGCCGCAGATCCGCATCGCCGACACCACCCTTAACCCAACCACCGGAGCAACCGGCGCCTGCGTCCACGGCCGCGAGATCCGATCGTCGACACCATCCTTAACCCAACCACGGAGCAGCCGGCGCCCGGCCCACGGCCGCAGATCGGCGTCGTCGACACCATCATTAACCCAACCACCGGAGCAGCTTCACCTACACCCTCCATGGCCACAGATCCGCTTCGCCCACACCGCAGTCCACCCTACCGGAGCCGCTCCACAAACACCCTACTCGACGGTTCTAGATCTCCTTACCGGACCCCGACAGCCAGTGCAGCGTCATCACCCTCGACGTTTCTAACCTGATTCCCACCGTCTGGAGAGATGCCAAGCACCCGCCACGGCCTAGGTACTTGTCACCTTTAAACCCGCCCGGCATCACCGCCCGATGTACTTCAAATATACTAACGGTCATTGTTACTGTTATGCGGTGGCAAAACTACAAGGGCGATGTTTCTTACGGATCTAACAGCTTGGCCAACCAAGATCCTGGATTGAGGCATTGCTATGATCTTGTAAGCGCGTCTCTCTCTCTTGTATTGTTCTGCTGCTCGCCGTGCTTTGCTAGGATTTTCAACCAGTAATCCTTTGTGAGACAATGATTTCTACTCTGGCTGCTAAATTAGATATGTAGATGTCATACATGATACTACCTCGTACCTCCGTTCCTAAATATAAGTCTTTCTAGAGATTCCACTATAGGCTACATACGGAGCAAAATGAGTGAATCTACACTCGAAAATGCATCTATATACATCTGTATGTGGTCCATACTGGAATCTCTACAAGGACATATATTTAGGAACAAAGGCAGTACATTACACAAAATTGTAGGTGGCATGTAGGAATTCCAGTGCACTACATTAGGCTCCCTTAGAGTGTCTGCCAGTCCAGCATACAGAGTGATGGCTAGTTTATGGTACACACACAATCGTTAATTGGTGGTTTAAATATGCGCAAGGGATATGCAATGTAGTATCATGTAGAGATGTCTGAAATTAGCCATGTCAACTTGCAGATAGGGTTACACAATGAAAAAGTACGAGATGTATGTGGAAATTTCATGGAACATCACAGAAAAAGGAGAGGCAGCAGTGAGCCTATGCAGTGTGCTATGGTACGTCACTCCTCCATTGCAATCATCGTGACATGTTATTTGTATGCCAGTTCTATTAGACAAGTTTCTTAGGGACAGTTATTACGAGTTATCCTAAGAAAATAAGCGCCTGTGAATATAAGCTCCATGTAATACGCCAACCAGTTCTTTTCATTGCCTTTTCAGCTTATCTTTGGTATGATTAGTGGAAAGTCTAGATTGCATTATATATATTTTCCATTTTGCTGCCATATGGGAATTAATTTGACTTACAAACATCACAAATTGAACCCAGTGCAGTAATTAATATGATAGGAAAACAGACCATCACTATTTTCTCAAAATGCAAATACAAAGATACCATCTACTTGGCACAATCTACTTTGGTCAATGTTTTCCATAGAGATCCCATTGCCTAATTTAAACGAAGAACGCATGACCCACATTTAAATGAAGAACAATTATTTATTGAAATTCGATGGTCCAAGTGGTTGGTTATTATCATATAGCAGCACCACCTGAAAGCATCATATAGCAGCAGGAACAGCTCATAGCAACTCATCATACAGTAGCAGCAGTCTGCAATTCATCATATACCAGCAGCAACTCATAGCAATTCATCATATAGCAGCAGCGGGAGAAGCTCATAGCAATTCATCATATAGCAGCAGCAGGAGCATCTAAAAGCAATTCATCATATAGCAGCAGCAGGAGCAGCTTGTAGCAACTCATCATATAGCAGCAGAAGTAGCTCATAGCAATTCATCATATGGCAGCAGCAGCTCATAGCAACTCATCATTCAGCAGCAGCAGCTCATAGCAATTCATCATATAGCAGCAGCAGGAGCAGCTCATAGCAATGCATCATATAGCAGCAGCAGAAGCAGCTCATAGCAATTCATCGTAAAGTGGATCGAGAATGAAAATTTGGCAAAAATCGAGGAGATCCTCACCTTGTTGGATGAGCTCATCCTTCAATAGCACCTCAAGGCCATGGCACGGGAGGAGGGGTGGGGAACAAGGTGCCTTACGCATGATGTGGCATCGGCCGTAGTTGTGCAGCGCCCGCCGGAGTAGTGCGTTGGACGAACCACAATGGAGCAGCTATTGGAGACCATGAGAATGAGGGGCGGCGCCAGAGGGAGGAGCAGCCAGGGAGATTTGCCCCTACCCGCCGGCCATGTAGCCTAGCTGGACATAGCATCGTCGAGGACCAGGCCAGATGGGACCAGTGGCGACGACTCGCTGGAGGAACCCTAGTGCTGCAGGCAGGGGATCGAGGTAGAGAGAAAGGGGAGAGGAGATGCAAGCGGGTAGGGCAATGAATGCTTGCGTGTTTTTTTTACTTGAGGGTCAGGTGTGACAGGGGTGTCAGCAGTTGCATTTTGAGTGTAATATAGGCAGACAACAGAGACATTTCACTATTCCCCTTCCCTTCAATTTTTAGTGAGGTTCTACCCGAAACAACCCCCTCCAAAGCAAAATTAGTTAAGCCCAAGCCCATAACTCAAAAATGACTTCATTACATCTTTTATGGCTTAGCAGTCTGCAATTCATCATATACCAGCAGCAACTCATAGCAATTCATCATATAGCAGCAGCAGGAGAAGCTCATAGCAATTCATCATATAGCAGCAGCAGGAGCATCTCAAAGCAATTCATCATATAGCAGCAGCAGGAGCAGCTTGTAGCAACTCATCATATAGCAGCAGCAGTAGCTCATAGCAATTCATCATATAGCAGCAGCAGCAGCTCATAGCAACTCATCATTCAGCAGCAGCAGCTCATAGCAATTCATCATATAGCAGCAGCAGGAGCAGCTCATAGCAATGCATCATATAGCAGCGAAGCAGCTCATAGCAATTCATCGTATAGTGGATCAGAATGAAAATTTGGCAAAAATCAGAGGAGATCCTCACCTTGTTGGATGAGCTCATCCTTCAATAGCACCTCAAGGCCATGGCACGGGAGGAGGGGTGGGGAACAAGGTGCCTTACGCATGATGTGGCATCGGCCGTAGTTGTGCGGCGCCCGCGGAGTAGTGCGTTGGACGAACCACGATGGAGCAGCTCTTGGAGACCATGAGAATGAGGCGGCGCCAGAGAGGAGGAGCAGCCAGGAGATTTGCCCCTACCCACCGCCATGTAGCCTAGCTGGACATAGCATCGTCGAGACCGGGCCAGATGGGACCCGATGGCGACGACTCACTGGAGGAACCCTAGTGCTGCAGTGCGGGGATCGAGGTAGAGAGAAAGGGAGAGGAGATGCAAGCGGGCAGGGCAATGAATGCTTGCGTGTTTTTTTTACTTGAGGGTCAGGTGTGACAGGGGTGTCGTGATTGCATTTTGAGTGTAATATAGGCGCACAATGAGTCATTTCACTATTCCCTTCCTTCAATTTTTAGTGAGGTTCTACCCGAAACAACCCCCTCCAAAGCAAAATTAGTTAAGCCCAAGCCCATAACTCAAAAATGACTTCATTACATCTTTTATGGCTTATTTTGACAATATGCCCTGAAAAGGCGGAATCGGCGGCCCTTAACACGCAATTCAATTGTGCGTGAAATGATGAATCACTCCTGCCTGCTATGTGTACATTTAGGCATCATCATACATGGCATAACCTAATACATGTGCATTCCATTGTAGAATCAGGAATATGCAATGTTTATGTTAGTTCATATGTTGCACATGATGTTTAAATGCCTCTTAAATCTGGTCAGTCAAGTGATGGTCTTTAAGCCTCCTTATTTGCTTCTTTTCTTGATATGTAAGATTTGCTCACACATCTGTTCAATTGCTTGTTTGCATCAGCCAGCCATACTAGGACTGTTTGCTTTGATTACTTGTTGTTCTTGACCTAACACTCTAACAAAGCTTGTCAACGATTTTAACACTAAGGGCTGCTGTAGTGGGGCCTTGTCTAACTCATAGGTGACATAAAGGTTTGGCTGTACACTACAATAGGCTCTCCAAGAGTACCTGGAGATCCAGTTCGAAGGTATGCCTAGTTTTTACATAGTGCAGACATAGTAAATGCTCATTTCATTGTGTGGAAGTGCAAGAGATGTGGCATGTTTCATTATGTGGTGTTGTTTTGTTATAATCTCATCCTTTTGTGTTCACAGACTGGAAAGTATACATATTTATCTTCCAAGGAGACGAGTAACTAGTTTGTGTCACCTTGCGGAGGGGTGCAATGAAGATAAGATTGAGGATTTCCAAGTACAAGATGTTAGGAAGGAGCCTTGCAAGAGAAGTAGGAGCTGCTTTTGAGCCTCTTCAACCTGCTAAGGTAAGTCACTTGTATGCAACTCAACAGTTCAATTCCTTGTTTGTTTCAAGCATAGTTAAATTTCTCTTTTCAATTGCTTTATTTGTCCTCACTTAATGAGATGCCCAAATAATTATGCCTGATGTTCGGTACTTGTATCACTATTAGTTGACATAATTAAAGGCCTTACCATTTAATTACTCTGCCGAAGTGTGCCTGAAGCTTTGAAGTCTATTAAGCAACTATTATTGCATGAGGCTCACAATCTAGTTTATACTATGCTAATGATTGCATAGTTTTGCCTGCTGTAGTATGTTTGTATGAAACCCTCGGCTGTTCATTATGCTCCCTAAGACTTTAATTGAGGTACAGAATGGCCAACTGCTTGCTTACTTATACGCAACGTGCTGTCTAAATTTGTAACTTGTCTGTGTTTTCGATTGGGCCCCAACATCATGCTCCTCTCGTGAGCTAAGAGGGATTTCTGTATGCAGGCTGCACAGACTATATTTTTTATAATTTTTAAAATATCACCTGCTTATGCTTCATGACGTGTAACATTTTTTTGTGAAAGTGACGTGTAACATTATTGTTAGTCCTGTTTTGCCATGTAGTAAAAAATAGTGTATTGTTCGCTTCACTGTTGTAACTATATTTTTGCCCTAGTCATGTGTACTTACAGAAACATTTCAGGATGAAGTGACATCAACACAAAAATCTGCGAGCAGTGCGGCATGGCCGTTACCGAATGATTATGGATTGGAATTGGAATGTGCTGATGTTCTCGAGCATCAACTAGAGGTGGCAAGACAACGTGTACATGATTGTCAACGTATAATCAACAAGTTGAGGCTGGACATGCGGTATTAGATGCGATAGTCAAAAAATGTAACAAGACACCGAGGTAACCATGAAGGAATTGGAGATTTTGCGACTGAAATTTGTGCTATCTCGAATCCGCCAATCCTATTTTCGAAGAGATTGTAGTTCAAATGGAGTTAAGTTGATGCGCGTCCATGATGTATGAGCCGATTTGCCCGGTGTATGTAATTTTACGTTTGTGTGCGCTTTATTATCACTTGTGTCGTACCATAATGCCCGTGGGTATAATCGGCTGTAATTTCTTTATTGTATAGTGTAGGATTATTCTACCTTTCTATGCCTTGATCTCTTTGTTGTATAGTGTATGCTTTTTAGAGGTGATAGTATTGAGTAGAATAATTCTTTGAATATGCTATATCGTTCAAACGGGGACAATGGCCCGACCATGGGCCTTCTACGCCGTAGGATCCATGGGCCTTCTACGTCTCGTAGGATCCATGGGCCTTCTACGTCTCGCGAGATCCATGGGCCTTCTCGCTCAGCAGGATCCATGGGCCTTCTACGTCTCGCGGTGTCCATGGGCCTTCTACGTCTCGCAGATCCATGGGCCTTCTAAATCACGTAGGATCCATGGGCGCCGACTCATTTATGGGTCTTGTATGGCCTTTAATGGGCCATAGCAGGCCTATAATGGAAATCGTGACGTTTTATGGGCTAACCATAACGGGCCGTTAATAGGTCGTATTTGGTGATGCTATGAAAATGGCCCAACAGACTAACGGACCACAAACGGGCCGACTGTAACGACGGGCTGAATTTGGCCCACAAGCGAAAATAGCGATGTGAGCCGTAAGTAACGAATGCTGCAAATGAGCCCAAGAATAAATGGGCCCTCAGAAGGCTGAAAGTTAACTTGGGCTGGAAACGGCCCAACGGAATAACGGCCTGTTAATGGGTATAAAGTGTTACATTGTTCATTACGGGCCAGTTTCACCGCGGGCCGTTAATGGGTGTAAAGTAATACACTGTTCATTACGGGCCAGTTTCAGCACGGGCCGCTAATGGGCCAAGATTTACAAAGGGCCTCATATGGGCCGAAAGACGTCATGGGCCAGAAGTGAAAACAGGCTGGAATCATATTGGATGGCCCAGATGATGCTACTGGGCCTAATTGCATAGGGCGTAATGGGCCTTTGGTTAGCGGGCTGTAAATGGGCTATATGCTAACATGCCATTAACAGGCTTTCCATGGGCCGGCCCGCCAGCTTTTGACCAAGTCAAACGGGCTAGCCTTTTCACAGGAATGGGCCACTGTTGGGCCATGCCACGTGTCGACGTATGATAGGCGCCTTCTGTCCAGTGAGTGGATGACATCTGTCCCAATGATGAGCCGACATGTGTTTCCTCCAGCCAATGATGATTTTACACGTGGAAAATCCCCATTGGTCGGGGCTGTTAACGGGTTATCGGATCCAAAACCCGACCCGATAGCTTAACGACGTTCCATAATGATAATTTTGGTAATGTCATGGAACACTTCTATGACAGCACAGGTATGACTATCTTGATTCTGTCATAAATTTTTCATGGATGTACATGCATGACAAAAAACGCGACCTACTCTAAGAAACACGTATCATCATGGAAGTGTATTTTTTTTGTAGTGCAGGCTTGGTTCTGCCAGGACCACAAGGACCTGAAGGCTGCCAGGATGTGCTGGCTGAGCGCGACCTGGCGCTCGTCATGAAGCAGGCTGACATCGAGAAGGCCCGGGAACTGGCGAAGCAGGAGGCCGCTCAGGCCGAGGCCGCTCGGCAACAGCAACAGTCTGCGCTAAACTCCCAGGAGGAGGACCTTGCCGCGCACAAGGTGAGGCTCACCGCAACGCTCCGTGGCAAGGACAAGGAGATGGAGAAGCTTGTCGTGCAACAGACCCAGGAGCTGGAGCACAGGCACAAGGAGGCACTCGATGCCCAGGCTCTGGCTCACGCCGGCAAGGTAAAAGAGCAGGAGCTGGAGCGGAATGGGCTGAAGGATCAGGCCCTGATGCTAGCCAAGGAGAAGGACACGCTCAACGGTGCCCTGGTGGAGGCGCAGGGCGCAGTCCTCGGCAAGGCTGAGCGGCTCTCCAAGGCCAACAACTCCATCAAAGACCTGAAGCTGAAGCAGGAGGTTCTTGAGAAGATGCTTTCGGAGGCCAAGGCCCGGGATGAGGCCCTGGCCAGGGATCTGGAGGCCGAGAAGCAGCAGCGGAAGAACGAAGCCGCCAACCACAAGGACTTTGTGGAGGGCGAGAACCGCTGGATCGGCCTCCTCAAAGACGTCGCCGGCAGGATCACCACGCAGCTGGCCACCATGGGGATGCCAAATGTGAGGTACACCCGGGAGCGCAACACAAGCCCCAATGCCAAGCTGACCCTGTTCTTCGAGGGTGTTCTCGGAGCCCTGGAGCATTTCCGCTCCACCAGGGCGACTTTCCTGGTCAGTGAGGCCCGGAGGCTTTGCCGGGGCGCCATGACTAAGGTTCTCACCAAGGTGGCATACTGGAACCCCTTCCTCGACTTCGACGTTGCGTTGGAGAGCTTGCTGGAGGATATGTACCTCGCGCCGCTTAGGGAGCATATCGAGCCCGTCATCAGCGGCGTCGATGGAATCCAGAGGGTTGAGGGCCAGCGCCGGGACTAGGCACCCTATTTCTTATCGCTGCTGCAAGTTCATTACCAAGACAATTTTTATCTCTAGTTAGAACCGCAGCAACAATTGATGTAATATAACTCTGCAACAGTTTTGATATCATGCATGTTACTTTCCTGTTCAATCCCCCCTTTGTATGTTCACCCTAAGTTAATCATGTAGGCTTTCCGGCGCGTAAACCCAGGGCGCGACACTTTGAGGATGGATCCCCAGTGGCCTGCCGGGTGTGCTTGCTGCCAGGCGAACCACCTTACCACTCTCAACGCGGCCGCTCGAATTGTCGAGCTTGACTCGAGTCAGAATCGAGAGCGTTGCCAATTGCGGAAGGCTAACGTGCCGTTCTCAACGCGGCCGCTTATGCTGTTGAGCAGACTCGAAAATAGAGTAAGGGCGTTGCCAATAACAGAATGGCCCCATTGCGTGCAGGTTTTCCATACAAAGGACGAGATCTCCGAGGGGAATAACCTTATATAAAAAGAAAATATTTAAAGTTTGGCATGATTTAGCTTTCCTGTCGCCGCAGTGGTACCGTTCTCTTCGTCGTCTTCTTCTTTAGAGGCCATGGCCACGAGGAATTGCTAAGCTGGCCGCTAAACTAGATTCTCACAACTGCGCCCCCTACCTGGCGCGCCAAAGATGTCGGGGAAACGACACCTATGGGATCACTGGAATCCCTTCTACGGTTGGCGGGCGCGGGGTTGTGAGAAGAGCATGTTTAGGAGCTAGCACAAAGATCGTTTACCCAGGTTCGGGCCGCGAGGATGTGTAATACCCTAGTCCCTCTTTGGTGTGTATTCAAAGTGTTCTTGAGCTCTCGAACTAGCTACGGTGGCTGCCTAGTTCCAAAGAGCCGAATCCCTCTCAAGGTCGCCTCGGGACTCCTTTTATAGGCAAAAGGGGTCACCACAGTGGCACACAAGAGGTGGAAAAGGTCTATAGTGCGCCAGCTTATCGCCCGGCGTTACGGGACAAAGCGCATTAAATGCGCTACCCAGGTGTCCATTAGCTTTATCGGGGACGGGAACGAGGCCCGTCCCGTCCGTCGCAGCTCCACCTCGCTTTGACGCGCGCCCAGGCCAGCGATGCGTGCAGCGCCATGTAGGCAGGCAGGCTGCTGAGGTGGCGCGGTGGTGGAGCCTTGACGAAGATCTGCATGCCACCACGCAGGTGCTTGCTGGGTCTGTGTAGAGGTCGCTTGTCTCCACGCAGGTGCTTGCCCAGTTGGTTGAGCTAGCAGTTGCATGGTGACGGCGGTGGAGTCTTGGCTGGTGCGGGCCTGGCTGTGGCGCGGCTGATGCCCTCGGCAAGGTTCTTGCCGTGGCATCGTGGTCGTCCCCGGAAAGGACCTTGCCGGCGGTCTTGTGGATTTCTTCGGCTAGGATCCCGCCGAGGGTTGCCATCTTCTGGTCCTCATTCGATCCTGTGTATTTATGATCTTGACAAAGATCTGCATGCCACCACGGAGGTGCCTCCCGAGCCCTGGTTCCAATATAGTTGTCGACGGCGTTTGGAACCCTTGGGCTCAAGGGTGGCTCGCTCTACTGGTGTTGGGCAAGTTGCCCCGGCAAAGCTCTTGCCGGGGCCGCGGAGGTCGTCCCGGCAAGGGCTTTGCTGGGGGAGTCCAGCTCGCCCTCTTGCTCTTTGGTGTTTCTGGTCTTGGCGTTGCCTTGTTCGTCATGTGCTTCGGTTTCTCTCCGGCTTCCTTCCTCTGGCCGGCTATGTGCGGCCACGGCGCACGGCTCTGACTGCCCGTGCACAAGTAAAGGGGTCAAAAGGAAAGCCCCTACTTTTGTACATCGACACCCATAGATCAAAGTAACCCTCTCCTGGGTGCTGAGGCGGATCCTGGGGGTTCCACTGGTTAGCGAGCTCCTGTGGTGTGTTCTTAGTGCCAGAAATTCTTAAATATTCTATAAAAAGTCATACTAAATTTTCAGGGCATCTGGAGAACTTTTATTTTTGGGACATTTTTTATTGCACAGATAATTTAGAAAATAGACGAATAATACTATTTTTGCTTTATTTTCTAAATAACAGAAAGAAAAAAGGTAGGTACGGAAAGTTGTGCTCTCTAAATTCATCCATCTCGTGCCCATCAAAAGGAATCCATTAACAAGGTTGATCAAGTCTTATTAACAAACGTCTTCCGAGTGACATGAAACCGGAGAACTTTCGAATAACACTAGGTTACCTCAGCGGGGATATGCATGTCCCCAACAATATGAATGCCATATTTCTTTTTGATAGTAGGAAGAGGGAATTCAAAACCTCCAATAGCAATAGTTGAAAATTTTCCAATAGAATTGATACTATTCACTTGAGGTTGTTCCTTCGGAAAGTGTACTATATGCTCATTACAATTAACATGAAAAGTGACATTGCCCTTGTTGAAATCTATAACAGCCCCTGCAGTATTAAAAAAAGGTCTACCAAGGATGATCGACTGTCGGTGCAGCAAACCCCGGGTCCGTTGCCCAGACTGTGCACATGCACGAGAACAAGATTGCAGCACCAAGGTCGGATCGGAGCACATTGGATCAGTTCTTCGAAGGACCAATATGCAGCACAAGAGGACCAAGACTAGCCAGAGGAGCAAGATATTGATAAGGAAGAGAAACCTCCCTTGCCGGGCAGGCAAGCCTGGCGAGGATGGGGGTACCCCCGGAAGCAAGCCTTCGGGTCGTCCTGGCAGGCCTGCCAGGGCTTTCAGAGGCCGAACCACCTCAACGCAGCACCTCATCATGACGCACGTCGTCGATCGATGTGGTGTCAAGCTTCAAAGTGACTAAGTGGCTGTTATTCGCCACATGGCAGCCACTTCCTACAGAAAATACCTCCAAGCGACACCCGTCCTGCGATATGTCGAGCAAGCAAGCCCGAAGCTGGCAAAACAGCCCGGCAGGGCCTGCCAGGCGAGCTGAGACGTGACGTTAAGCGGTGCATTTAATGCACTCTATCAGACTACATAGTTAGGTATGATATCACCGTTTGCTATCTAATCAGTGCACAATGACTGATTTGCCACTGTGGTGACCCGTTTATCTATAAAAGGAGGCCCAAGGCAACCGTAGAAAGGGTTGGCTAAACCATTCCCTCACACACTCATACGCGCGTAGCCGCTCTCGCCCCGAGGCAACCCTGCAGGGCAAGTGCGCTGCGTTCACCACCATTTCCCACCATCAATCCACCAAAGCAGGGGTAGGGTTTTACGCCTCACGGCGGCCTGAACCTGGGTAAAAACTGCCCGTGTGATCTCTGTCATGCTATTCCATGCTCCTCTGCTCTTTGTGCAATGCGGCACCCCCCGCCAAACCAGCAAGGGGCTCTTGGTCCCGTAGGTGGCCGTAGTTTCCCGCGACATCTTTGGCGCGCCAGGTAGGGGGATCACTTGCATGAACCTGAAAGCGTGAACAACGCATCATATTCATCGCCATCTTCATCATCAACGGCTTCATCGACTATGGCGCCCAAGAAGAAACCCGGTATTGCAGCTCAACCGTCCACCTCGAAGGCTCCGCCGCCCGCCAACGCCGACGCCACGGGGAGCGCGGAGGGGCAAGAGGATGTGGGCGTTGCGGGGGACGTGGTCGGCGCAGGCGGCGTTTTCACCACCTCCCCCGCAGCCGAAACAGGAGCAGGAGGCGCCGGAGGAAAGCAGTATCAGCAACACCTTAGTGGTCATGCTCCATGAAGTACGAATGAAGGGGTTATTCCGTCTATGCCTCTTCCCTTTGCCGAAGGGCACAGTCACAGTGGTGGCGCCCGGTCAGGGGCGAATTGCTGCCCTCCGGCTACCCCCACCACGGGCGCGACCGCAACGCGTGCGCCTCCCCCAGAGCGGGTTGACCCAGCTACCGTGCCCAATGGAGCCACTGGCCCTCAAGCGCCTTCACCACGCCACAATGCCGTCCAAGTGGCAGGCGTGACGCCGTTGCCACTGGCACGGTCAGGAGCCGAGTGACGGTGCAATCTACATCATCATCGCCAATGCCAATTACCGCTACGGAGGCCATGGCGTGGTCCCAGCTACTGCTGATACTCCCGCCGGTGCCCGATCAGATGGATGAATGGAGAGCCACCATTCAGAGTCTGATTGGCTTTGCCGAGGCTGGGGGTTCACAGCGGGCTGGCCCGATTCGGCCTCCCCAAGTGACAACAATAGCTCGCGCTGCTGGCCGTACGGAACGGGCCACCCCCACTATGCAGTCCCTACCGTGGCAACCAACGCGGGCGCTGCAGAATCAAGAACCCGACAACGTCTCGATGGCCTCTTATGACCCTCGAGCACGTCCAGGCTAACGGCGAACCCAAGAGGACAGGCGGAGGGGAGGCGCGTGCGTCGTCATCGAGCAACGCCGCTACGACCACTGCTAGACCAATGGGTGCGATGGTCCCAACGTTGACGAGCCTCTGCTCGAGGATAACGGGTGCCTACCTTTTGAGGTTGGGTGCCTTGCCTTTACTCGTGAGCTGGGGCAAGTTCGTTAGCCATCCACTCGCACGTTCAAGCCAGAGATACCCGAGAAGTATGATGGAAGGCTAAACCCGGCAGAGTTCTTGAGCATCTACACCATCGCTGTTGAAGCTGCCGGAGGAAGAGGTGAGAAGGTGTCTGCCAACTACTTCCCTTTGGCCCTCAAGTTCAACGTAAGGTCTTGGCCAATGCACATGCCATAGAACTCCATTTCGTCATGGGCTGGCCTGTGCCATGAGTTCATTGGCGCCTTCACGGGCGGCCATCAAGAACCAGGACGACCCAGCGACTTGTAGCTTCTCCAATAGAAAGAAGGAGATACCCTCCGCAAGTATTTGCAGAGATTCAGCACAGTCCACAAGAATTTCCCAAATATCCACCCGGTAGCTGTGATAGCTGCCTTCCAGTCCATTGTGCACAACCGCATGATACGTTCCAAGATGAATGTGCAGTTTCCCAAGACTGTGAAGGAGCTTTACACCTTTGTGGACAAGTGTGCTCGGATGGAAGAGGCAAGAAAACTCCCTGGAGAGGAAGATTACATCGACATCGACTCAGAGGATGACGATGTATCCACCAGTTAGAAGAAGAAGAGCAAGAAGCACAACAAGAGGCGCAAGGATAAGGCAGTGATGACCGTCGAAGAATCGGGCATGCTTATTACCGGCAAGAAGGCTAAGGCCTAAGCCCTCGGCAAGGAAGCTGCCGCGTGCACTGATTGCCGGGAGGTTGTGGCTACCGAGAGGGCTGGGAAAGGCGACGGGCCATACTGCAAGATCCATCAGACCAAAGGCCACGATCTTCAAGAGTGTGATTAGGTTGAGCAGCTCGTCAAGAGGCAGAGGGCTGAATATGAGAAGCTTGGAAAGGAAAATGCTAAGAATGGCACTGGCAGGAAGGGCCGGGGCGGTGAAGAAAATCGTCCCGGCAAGGCTTTTAGGAACCAAGGAAAACCCACCAGGGGTCGAGAGAAGGAGGTTCGCAATGAGGAGAGTGATGAAGGGGATGAAGAGGAAACCAGCGAGCAGGATTTCCAGAAGGCCACTGATGCCCTGTGCTTTGATGGGGGTGCATCTTTGCACCCCTCTCACCACGAACTTAAAAGGTGGGTGCGTGAGGTCAATGCCGTGGAGCCAGCGGCAGAGTCTCGGAAGCCGCTTGCTACCTCTTGAGCACTGCGTTGGTTTTCCCTTGAAGGCGAAAGGGTGATGCAGTAAAGTAGCGTAAGTATTTCCTTCAGTTTTTGAGAACCAAGGTATCAATCCAGTAGGAGACCACGCACAAGTCCCTCGCACCTACACAAACAAATAAGAACCTCGCAACCAACGCGATAAAGGGGTTGCCAATCCCTTCACGGGCACTTACGAGAGTGAGCTCTGATAGATATGATAAGATAATATTTTTTGTATTTTTATGATAAAGAGAAATAAAGATGCAAAGTAAAATAAAAGGCAATGGAAATAGCTAAGTGTTGGAAGATTAATATGATGGAGAATAGACCCGGGGGCCATAGGTTTCACTAGTGGCTTCTCTCAAGAGCATAAGTATTACAGTGGGTGAACAAATTACTGTCGAGCAATTGATAGAATTGAGCATAGTTATGAGAATATCTAGGTATGATCATGTATATAGGCATCATGTCCGTGACAAGTAGACCGACTCCTGCCTTTATCTACTACTATTACTCCACACATCGACCGCTATCCAGCATGCATCTAGAGTATTAAGTTCATTAGAATAGAGTAACGCTTTAAGTAAGATGACATGATGTAGAGGGATAAACTCATGCAATATGATATAAACCCCATCTTGTTATCCTCGATGGCAACAATACAATACGTGCCTTGCTGCTCCTGCTGTCACTGGGAAAGGACACCGCAAGATTGAACCCAAAGCTAAGGACTTCTCCTATTATAAGAAAGATCAATCTAGTAGGCCAAACCAAACTGATAATTCGAAGAGACTTGCAAAGATAACCAATCATACATAAAAGAATACAGAGAAGATTCAAGTATTATTCATAGATAATCTTGATCATAAACCCACAATTCATCGGTGCCGACAAACACACCGCAAAAGAAGATTACATCGAATAGATCTCCAAGAGAATCGAGGAGAACTTTGTATTGAGATCCAAAGAGAGAGAAGAAGCCATCTAGATAATAACTATGGACCCGAAGGTCTGAGCTAAACTACTCACACATCATCAAAGAGGCTATGGTGTTGATGTAGAAGCCCTCCATGATAAATGCCCTCTCCGGTGGAGCGCCGGAAAAGGCCCCAAGATGAGATCTCACTCGTACAGAAGGTTGCGGTGGTGGAATTAGGTTTTGTGGATGCCTCCGATGCTTTGGGGGTACGTAGGTATATATACTAGGAAGAAGTACGTCGGTGGAGCAACATGGGCCCCACGAGGGTGGAGGGCGCGCCTAGGGGGTAGGCGCGCCCCCCTGCCTCGTGCTCTCCTCGTTGATTACTTTACATGGACTCCAAGTCCTCTGGATCACGTTTGTTCCAAAAATCACGTTCCCGAAGGTTTCATTCTGTTTGGACTCTGTTTGATATTATTTTTCTGTGAAACAATGAAATAGGCAAAAAAACAGCAATTTGGGCTGGGCCTCCAATTAATAGGTTAGTCCCTAAAATAATATAAAAGTGTATAATAAAGCCCATTAAACATCCAAAACAGAATAGAATATAGGATGGAACAATAAAAAATTATAGATACGTTGGAGATGTATCAAGCATCCCCAAGCTTAATTCGTGCTCTTCCTCGAGTAGGTAAATGATAAAAACAGAATTTTTGATGTGGAATACTACTTGGCATAATTTTCAATGTAATCCTCTTAATTGTGGTATGAATGTTCAGATCCGAAAGATTCAAGACAAAAGTTTAATATTAACATAAAAATAATAATACTTCAAGCATACTAACTAAGAAATTATGTGTTCTCAAAATAACATGGACAAAGAAAGTTATCACTACAAAATCATATAGTCTGGCTATGCTCTATCTTCATCACACAAAGTATTTAATCATGCACAACCCTGATGACAAGCCAAGCAATTGTTTCATACTTTTGGTGTTCTCAAAGTTTTTCAATCTTCACGCAATAGATGAGCGTGAGCCATGGACATAGCACTATATGTGGAATAGAATGGTGGTTGTGGAGAAGACAAAAATGAGAAGATAGTCTCACATCAACTAGGCGTATCAACAGGCTATGGAGATGCTCATTAATAGGTATCAATGTGAGTGAGTAGGGATTGTCGTGCAACGGATGCACTAGAGCTATAAGTATATGAAAGCTCAACAAAATAAACTAAGTGGGTGTGCATCCAACTCGCTTGCTCACGAAGACCTAGGGCATTTTGAGGAAGCCCTTCATTGGAATATACAAGCCAAGTTCTATAATGAAAATTTCCCACTAGTATATGAAAGTGACATCATAAGAGACTCTCTATCATAAAGATCATGGTGCTACTTTGAAGCAAGTGTGGTAAAAGGATAGTAGCATTGTCCCTTCTCTCTTTTTGTCTCATCATTTTTTTATTTAGTCCGGAGTCCCATCCCAACTTATGGGGGAATCATAGTCTCCATCATCCTTTCCTCACTTGGGACAATGCTCTAATAATGATGATCGTCACACTTTTATTTTCTTTACAACTCAAGAATTACAACTCAAAACTTAGAACAAAATATGATTCTATGTGGATACCTCCGGCGGTGTACCGGGATATGCAATGAATCAAGAGTGAATTGTATGAAAGAACTATGAACGGTGGCTTTGCCACAAATACGATGTCAACTACATGATCATGCAAAGCAATATGACAATGATGGAGCGTGTCATAGTAAATGGAACGATGGTAAGTTGCATGGCAATATATATCGGAATGGCTATGGAAATGCCATGAGAGGTAGGTATGGTGGCTGTTTTGAGGAAGGTATATGGTGGGTGTATGATACCAGCGAAAAGTGTGCGGTATTAGAGAGGCTAGCAATGGTGGAAGGATGAGAGTGCGTATAATCCATGGACTCAACATTAGTCATAAAGAACTCATATACTTGTTGCAAAAATCTACAAGTTATCGAAGCAAAGTATTACGCGCATGCTCCTAGGGGGATAGATTGGTAGGAAAAGACCATCGGTCGTCCCCGACCGCCACTCATAAGGAAGACAATCAATAAATAAATCATGCTCCGACTTCATCACATAACGGTTCACCATACATGCATGCTACGGGAATCACAAACTTTATCACAAGTATTTCTCAAATTCACAACTACTCAACTAGCATGACTCTAATATTACCATCTTCATATCTCAAAACAATTATCAAGCATCAAACTTCTCATAGTATTCAACACACTCGTAAGAAGATTATTTTTTACTAATCTTGGATGCCTATCATAATTAAAGCAAATTACCATGCTGTTTTGTAGGACTCTCAAAATAATATAAGTGAAGCATGAGAAAACAATAGTTTCTATAAAACAAATCCACCACCGTGCTCTAAAAGATATAAGTGAAGCACTAGAGCAAAAACTATATAGCTCAAAAGATATAAGTGAAGCACATAGAGTATTCTAATAAATTCCGAATCATGTGTGTTTCTCTCAAAAGGTGTGTACAACAAGGATGATTGTGGTAAACTAGAAAACAAAGACTCAAATTATACAAGACGCTCCAAGCAAAACACATATCATGTGGTGAATAAAAATATAGCTCCAAGTAAAGTTGCCGATGGACGAAGACGAAAGAGGGGATGCCTTCCGGGGCATCCCCAAGCTTTGGCTTTTAGGTGTCCTTAGATTATCTTGGGGTGCCATGGGCATCCCCAAGCGTAGGCTCTTGCCACTCCTTGTTCCACAATCCATCAAATCTTTTACACAAAACTTGAAAACTTCACAACACAAAACTTAACAGAAAATCTCGTGAGCTCCGTTAGCGAAAGAAAACAAAACACCACTTCAAGGTATTGTATTGAACTAATTATTTATTTATATTGCTGTTAAACCTACTGTATTCCAACTTCTCTATGGTTTATAAACTATTTTACTAGCCATAGATTCATCAAAATAATCAAACAACACACGAAAAACAGAATCTGTCAAAAACATGGAGAAGGACTGCTCATTACATATCTTACACGCAAGCAGTAATTATACATTACATCACTCAGGATATGCGTACATATTCCTGACATGTTATTTAGGCTAGTGCACTTCTCCCAGTTCCTGCATGATGCGAAAACAAGCTACTTCTCACAACCTATGTACATATAAACATATCGTACAATCCGGTACATCGCATGGCGGCTAAGCGTACTCAGTCGGAGATGGTAAGGATCTCCCTTGGCCTGCCGAGGGTGAGGCACAGTGAGGCCGGGGACTCAACCTCCTCCTCGCTAATAGGCTCAAGACGTGAAGTGCTGCGCTGAGTCGGTGGAGCGGGCGCCATAGGTGGAGCAACACGAACAGGAGTGGGCGCAATGGGTGGTGCAGTGCGGACTGAAGTGGGCGCAATGACTTGGTTGAACTCCTCAGTGGTAGGCAGGCGGCGAGCAGTGGCGAGAATGTTAGGTGAATAAGATGCCGAGGATGAGACGAAAGTCAGTGGTGTTGCGGTGTGCAGGTGCTCCCTCCTGTTGGCGGCACAGCCATGGACTGAGTCCATGCGGGCAGCCACAAGGTCGTCCACCAGGTTGTCGAAGGCTGCGTCCAGAGCCCGGAGGTACTCGACAAGCATCTCAATAGCCTCGTCTCACTCTCCTCTGGGGCAAGCGAATGCGTAGTGACAGGTGTATGGCACCTGGCATGGAAGGTAGCGGTAACGACGAGTCTTCATCGAAGGAAGAACATCCCGGAGACGAGCTATCGCCTCACGGGCCGCCATCTGCATAGCATGCTTCTCCGTAGGCATGGCTCTCCCCAAGAACCGGAAGCGGCGTAACTCAACACGCCTTCCCTTGAATTGCACCGCGGCCTAGGTGCATGGTCAGACTGTCGTTGATCTTGTGCTGGTAGAGTGTAAAGACTGGGCGCACTGATGGCCCCATCGCGACCTGGACGATGAAGGAGAGGAGCTTGCGAACCCTCAGCATCGTTATTAACACTGTGACTCACGATCGTTGCCAGCCATCTACAAAAGTAGGCAAAAATTCTGAATGGTCAGATCATAAATTTATGCCGACTGTCAGAAAATGACTACATTTGCAAAAATATGTATTAACTCTATTATGCTAATAACCGATTGGCGATCGCACCTAGTGGCTTCCTACAGTCAGCCTGGCTCTGGTACAAAGTTTGTCACGATCGGTTTTTCAATAAAATACTTATTGAGAAATCGATCTCTTGATTCCAGTATATGAAGAATTATCCTTACTGGTAGACAAATACTTGATACAGAAGGCCAGTATCATTAAATATATTATAGGGTTGAGCTGAGGCTGCTCAACAATTTTATTACTAACACGCCAATATTGTACATAAGGGCGGTTACAATACAGGGGTGTGGTGGCATACTACTGACTCGAGATAAAAGTGGTGGTGGAAATATCACAGTGGAGTGGATAACATGACTCCTAAACTGGCAGCTCATCGATCGTCGAGGTGAGGCTCGATGAATTTATTTGGGTAGCGGAAGCGGATATAATACAGTGACCAAATCCAGGATCGCACAAGACTGACTGGGACTCCTCTAGGCATCGGACTCGCTATCGAACTCTTCATCCATGAGATCGCCTTCGTCAACATCTGGCCAAATCAACAAGCCAGGTGAGTACTTTGAAAGTACTCGCAAGACAGTTCGGTCATAAGATATAACAAATTCATGCATGAATGCGTCATGGGCAAATAGCAATGCACATTCAAATAATAAATATTGGCACAACATGATAAGTAAAAAGGGAGTCGGGCGGTAGTCTTCCCAAAATCCCAACAAAATAACTGAAAACCGATCGGGTGTCTGGAGCGAGGCCTCGGAGGGTAAACAAAATAAATTATCATGCCGCAGTCGGGCGTCTAAGCGACGCCACATAAAGGGCTTATATTGAAAGTAAATGACATGCGTGCCATAGTCGGACGTCGGAGCGACATCGCAGAAAGGGCTTATATTGAAAGTAAATAACAGGCGTGCCACAATCGGACGTCTGAGCGACATCGCATAAAGGGCTTATAGTGAAAGTAAATAACAAGCGTGCCACAGCCGGACGTCTGAGCGACATCGCAGAAAGGGCTTATAGTGAAAGTAAATAGCAAGCGTGCCACAGTCGGACGTCTGAGCGACATCGCAGAAAGGTCTTAAATTTCATTATTCATATCTGATAAATTCACGAAGATATAATACTCATAGGAAATATTCAACACATAATAATAAACGGGTTAGTCCATCCACAGGAATAAACATTTAACCGGACTTAACACTCATGTGGTTCACCGGAGTTTTGTCACTGAGACTGGCACTTGGCAAGATAAGTTGAACACAGTACTTGGACATGGATAAGATGATTCAAAGGATTTTTGACTCTACAGAGTTTGTACTAATTATCCAAAGCCAACGGATTTCCGTAGTCACGAAGGACTAGTTCCGTTTACGGTATTTCGGTAGAAACACATCTAACCAGTACACATCCATCCCACCTCATGATGCCAGGAACCACCCTAGACAACGTTCAAGAAAAACTTTGAGACGGGGAGATCACAACCTCGATTAGCATGGGATCAAATTTAGATACTCGCGCTCTAAGGGGTGCCCCCCTCTCGGTCCCAACCGGAAACACCCATGCCCCCTGACCGGATGGCTGGCTCTAATCCAGGGCCATGGAACCCTCATCACGGCCTCTCTATTTGGTGTGTACCAGGTAAGAGGTTTGCAACTTACTAAGCCATATCCCTTGCGGACAACATGTGGTAGTACAGGAAGGAAAAACGGATAGAAACGTGACTTGATTCACGTTGACACTGGAGCCAAATAGTCTGGCATAAGACTGGCATGCTACAACACTGCCATCTTACCCATTCTCATGCCATCACATGTCCATGCAAACTCATATCCACCAACATATGGATTTTTGAAACTCACTTGCCTCAACTTTGCAGGTAATATAACATTTATCGAAATGCTCATAAACATGCCATGAAACTACTAAATGCAAACATGCCAAAGACACTCATCATATCAAAAGTTCAAACATGCTTGCCTGGGTCGGAGTAGTCGGAGTCTAGCTTGGCGAAGTTAGCAGTTCCGTCACCCCCTCCGGTATCTACGGTATAAGAAAATACGTACTAACGTAAATACCGAGAGTGCACAAAAAAGTGTTCCAAATATTTTCCAAATAAATATGACAAATAACTAGACAGAAAAATAAAGATGACACAAAAAGAATAAATCAATACTCAGTTTCTGTTTAAAAGTTATAAAGGTTTTAATCCAGGGACACATCTGTAATGAAACAGAAAGTTTCCAGGGGCCAGATTATAAAAACAGAAAACGCTTCGGCTAAAAACCCGTCAACTGCAAAAGGAGACGTATTCTGCCCGAAGGCGTTTTCAAAAAACGGTTTGAAAAAAAAGAAAAAACTGACGAGGGGTCCCACCCGTCAGGTTTGAAATTTCAAACGGGGGGAGAAGCAGAGCTCGTCGGCGCCCGAGAGCTGCGGTGGTCGCCGGCGGCGATCCACGGCGAGTTAGGAGGATCGGAAGGTACCTGCGTGATCAGCATGACCTTCCGAGTCTGTGGGTGGTGGTGGTGGTCGTCGGTGAGCAGCACGTCGACGACGGTCCTTGCTCCGGCGGACGGCGGCTCAGGTGAAGGTGGATCTCATCGGGGAGAGCGGAGTGGATCGAGCTGGTGGCCGAGGCGGATCTTGGCGGGCGGAGTTAGGGGAGGAGACCTCCTCGAGGTCCTCCTAGTGGCTTGGCGGGGTTCAGGTGGGGCGCAGTGGTGGTGTGTGCTCGAGAACGAGCTCGAGACTCCATTTTATAGGTGATCCAAGGCGGTGGCCGTGAACGGGGATCTCCGGCGATGGTTACGGCGGTGTAGTGCTTGGTCGGGGAGTTTAGGAGGTTGGGCATCCACGTGGAGGTCCACGGGTTCCGTTTAGAAGCTAACCTTGGTTGGATTAGGCGCGTTTGGGTGGTTTCGACAGAACGGGGCGGCGTGGGCCCGTCGGCGGCAGAGGGCGCGCCCTGTGCTTGCCGGGCTACGGCGACGGTGCTGCGGTGTGCGCTGGCATGCATGAGGCCATGCGAAGGGCTAGGGAGCGTGGGCGGCGCCGAACGGCGAAGGAAATGGGCGCTGCTCCGTTAGCCGCCACGGTGGCTCTGCCATCGCAGAAAGTTGCCGGCGTCGGCGATGCTCGCCGCCACCGACACATGCGCCCGTCCAAGAGAGCGTGCGGTGCTCTGGTCAAGGAGGAGAGGCCGTGCGCAACGCGCCAGGGTGCACTGGTGATCGATGACAAGGCACTGACGAAAAACGACACTGACAAAACTTTGAAACTCTAAATTTTACTTAATATGCACAGCAACAGTGCCGACCAAGTGTTTGATGAAATGATTCAAGGATGAGAAGAGTTTTTCTGGGGCTGATCTTTGGTGTGGTGGCCTCTCAAAGCTCCTGGGGGCTGCCTGAATTTTGGTGGAATTTTTGGAGAAAGGAAAATATGAATTCCACCAAAAATGATGAATCTGGTCCAAACTTGCAGAGGTTGAAACTTGAAAATTTTGAAAAGAGGAATTGTGGATCTTGATGGATCTAGGTTGGGGGTGCTAAGGACTATCCAGAGGAGTTGGTTTGAGATCAAAACTCAAAGGAAATCAGGTACTTCCTTTGTAAATTATCTAGGCTTAGAATAATGAACATAATTGTTTTTGGGGAAAAAATAAATGAAATAAAATCCAAAAATGGGTTGGACTTGTTGGAACAGAATGTTTGGGTTGCCCCAAAGTGGAGGGAGGGGTTTTGGGAGAATTTACCACATGAGGCATGGTAAAAAAATGGATGGTTTCAAAACAAAAGAGTAGCCCCAAAACCCCTAGGGTTTCTTTTTAAAAGAAAAATAAATTTCAAAAATATATTTGAGGTGGTAAAAGTCAGAACGAAGGTTTTCAAATAACCAAACACCAAGGTTGAAGAAGATACCAAATAAAATCATTGTCATGAGGAAAATTTTTGAGAGAGAGAGAAGTTTTTGGAAGGATTTAAATGACCTTCTTCAAACCAAACAAAGTTTTTGTTGAAAACCAAATAAAATTTTTGGAGTGTCACAACACCTACCCCCTTAGGAAAAATCTCATCCCCGAGATTCAGCTGATCCTCAAATAAGTGTGGGTGCTCTGTCCGAAGAAAATCTCCTCTTTCCCAAGTTGCTTCATTCTCGGTGTGATTGCTCCACTGAACTCTGAAAAACTTGATGGTTTTCTGTCGGGTCCTCCTCTTAGACTCCTCCAATATTTTTATTGGATGTTCCCGATAGGTGAGGTCTGGTTGCACGTCAATGTTTTAATGGGATACTTGCTTCTCTTGGTTGCTCACGCACTTCCTCAACTGCGAGACGTGGAACACGTCGTGGACATCGGATAATTCTTCGGGTAAGTCTAGCTGGGAGGCTACCGTGCCTCTTCGTGCCACTATACAGAAGGGTCCGATGAATCTTGGTGCTAGCTTTCCCTTAGCCTTGAATCGTTGCAGGCCCCTCTTAGGAGATACTCGTAGGTACACAAACTCACCGGGTTCAAAACTGACTCACCGATGTTTTTGATCGTAATAACTCTTCTGTCGACTTTGAGCTGTCTTGAGTCGATCCCTAATTATCTTAACTTTCTCCTCAGCCTCCTTGAGCATGTCTGGGCCGAAGATATGGCTGTCTCCGGTTTTTGACCAATTTAGCGGGGTACGACATCTTCGCCCGTACAGAGCTTCAAATGGTGCCATTTGCAGGCTGGCTTGGTAACTGTTGTTGTATGCGAACTCTGCGTATGGCAAGCTTTCTTCCCAACTGGTTCCATAGGTGAGGACACATGCTCTCAGCATGTCTTCTAGAATTTGTTTTACGTGTTCAGTTTGTCCATCAGTCTGGGGGTGGTATGCGGTACTAAACGCTAGTTGAGTTCCCAGAGCTTGTTGTAATTGATCCCAAAATCGGGAGATGAATTGAGTGCCCCTGTCTGATATTATCGTCTTTGGAACTCCATGCAAGCAGACGATACGGGAAAGATAAAGCCTGGCAAGCTTCTGAGTGGTGTGGGTTGTCTTCACGGGGATGAAGTGTGCCACCTTAGTCAGTCTATCTGTGATGACCCATATGTCATCATTCCCGTGTCGTGACCGAGGTAGTCCAACAATAAAATCCATTCCAATCTCGTCCCATTTCCACTCGGGTATCTTGTTTGGTTGTAATAGTCCGGCCGGTTTCTGGTGCTCGGCCTTGATGCGTTGACATGAGTCACAACATGCAATGAACGTGGCTATGTCCCTTTTTATACCGTGCCACCAAAATTTTTCCTGAAGGTCCTTGTACATTTTTGTTCCTCCAGGATGGATTGAATACGGAGCGGTGTGGCCTTCAGCTAAAATTTGCTATTTAAGGTCCTCGGTATTTGGTACGCAAAGCCTATCTCCGTACCACAATATTCCCTGCTCGTCTATGATGAATTCTGAGGCCTTGCCCAAACTCACTTTCCGTTTTATGCCTTCAATGCTGGGGTGCCCATGCTGAGCCTCCTTAATCTTTTCTATCAGGGTAGGCTGTATTTCCAAATTCGACACACTGCCTTCGGTGACCACCACTAAGTTGAGTTTAGCAAACTCCTGCCGAAATTCAGGTCTCAGACTTGATAGGTTGTCGTCGTCCGAGCTGGGGTTCCGACTTAGAGCATCTGCCACTACATTTGCTTTTCCTGGATGGTAGTGGATTCCAACATCATAATCCTTCACTAATTCCAACCAGCGTCGTTGCCGTAAATTTAGTTCCGGTTGTGTGAAAATATACTTGAGGCTCTTATGATCTGTGTATATTTCACAACGATTTCCAAGTAGGAAGTGTCTCGAATCTTTGAGTGCATGGATGACTGCTGCCAACTCCAAGTCATGAGTAGGATAATTTTCTTCATGCTTGCGAAGTTATCTGGAAACATATGTGACTACCTTGCCTTCTTGCATCAATACACATCCGAGGCCTTTCCGGGACGCGTCACAATACACCTCAAAATTCTTGTGTATGTCTGGCACAATTAATACTGGTGCTGTCGTTAATTTCCTTTTAGTTCTTGGAAACTTTTCTCGCAAGCTTCAGTCCATTCAAACTTCTTATCCTTCTTGAGTAACTGCGTCATTGGCTTTGCTATGGTGGAGAATCCTTCAATAAATCTTGGTAGTATCCTGCCATTCCCAAGAAACTTCAGACGTCTGCGTTACCTGGCTGGTGGTTTCCAGCCAAGTACGGCCTTGACTTTTTCCGGGTCTACGACAATACCTTCCTGGGTCAGTACGTGTCCTAGAAAACCTACCTGTCTTAGCCAAAATTCACACTTGCTGAACTTGGCGTACAATTGATGTTTCCTTAGTTCTCCTAGTACGACTCGGAGATGTTCAGCGTGCTCTTCTGGTGTCTTGTAGTATATCAGAATATCGTCGATGAATACCACAACAAACTTGTCCATAAACTTCATAAATACTTTGTTCATGAGGTGAACAAAATATGCGGGGCGTTTGTTAGTCCAAACGGCATTACTGTGAACTCATACAGTCCGTATCTAGAGGTGAAGGCTGTCTTGGGGATATCCTCTGTTCGTACTTTTAGTTGATGGTATCCCGATCTTAAGTAAAATTTTGAGAAGACCTTGGCCTGAGCGAGCTGATCAAATAAATCATTTATCCGTGGCATCGGGTATTTGTTCTTGATTGTGACCATGTTAAGTGCTCGATAGTCTATACACAATCTCAATGTCCCATCCTTTTTCTTGGCAAATAAAATTGGTGAACCCCAAGGTGAGGAGCTGGCTCGTATATATCCTTTGTCCAGTAATTCTTTTATTTGCTTCTTCAATTCTACCAACTCGGATGGTGCCATTCTGTATGGTTTCTTGTATATGGGGGCGGTTCTGGGTGCTAGCTCAATGATGAATTCTATCTGTCGGTCTGGTGGCATGCCTGGTAGTTCTTTGGGAAATACGTCTGGAAACTCACACACTACTGGAACTTTGCTTAACTCAGAAACGTCCACCTTATTTTCTTCCCGTGATGGTGGGTGAGAATTACGGTCCGGTTGAAGCAGTCAATAAATCCTTCATTGGTGGTTAACCAATCCATCCCTAAGATGACATCCATTCCTTTATTTTCCAATACAATAAGGTTGGCGTGAAACTTCAATCCTTCAAACTCAATACCCACACCTTGGCAGTAACTCTGAGTAACTTGCTTAGTCCCAGGGGACTTGATGATCATGGATTTTTCCAAGGGAAGCATCGAAAAATTATTTTGCAAAGCAAATCTCTTCGAAATGGACGAGTGAGAAGCTCCAGAATCAAACAAAACCGTGGCAGGTATTGTGTTGACAGGGAACGTACCGAGTACAATATCCGGGGCATTTTGTGCTTCTTCTCTGGTCACGTGGTTCAGATGACCCTTCCTGTGGTTGTTATTGGGGTTGAAATTGTTTCGCTTGGGCGCTGAATTATTGCCACCGTTGTTCGGTTTTGGGGTCGAGTTCCTTGGCTTGGGGCACTGCTTGGCATAGTGCCCTTCTTCTCCACAAGCGTAGCAAGTAACGCCTGGGCGATATGTGAACTCCTTGTCCCTCGCATGGAAATTCTTGATTGGGTGTGAAACATTCGTCGTGGGTTTGTGTGTCCCACCTTTCTGAAAATCTGTCTTGCTCCGGTGGTTGCGAGCAAGAGTAGTCTAGTCCCTCTTGCATTTGCGGAAATCCTCCAAGCTACGTCGCTCATTTTCCAAGGTAATCGCTTTATCCACCAGTGTTTTGAAATCTGGGAAAGTGTGCACGACCAGCTGGCATTTAAGCCGGTGCCAGCTGTCCAGGAATTTTTCCATCTTCTTGCTTTCGGTCATACGCTCTTCACATGAGCGAGACAACAGAGTAAACTGACTATTGTATTCCGACACCGTCATGGTCCTCTGTTTGAGGTCATCAAACTCCCTCTTCTTGATCTTCATAACACTTTTAGGAATGTGCGCCCCATGAAAACCTTCTTTGAACTCCTCCCAGGTAATATCATTTTCGTTGGGGTGCATGTGTAGGAAATTTTCCCACCATGATGCAGCTGCTCCAGTGAGATAGTGCCGTGCACATAGTACCTTCTCACGGTCTGAACACTGTGCAATAATTAATTTTCTTTCCATGTCTCGAAGCCAATCATCGACCTCAAGAGGTTTGTCAGTATGGGAAAATGTTGGGGGACGCGTCTTCTGTAGCTCAGACAATTTGGATTGCTGCTGATACTGTCCACGGTGATTTCCCATATTGATGACTTGGTTCATCATTTCCTGATGTTGTTGCTGACTCTGCTCATAAAGGCGACATACTTGGGAAAATGCTGTTTCACTGCCCTGTTGACTTGACTGCCCCTGTGTGAAATTGTTGCTTGTTTGGGTGCCATAATTTTCCTCAGGCGGTTTTGGCATTGAGCGTGTCTAAGGACGAGACATTTTTCACTCTGGGGATACATTTTGTAAAACACATAAGAAAAGAAATCGATTTGCAAAAATCAATAAATTTATAAAGACGGGAAATTTTTAAATGCTCCAAGATTTTTCAAGTGACTCAACGATTGCGCATGGAGAAGGACTGCTCATTACATATCTTACACGCAAGTAGTAATTATACATTACATCACTCAGGATATGCATACATATTCCTGACATGTTATTTAGGGTAGTGCACTTCTCCCAGTTCCTACATGATGCGCAAACAAGCTACTTCTCACAACCTATGTACATATAAACATATCATACAATCTGGTACATCGCATGGCGGCTAAGCGTACACTGTCGGAGATGGTAAGGATCTCCCTTGGCCTGCCGAGGGTGAGGCGCAGTGAGGCTGGGGACTCAACCTCCTCCTCGCTAATAGGCTCCAGACGTGAAGTGCTCGCTGAGTCGATGGAGCGGGCGCCATAGGTGGAGCAACACGAACATGAGTGGGCGCAATGGGTGGTGCAGTGCGGACTGAAGTGGGCGCAATGACTTGGTTGAACTCCTCAGTGGTAGGCAGGCGGCGAGCAGTGGCGAGAATGGTAGGTGAATAAGATGCCGAGGACGAGACGAAAGTCAGTGGTGGTGCGGTGTGCAGGAGCTCCCTCCTGTTGGCGGCACAGCCATGGACTGAGTCCATGCGGGCAGCCACAAGGTCGTCCACCAGGTTGTCGAAGGCTGCCTCCAGAGCCCGGAGGTACTCGACAAGCATCTCAATAGCCTCGTCTCGCTCTCCTCTGGGGCAAGCGAATGCGTAGTGACAGGTGTATGGCACGTGGCATGGAAGGAAGCGGTAACGACGAGTCTTCATCGAAGGAAGAACATCCCGGAGACGAGCTATCGCCTCACGGGCTTCTCCGTAGGCATGGCTCTCCCCAAGAACCGGAAGCGGCATAACTCAACACGCCCTCCCTTGAATTGCACCGCGGCCTGGTGCATGGTCAGACTGTCGTTGATCTTGTGCTGGTAGAGTGTGAAGACTGGGCGCATTGATGGCCCCATCGCGACCTGGACGATGAAGGAGAGGAGCTTGATGAACCCCTTAGGCATCGCTATTAACACTGTGACTCACGGCCGTTGTTACCATCTACAAAAGTAGGCAAAAATTTGAATGGTCGATCATAAATTTATGTTGACCGTCGTAAAATGACTACATTTGCAAAAATATGAATTAACTCTATTATGCTAATAACCGATTAGCGATCGCACCTAGTGGCTTCCTACAGTCAGCCTGGCTCTGGTACCAAGTTTGTCACGACCGGTTTTTCAATAAAATACTTATTGAGAAATCGATCTCTTGATTCCAGTATAGGAAGAATTATCCTTACTGGTAGACAAATACTTGATACAGAAGGCCAGTACCATTAAATATATTACAGGGTTGAGCTGAGGCTGCTCAACAATTTTATTACAAACACGCCAATATTGTACATAAGGGCGGTTACGATATAGGGGTGTGGTGGCATACTACTGACTCGAGATAAAAGTGGTGGTGGAAATATCACAATGGAGTGGATAACATGACTCCTAAACTGGCAGCTCATCGAGCGTCGAGGTGAGGCTCGATGAATTTATTTGGGTAGCGGAAGCGGATATAATACTGATGACCAAATCCAGGATCGCACGAGACCGACCGACTCCTCTAGGCGTCGGACTCGCTATCGAACTCTTCATCCATGAGATCGCTTTCACAACATCTCGCCAAATCAATAAGCGGTGAGTACTTTGAAAGTACTCGCAAGACAGTTCGGACATAAGATATAAAAAATGCATGCATGAATGCGTCATGGGCAAATAGCAATGCACATTCAAATAATAAATATTGGCACAACATGATAAGTAAAAAGGGAGACGGGCAGTAGTCTTCCTGAAATCCGAACAAAATAACTGAAAACCGATCGGGTGTCTGGAGCGACGCCTCGAAGGGTAAACAAAATAAATTATCATGCCGCAGTCGGGCGTCTAAGCTACGCCACATAAAGGGCTTATATTGAAAGTAAATGACATGCGTGCCACAGTCGGACATTGGAGCGACATCGCAGAAAGGACTTATATTGAAAGTAAATAACAGGCGTGCCACAGTCAGACGTCTGAGCGACATCGCAGAAAGGGCTTATAGTGAAAGTAAATAGCAAGCATGCCACAGTTGGACGTCTGAGCGACATCGCAGAAAGGGCTTAAATTTCATTATTCATATCTGATAAATTCACGAAGATATAATACTCATAGGAAATCTTCAACACATAATAATAAACGGGTTAGTCCATCCACAGGAATAAACATTTAACCGGACTTAACACTCATGTGGTTCACCGCACTTTTGTCACTGAGACTGACACTTGACAAGATAAGTTGAACACAGTACTTGGACATGGATAAGATGATTCAAAGGATTTTTGACTCTGCAGAGTCTGTACTAATTATCCACAGCCAACGGATTTCCGTAGTCACGAAGGACTAGTTCATTTATTTATATTTGGTAGAAACACATCTAACCAAGACACACCCATCCCACCTCACGATGCCAGAACCACCCTAGACAACGCTCAAGAAAAACTTTGAGACGGGAGATCACAACCTCGAATAGCATGGGATCAAATTTATATCGCTGGCGCTCTAATGGGTGCCCCTCTCGGTCCCAACCGAAACACCCATGCCCCCGACCGGATGGTGGCTTTAATCCGGGCCATGGAACCCTCATCACGGCCTCTCTATTTGGTGTGTACCAGGTAAGAGGTTTGCAACTTACTAAGCCATATCCCTTGCGGAAAACATGTGGTAGTACAAGAAGGAAAAACGGATGGAAACGTGACTTGATTCACGTTGACACTGGAGTCAAATAGTCTGGCATAAGACTGGCATGCTACAACACTGCCATCTTACCCATTCTCATGCCATCACATTGCCATGCAAACTCATATCCAACAACATATGGATTTTTGAAACTCACTTGCCTCAACTTTGCAGGTAATATAGCATTTATCGAAATGCTCATAAACATGCCATGAAACTACTAAATGCAAACATGCCAAAGACACTCATCATATCAAAAGTTCAAACATGCTTGCCCGGTTCGGAGTAGTCGGAGTCTAGCTTGTCGAAGTTCGCGATTCCGTCACCTCCTCTGGTATCTACGGTATAAGAAAATACGTACTAACGTAAATACCGAGAGTGCACAAAAAAGTGTTACAAATATTTTCAAAATATATATGAAAAAAAACTAGACAGAAGAATAAAGATTATAGAAAAAGAATCAATCAAAAATCAGTTTCTGTTTAAAATTTATAAAGGTTTTAATCCAGGGACTCATCTGTAATGAAACAGAAAGTTTCCAGGGGCCAGATTATAAAAACAGAAAACGCTTCCGCTAAAAACCCGTCAACTTCAAAAGGAGACGTATTCTGCCCGAAGGCGTTTTCAGAAAACGGTTTGAAAAAAAAGAAAAAAACTGACGAGGGGTCCCACCCGTCAGGTTTGAAATTTCAAACGGGGGGAGAAGCAGAGCTCGTCGGCGCCCGAGAGCTGCGGTGGTCGCCGGCGGCGATCCACGGCGAGTTAGGAGGATCGGAAGGTACCTACGTGATCAGCGTGACCTTCCTCGTCTGTGGGTGGTGGTGGTGGTCGTCGGCGAGCACCACGTCGACGGCGGTCCTTGCTCCGGCGGACGGCGGCTCGGGTGAAGGTGGATCTTGTCGGGGAGGGCGGAGTGGATCTAGCTGGTGGCCGAGGCGGATCGGGGCGGCCAGAGTTGGGGGTGGAGACCTCCTCGAGGTCCTCCTAGTGGCTTGGCGGGGTTCTGGTGGGGCGCAGTGGTGGTGTGTGCTCGAGAACGAGCTCGGGACTCCATTTTATAGGCGATCCGAGGCGGCGGCCGTGAACGGGGATCTTCGGTGATGGTTACAGCGGTGCAGTGCTTGGTCGGGGAGTTTAGGAGGTTGGGCATCAACGTGGAGGTCCACGGGTTCCGTTTAGAAGCTAACCTTGGTTGGATTAGGCGCGCTTGGGTGGTTTCGACAGAACGGGGCGGCGCGGGCCCGTCGGCGGCAGAGGGCGCGCCCTGTGCTTGTCGGGCCATGGCGACGGTGCTGCGGTGTGCGCTGGCATGCATGGGGCCACGCGGAGGGCTAGGGAGCGTTGGGCGGCACCGAACGGCGTAGTGAGCTGGCGCTGGCTCCCGTTGGCCGCCACGGGTGGCTCTGCCACCGCAGAAGCTGCCGGCGTCGGTGATGCACACCGCCACTGACACCTGCGCCCGTCCAAGAGAGCGTGCAGTGCTCTGGTCAAGGAGGAGAGGTCGTGTGCAACGCGCCAGGGTGCACTGGTGATCGATGACAAGGCACTGACGAAAAATGACAGTGCCAAAACTCTGAAACTCTGAATTTTACTGAATATGCACAGCAACAGTGCCAGCCAAGTGTTTGATGAAATGATTCAAGCATGAGAAGAATTTTTTCTGGGGCTGATCTTTGGTGTGGTGGCCTCTCAAAGCTCCTGGGGGCTGCCTGAATTTTGGTGGAATTTTTGGAGAAAGGAAAATATGAATTCCACCAAAAATGATGAATCTGGTCCAAACTTGCAGAGGTTGAAACTTGAAAATTTTGAAAATAGGAAGAGTGGATCTTGATAGATCTAGGTTGGGGGTGCTAAGGACTATCCAGAGGAGTTGGTTTGAGATCAAAACTCAAAGGAAATCAGGTACTTCCTTTGTAAATCATCTAGGCTTAGAATAATGGACAAAATTGTTTTTGGGGAAAAAATAAATGAAATAAAATCCAAAAATGGGTTGGACTTGTTGGAACAGAATGTTTGGGTTGCCCCAATGTGGAGGGAGGGGTTTTGGGAGAATTTACCACATGAGGCATGGTAAAAAAATGGATGGTTTCAAAACAAAAGAGTAGCCCCAAAACCCATAGGGTTTCTTTTTAAAAGAAAAATAAATTCCAAAAATATATTTGAGGTGGTAAAAGTCAGAAGGAAGTTTTTCAAATAACCGAACACCAAGGTTGAAGAAGATACCAAATAAAATCATTGTCATGAGGAAAAATTTTGAGAGAGAGAGAGAGAGGTTTTTGGAAGGATTTAAATGACCTTCTTCAAACCAAACAAAGTTTTTGTTGAAAACCAAATAAATTTTTTGGAGTGTCACAATAATTCCTATTTGCAACAATAAGAACATCATTAATTATTCCCGTAGGTTTCTTAATAGTGGAATCCGCGAGGTGCAAGTTTCAAGAACAATCATCAAATTCGTGGAAACCTAACAAATCACACAAAGTTTTTGGAATCGTGGAAATACTAGCACCCAAATCACACAAAGCATAGCATTCATGATCTTTAATTTTAATTATAATAGTAGGTGTGACGCCCCCGATTCAATCATACACTAATCAGGAACACAAACGTGTACGATCAAGATCAGGGACTCACGGGAAGATATCACAACACAACTCTAAAAATAAAAGAAGTCATACAAGCATCATAATACAAGCCAGGGGCCTCGAGGGCTCGAATACAGGTGCTCGATCATAGACAAGTCACCGGAAGCAACAATATCTAGGTATAGACATAACTTAAACAAGTTGCCCTAAGATGGCTAGCACAAACTGGGATACAGATCGAAAGAGGCGCAGGCCTCCTGCCTGTGATCCTCCTAAACTACTCCTGGTCGTCGTCAGCGGGCTGCACGTATTAGTAGGCACCTCCAGCGTAGTAGGAGTCTTTGTCGATGGTGGCGTCTGGCTCCTGGACTCCAGCATTTGGTTGCGGCAACCGGGTAGAAGGGAAAGGGGGAAAAGGGGGAGAATAGCAACCTTGAGTACTCATCCAAAGTACTCGCAAGCAAGAAGCTACACTACATATGCATGGTTATATGTGTAAGGGCCATATCAGTGGATTGAACTGCAGAATGCCAGAATAAGAGGGGGATAACTAATCTTGTCGAAGACTACGCTTCTGGCAGCCTCCGTCTCGCAGCATGTAGAAGAGAGTAGACTGAAGTCCTCCAAGTAGCATCGCATAGCATAATCCTACTCGGCAATCCCCTCCTCGTCGCCCTGTTAGAGAGCGATCGCCGGGTTGTATCTGGCATTTGGAAGGGTGTGTTTTATTAAGTATCCGGTTCTAGTTGTCATAAGGTCAGGGTACAACTCCAAGTCGTCCTGTTACCGAAGATCATGGCTATTCGAATAGATAAACTTCCCTGGGTGCACCACATAACCCAACACGCTTGATCCCATTTGGCCGGACACACTTTTCTGGGTCATGCCCGGCCTCGGAAGATCAACACGTCGCAGCACCATCTAGGCCAACAGAGAGGCCAGCATGCCGGTCTAAACCTAAGCGCACAGGGGTCTGGGCCCATCGCCCTTAGCACAACTGCATGTTGCGAGGGTGGCCGAAAGCAGAACTAGCCCCCTTAATACAAGATAAGGCTTACGTTCCAATCCGGCGCGCGCCGCTCAGTCGCTGACGTCACAAAGGCTTCGGCTGATACCACGACGCCGAGTGCCCATATCTTTCCCACGTAGTTGGTTAGTGCGTATAGACCAAATGGCCAGACTTAGATCGATTCCAAGATCTCGTTAAGCGTGTTAATGATGTAACCGCGGAGATCGACCAGGGCCAGTCCCACCTCTCACCTAGGCGGTCTCAACCTGCCCTGTCGCTCCGCCTCAAAGATCCACACGTGGGTACTCCTATGAGCCGACCCGACTTTAGTCACCACAGGTATCATGTAAAGTATAATGTATATACCCGTGATCACCTCCCGAGTGATCACGGCCCGATAGTATAACAAGGCAGACGGACAAGAATGTAGGGCCACAGATGGAATACTAGCATCCTATACTAAGCATGTAGGAATGCAGGTAAAGGTAACAACAGTAGGAGCAAGGACAGGCTATGCATCAGGATAGGATTAACGGAAAGCAGTAACATGCTACACTACTCTAATGCAAGCAGTATATAGAAGAATAGGCGATATCTGGTGATCAAGGGGGGGGCTTGCCTGGAAGCTCAGCCAAGAAGGAGGGGTCGTCAACCGCGTAATCGGTTGGGGCACCAGCAGTGGCGTCGGTCTCGGGGTCTGCCGGAGAAGAAGAGGGGGAAGAAACTGTAAATACGGAGCAAACAAAGCATCACACAAAATATAACACGTCAATACACGGTGCCAGGGGTAATCTAACGCGGGGATAGGTGATACCGGCGAAGGGGGAAAACATCCGGGAAAGTATCCCTGGTGTTTCGCGTTTTCGGACAGATGAACTGGAGGGGGAAAGTTGCGTGTTTGCTATGCTAGGGATGTGTGGCGGACGAGCGGGCTGCGTATCCGGATTCGTCTCGTCGTTCTAAGCAACTTACATGTATAAAGTATTTTCATCCGAGTTATGGTTTATTTGATATTAATTTTGAAAGTTTAAAATCCCTTTTTCTGAATTTCTAAATTTACATAATTAAAATTTAAATGCCCAAACATTTCTGTTACGAGGGTATTGGCTAATCTATTTCTATGACCAGTGGGGTCCAGGGGGCTGAGTGAGCATGTAGAGTCAGCAGTTGACCAGTCAATGTTGACTGGTCAACAGGGTATTGACTGTTTGTAATTAACCTAGTTAATTAATTTAACTAAAAAGATTAATAGTTAAGCTAATTAATCTAAATTAATTAAGTTAGTTAATTGATCAATTAAAATTATTTATTTACTTATTTTTAAATTCCTTTTTTTTTGTTTATTCGTTTTCGTTTCAGGGGGTGTGGGGCCCCGACGTCAGTGTCCCAAATGCCTAGCGGGGCGGGGCGCTAGCGGGTGGATCCGGGCATGGGCGTTGGCGTTAGGCGCCTGACTGGCGTTAGGGCGCGCGGCGGTGCAGCCAGTGGCCGAGCCACGACGGAGGCGGCGCAGAGCGAAGAGCACGGAGGCGGAGCGGCGAAGCGTGAGGGGAGGCGGTGGCGGGCGCTGGGCGAGCAGCAGATGTGCATGGCGGTTGCAGGCGCTAAGCAAGTGATGGCCAGCGGCGACGGACAGGAATGCGCGTCGGCGGGCGAGGAAGCGAGGCGAGGAGGAGGGCCGGCGAGGTGAGCAGCGACGGCTGTGGCGGAGGCGAAGCGGCGCAGAGCTATGGGGCAGAGTGTGCGGCCAGCGGGGAGCGCGGAGAGCGCGTTGGCGTGGCCGACGAAGCTGCGAGACGCAGCGGAAGCGGTAGCGGCGGCAGCAAGCGTGCTTGCGCTGCAGCGGGAGCCGAGGTGGCTGGCGCGGCAGCGCAGCGGTGGGTGGCGGGGCCGCGTGACTGGAGCGGCAAGGCAAGGCGAGCCGCGACAGTTGGCCAGTGCGGGGAGCAGGACCGGCCTGACCAGAGCAGGGGCGCGGAGAGGTGCACCGGCACGGACGGCGGCGGAGCGTGCGAGGGGGAGAGGAGGAGAGGGGGAGCTCACGAGGGCAGTAGGAAAGGGCAGCTGGCTCGGAGAGGAGGACGAGGAAGGGGTGGTGTCCAGGTCGAGGTGGCGACGGCGTAGGGCGACGGGGCACCGGCGAGGTTGTCCGGCGAGGGAGGGCACTCCGGGCGGCGGCAGTTGGCGAAGGGGCACGGAGGAGTCCGGGAGGGGCGGCGCCGGCGTCGGGCCTTATTCCGATTGGATCGGGGGAGAGGGAGTGGGGGCGCGAGTGGGGGGGGGGAGTGGGTAGTGGGGGTGTGCAGTTAGGGTTACGAGGGAGTGGGGGTGTATGTGTGGGTCGGGGTGGGCCGGCAAGTTGGGTCGAGGCCCAGCTGGACCGGGGGTTTCTGTTTTTTTATTTCCCTTGTTTCATTTTTACCTTTTCTTTTCCTTTTCTTTATTTCTCCTCTCATTTGCCTTTAGTTTAGATAGCAAATGAATTTTGGTGAACATGAAACTTGACACATAAGTATTGGGTCATATTATTGACTTGCACACAAAGTTTCAAGTCATTTTTAAAATGATTAATATTTGTTTATCTGTTCTAGTTATCTTAGAGGCATATGAACATTCCCAAAATGTTGTTTGATGTTTGTTAATTTGTTGGTGAATACTTACAACCTTTTCAACATTTTTAATTCACTATCTTATGAAATTATAATTTGACTTGTTATTTTAATTTGAATTTGATCTCAGTTTGAAACAAGATAGGTTTAGAAAAAGTTTAATTATGATGACCTGGCATGATTAGCAAGGGTTTACTGTAGCTTAACTATCCGGGCGTCACAATTATCCTCCACTACAAGAAATCTCGTCCGGAGATTTAAGAGGCGTAAGGGGGGAGGTTCTGGTTACAAAATTCTAGCGAGTGTTCTCGGTCTTAGTTGCTCTTCTCCAAGAGGTCGATCCATTACGTTGATGTCTTCATTCCAGTGCTTCAGGTCATCATTATGACGTCGTCATCCTTTCTTTGAGGGTTCCATCGTACGTACGAAGGTCAAGGGGTAACTTTGGAAGAATGGGTCGCTACAATGTTGCTTATCTGGTAGATAACCTCAGGAAAAGTGGCGGAAAGTAACTCTCGAATTGATACATAAGAAATTTTCAAGAGCAAAATACGAAGGTGCAAAATGGAAGTTTCAAGTGCATAGGCAATCGTTTGTTGCCTGAAACGTAGTGTGAAAGGGATTTTAGAGCAATGGGAATAAGCATTGCGTCTGATACCGGAATTGATCACTAGGCAGGTGGCCCATGAATTACCTACGAAGTCAAGCGCGAGGAATAACTTTTGAAACCGAGGGGGGAGTGTACAGGAGAGTCAGGTTTCGATCCTGTGGAACTGTGGGTTATGGGCCCACCATGTGGGTTAAAATTAGGAAGGGCGGCGTTGTCTTGCACGGTCATGTAAGCAAGGCATGTCAGAGTATAGACTGTCAGAGCTGTCAGCAACATCGATACCAAGGGCGAGGGGAAAAGAGAACCATTTTCCTGCTCGTTGAACGAGGCAGACCATTAGGCAAGGTTCTCGCCCATCGGTGGCTACCGGAATGTCATCAACATTAGTAACACGGTCTTACTGACAGAGTTGTACACCGAGATGGTTACATAAGCAGCGAATTATCACTGCTTAGATCATATAGATCACAAGAAAGATTAAACAAACAATGGAAAGTAAAATATGATTATCACATTAATCAGACCAATGGAAAGGGAAAAGGTGGTTATACTCAAGTATTAGAGTATATCTTTCCCCAGGAAAGGTGGAGCAAGATATTAAGGATAGGGCTCGAAGTATGTAACCATTTAGGTAAGGGGAGAGGAATTTCATGACATTACCCAAACAACAGTGTTTGAATAATTGATAAAGAAAATTTAGCATTGTGCTTCAAATGTTCTTGTTGAAAATCGGAGTACCATAGACATGCTTCGAGATAGCATTGACATGGTCATCGGGTGAAGATCAGACTTTGGAAACACAAAAGATTCATCGGAAACAACTTATAGGATATGTCTTACAATTTCCTTAGGGAAAAATGGATAACCTTGCTGAAAAGAAATCTATAACAATAGGGCCTCCGGCCAGGTGTGCTAGGCAAGACATCACCTTACCAGGTCATTTGAGGAACAATGTTATAATTCTTGAAAATATGTTCCAACCATCATATCTGACCGAGATTCAGATCTGATTGGTGTCAGGATACCTCAGACTTAGGGTGCCTGAGAAGAGAAGGTGCGACACAAATTTACGAGATGACATTGTAAGATTCTCGGGAAATGAACTATGGAAGTGAGTTCTGAACAAGAGTTCATCATTAAACCAAGGAGATGAGGGGGTGGCTGACAGACTCAGCGACGATTCCTCGAGATTTCCATAAGATGTATTTCCACAACTATGTGAACAAGGAGATAACATTTGTCAGATCAGATGACATAATGAGGTATGCTCGAGGAAAAACATACACAATTAAACTTTGGTTGAAGGGTGCACACGAAATATGGGCTGGGTTGCACGATCAATGTTAGAATGGTGACTTGATGAACAAAAGAATTAGAATGAAACTCGACCATTCACTTCAAAGCAATAGGGTTGCTAGAAGTTTTGAATTCACACATTATAGTTCAATTTTCGGTATTCCGGTTAGAAACAACATGGGTACAAAGAAGAATGGTGAGGGTGAGCAGTATCACTATACCAAGAATTCTTAAGAGGTGGTGAAATTCTCACCACCTCCTTGATATATAAGATGGTATTACTTCAAGGTAGGACATAAGACAAGCTGGATAGCTAGGAACTCAAGGTACAGCCACAACACAAACAAGTTTGTGTTAACAAGGTTGTGTTGGAAAGAAGGCAAGGAAGTAATCAATGACAACACAATTTACCAAGGGACAAGGATGGTATTTCCCATGAAGAATTCAATAGATATCTTGGAAGAGCTCAGAATGTTGATGATGATCATGACACATTTGTTGAGAGATTTCATGACGATGTAATCGGTCGACAATGACATCAAGTCAACGGAATGATGAAGCGAAAGGTTATTGGAACAAAGGGTATGACACAAACTCGAAATAAAGCTTGCTGTTCAAGGTGAAATGATATGACAAGGAAAATCGACGTAAGCTTAGCTCATCATTGAAAATGGCATTCCAAGAATAAGGACCAGGTAGCACAGTTAAAATCATCACGACAATGATATAGCCATACAGGCTAGGAATGGCGTGATCGGGTACAAACTCGTACATAAAGAAGATTATCAAGAGTTGTTGAACCGTAGTGCAGACTCGGTTCAGTAAGTTATCAGTGTCTTTGAGTGTTTAATAACTTAGAGCCCATGAAAAATTGTAATAAGTGAGAATGTAGTACTTGATGAGGAACTCATAAGAAGTTATGCAGTTCCAAGATAATCTCGAGATACCAGGGTGTAATACTCGGTGAAAGATCAAGGTAAAGGTTTGACTGGTGTATTGATCCACAGAAGACAAGTGCTTAAACTTGCCCGAGAAATGGGATCAAAGAAGAACATATGGTCGGAACCATGATTGCAAAGGATCAATTCACCGATACCAAAGTTATTACAAGAAGCTTCCATGATAGGATCTACATCGTCTCCATGGGCATGAACACAAAGTTCAAGGTCGACTCCCACTTCTCCAATGCATAACCTTTCATTAACTTCTCGCATTCGATGAAGTTGTAGTGTTGAAATTTTATCTGGCAAAACACCAGAAGAGTATGACTCGTGAAAACTTCCAGGTTCACACGGATTAGAGAAGGTATAGGTTCAATTCATAGGGGCATCTTAGAAACATATACCACAACTTTCAAGAGTAATTATCACCAGCTCTAAAGCAGAGCATGGTTGGCCAAACAGGGAATAGGATTTATCAATGGCATTATGTAACAGGGAAAGAACTCCTCGAGATTTTTGAATACGAAGGACGTTTTCGGATGATAAATTCAACAAAGGACCCGACGGTTCATAACGGAGCTGATGTGTGCATCGGCGCACAACCAGAGGAAGAATCAATGCAAAGGCCTTAGATTATAGAAACAACTGACAACTCACAGCTCAAAGGCAAAGAATCATAATTTCCAAATCAAGGGCTGAGAGGCAAAAACTCTGATTAAGGATGGATAAGTTGAGTAGGCTTAGGGTACAATCGACGACAATTGGATTGCTGGAGAACCAGCTCATGTTTAAATGACGTCTGAGCCGGAAGGAAATTTCCAGGGAATAACTGATGATTGTGTGCATTCACACACATATTGAATCAACACGATCAGAATGTCAATCACAAGGATTTTAATGGTTATTGCTAGTCAAATGGGATTGTCCAGACTGCAAGCAGACAAGTATTTGCAGAAGGACTACCGGAAGATCGGGTAGTATTTCAATGTATCTAGTGAATCCTATGAACAACTAGTAATGAACGGTTTTCGATAAGTGTGAAGAAACAAATCATAGGGATATTCTTGCGGCAAGGAACCGCAAGGCAGTAAGCATAAAGGATCCTCGGAACATCGAAGAGTATTTCAGGGCATCTTGTAATAACAAGAGCAACAGGGGATGGAAGTATGAATGAGAAGTTACCCATAGAGGTTTATCGATGGATGGGAATTGCAAAAGCAATGGCACAAGTCTCGAGAGAACATTATAGAGTATCCTTGGAATCTTCTGGTGCAGTAGACGATCATCGGTAATAAGGTGATCTCCGGGCGAAAGTGATCACGAGATCCTAATGTTAGATTTAGCAAAATTCATTTAACCCAAATAGAAGAGAGATCAGAATCCCAGAGTATAGACGAGGAATAAAAGATCCTAATACCACCCAATGGCGACGTGGGCCCATGAGACACACATCCATGTTAGTAAAAGTTTTGCAATGTCTAGACTCGACTTCGGCCAAGGAGTGTGGAAGGGGGATTCCTACAGGCAGTCGGCTTTGATACCAACTTGTGATGCCCCCGATTCAATCGTACACTAATCAGGCACGCAAATGTGTACGATCAAGATCAGGGACTCACGGGAAGATATCACGACACAACTCTAAAAAAAAGTCATACAAGCATCATAATACAAGCCAGGGGCCTCGACGGCTCGAATACAGGTGCTCGATCATAGACAATCAGCGGAAGCAACAATATCTGGGTACAGACATAAGTTAAACAAGTTGCCATAAGATGGCTAGCACAAACTGGGATACAGATCGAAAGAGGCGCAGGCCTCCTGCCTGGGATCCTCCTAAACTACTCCTGGTCGTCGTCAGTGGGCTGCACCTAGTAGTAGGCACCTCCAGCGTAGTAGGAGTCGTCATCGATGGTGGCGTCTGGCTCCTGGACTCCAGCTTCTGGTTGCGGCAACCAGGTAGAAGGGAAAGGGGGAAAAGAGGGAGAATAGCAACCGTGAGTACTCATCCAAAGTACTCGCAAGCAAGGAGCTACACTACATATGCATGTGTATATGTGGAGGGCCATATCAGTGGAATGAACTGCAGAATGCCAGAATAAGAGGGGTATAACTAATCTTGTCGAAGACTACGCTTCTGGCAGCCTCGGTCTTGCAGCATGTAGAAGAGAGTAGACTGAAGTCCTCCAAGTAGCATCGCATAGCATAATCCTACCCGGCAATCCCCTCCTCGTCGCCCTATTAGAGAGCGATCGCCGGGTTGTATCTGGCACTTGGAAGGGTGTGTTTTATTAAGTATCCGGTTCTAGTTGTCATAAGGTCAAGGTACAACTCCAAGTTGTCCTGTTACCGAAGATTATGGCTATTCGAATAGATAAACTTCCCTGCAGGGGTGCACCACATAACCCAACACGCTTGATCCCATTTGGCCGGACACACTTTTCAGGGTCATGCCCGGCCTCGGAAGGTCAACACGTCGCAGCCTCACCTAGGCCAACAGAGAGGTCAGCACGCCGGTCGAAACTTAAGCGCACAGGGGTCTGGGCCCATCGCCCTTAGCACACCTGCACGTTGCGAGGGCGGCCGAAAGCAGAACTAGCCCCCTTAATACAAGAGCAGGCTTACGTTCCAATCCGGCGCGCGCCGCTCAGTCGCTGACGTCACGAAGGCTTCGGCTGATACCAAGACACCGAGTGCCCATATCTTTCCCAAGTAGTTGGTTAGTGCGTATAGACTAAATGGCCAGACTTAGATCAAATATCAAGATCTCGTTAAGCGTGTTAATGATGTAACTGCGGATTCCGACCAGGGCCACGCCCACCTCTCACCTAGGCGGTCTCAACCTGCCCTGTCGCTCCGCCTCAAAGATCCACTCGCGGGTCCTCCTACGAGCCGACCCGACTTTAGTCACCACAGGTATCATGTAAAGTATAATGTATATACCCGTGAGCACCTCCCGAGTGATCACGGCCCGATAGTATAGCAAGGCGGACGGGCAAGAATGTAGGGCCACAGATGGAATACTAGCATCCTATACTAAGCATGTAGGAATGCAGGTAAAGGTAACAACAGTAGTAGCAAGGACAGGCTATGCATCAGGATAGGATTAACGGAAAGCAGTAACATGCTACACTACTCTAATGCAAGCAGTATAGAGAAGAATAGGCGATATCTGGTGATCAGGGGGGGGGCTTGCCTGGAAGCTCAGCCAAGAAGGAGGGGTCGTCAACCGCGTAATCGGTCGGGGCACCAGCAGTGGCGTCGGTCTCGGGGTCTACCGGAGAAGAAGAGGGGGAAGAAACAGTAAATACGGAGCAAAAAAAGCATCACACAAAATATAACAAGGCAATACGGGGTGCCAGGGGTAATCTAACGCGGGGATAGGTGATACCGGCGAAGGGGCAAAAACATCCGGGAAAGTATCCCTGGTGTTTCGCGTTTTCGGACAGATGAACCAGAGGGGGAAAGTTGCGTGTTTGCTATGCTAGGTATGTGTGGCAGACGAACGGGCTGCTTATCCGGATTCGCCTCGTCGTTCTGAGAAACTTTCATGTATAAAGTATTTTCATCCGAGTTATGGTTTATTTGATATTAATTTTCAAAGTTTAAATTCCCTTTTTCTGAATTTCTGAATTTACATAATTAAAATTTAAATGCCTAAACACTTCTGTTACTAGGGTATTGGCTAGTCTATGTCTATGACCAGTGGGGTCCAGGGGGCTGAGTCAGCATGTACAGTCAGCAATTGACCAGTCAATGTTGACTGGTCAACAGGGTCAGCAGGGCCCACATGTCATTGACTGTTTGTTAATTAACCTAGTTAATTAATTTAACTAAAAAGATTAATAGTTAAGCTAATTAATCTAAATTAATTAAGGTAATTAATTGATTAATTAAAATTATTTATTTACTTATTTTTTATATTCCTTTTTTTGTTTATTCATTTTCGTTTCAGGGGGTGTGAGGCCCGACGTCGATATTATAGGCCTAGCGGGCGGGCGCCAGCGGTGGATCCGGGCATGGGCGTTATGTTGGGCGCCCTGTGGCGTTAGGGCGCGCGGCGGTGCGGCCAGTGGTGTGAGCCACGCATGGGAGGCGGCGGCCAGAGCGAAGAGCAGGGGAAGGGGAGCGGCGAGCGTGAGGGGAGGCGGTGGCCGGGCGCGCGGGGCGAGCAGCAGACGTGCATGGCGGGCTGAGGCAAAGATGGATGGCGATGGCGACGGACGGGAATGCGCGTCGACGGGCGAGGAAGCGAGGCAAGGAGGAGGGCCGACACGGGTGAGCAGGCGAGGACAGGGCGGAGGCGAGCGGCGGCAGTAGCCATGGGGCAGGTGGTGCGGCCAGCGGGGAGCGCGGAGTGCGCGGTTGAGCGCGGCCGACGAGCTGCGAGACGCAGCGGGCAGCGGTAGCGGCGGCACAGGCGTTCTTGCGCAACAGCGGGAGCCGAGGTGGCCAGTGGCGCGGTAGGCGCAGCGGTAGGTGGCGGGGCCGCGCGACTGGAGCGGCAAGGCGAGGCGAGCCGCGGCAGTTGGCTGGCGCGGGGAGCAGGGCCGACCAGACCAGAGTAGGGGCGCGGAGAGGTCCACCGGCACGGACGGCGACGGAGCGTGCGAGGGGGAGAGGAGGAGAGGGGGAGCTCACAAGGGCAGTAGGGAAAGGGCAGCGGGCTCCGAGAGGAGGACGAGGAAGGGGCGGCGTCCGGGTCGAGGTGGCGATGGCGTAGGGCGACGGGGCACCGGCGAGGTTGTCCGGCGAGGGAGGGCACTCCGGGCGGCTGCAGTTGGCGAAGGGGCGCGGAGGAGTCCGGGAGGGGCGGTGCCGGCGTCGGGCCCGACCCCGATTGGATCAGGGGAGAGGGAGTGGGGGCGCGAGTGGGGCGAGGAGTGGGTAGTGGGGGTGTGCGGTTAGGGTTACGAGGGAGTGGGGGTGTATGTGTATGTCGGGGTGGGCCGGCAAGTTGGGTCGAAGCCCAGCTGTACCGGGGGTTTCTGTTTTTTTATTTCCCTTGTTTTATTTTTACCTTTTCTTTTCCTTTTCTTTATTTCTCCTCTCATTTGCCTTTAGTTTAGATAGCAAACGAACTTTGGTGAACATGAAACTTGACACATAAGTATTGGGTCATATTGTTGACTTGCCCACAAAGTTTCAAGTCATTTTGAAAATGATTAATATTTGTTTACTTTTAAAAGGTCAATTTAATTGATGTTTGTTCCTGTTCTAGTTATCTCAGAGGCATATGAACATTCTCAAAATGTTGTTTGATGTTTGTTAATTTGTTGGTGAATACTTACAATCTTTTGAACATTTTTAATTCACTATCTTATGAAATTATAATTTGACTTGTTATTTTAATTTGAATTGATCTCAGTTTGAAACAAGTGAGGTTTAGCAAAAGTTTAATTATGATGACCTGGCATGATTAGCAAGGGTTTACTGTAGCTTAACTATCCGGGCGTCACAGTAGGTTCCCACTCATCATAAAGTTTTCTAGGGATAGAAACTTCCAACTCAAGTTTTTCTTCATATGATTGCATCAAAGCATCAACGATATTTTTAGTAAAAGCTTTATTTTGGCTATAAGCATGAGGAGAATTTAGCACTGATTGCAACAAGGAAATACAATCTATCAAAGAGCAATTATCATAATTAAATTCCTTGAAGTCCAAAATAGTGGGTTCATTAATATCTAAAGTTTTGATCTCTTCAATACCGCTTTTAACAATTTTTGCATCAAGATCTAAAAACTTCGAATTTTTGGGACGCCTTCTAGGTAAAGGTAACTCATCTCCAGTCCCATCATTATCAAGATTCATATTGCAAAACAAAGATTTAATAGGAGACTCATCAATAACTTTTAGATCTTCATCTTTATTCTCATAAAAATTAGAAGAACACGCTTTCACAAAGCAATCTTTCTTAGCACGCATCCTAGCGGTTCTTTCTTTGCACTCATCAATGGAAATTCTCATGGCTTTGAGAGACTCATTGATACCATGCTTAGGTGGAATAGATCTAAGTTTCAAAGAATCAACATCAAGAGAAATTCTATCAACGTTCCTAGCTAATTCATCAACTTTAAGCAATTTTTCTTCAAGGAAAGCATTGAAATTCTTTTGCGAATTCATAAACTCCTTAACACTAGTCTCAAATTCAGAGGGCATCTTATTAAAATTTCCATAAGAATTGTTGTAGTAATTACCATAATTATTAGAGGAATTATTAGGGAACGGCCTAGGATTAAAGTTTCCACTATACGCGTTGTTACCAAAATTATTCCTACCAACAAAATTCACATCCATAGATTCATTATTATTCTCAATCAAGGTAGACAAAGGCATATCATTAGGATCAGAAGAAACACTTTTAGTAGCAAATAATTTCATAAGTTCATCCATCTTTCCACTCAAAACATTAATTTCTTCTATCGCATGCACTTTTTTATTACTAGATCTTTCGGTGTGCCATTGATAATAATTAACCATAATATTATCTAGGAGTTTAGTAGCTTCTCCTAATGTGTTTTCCATAAAAGTGCCTCCCGCGGCCGAATCTAAAAGGTTTCTAGAAGATAATTTCAATCCGGCATAAATTTTTTGTATAATCATCCAAAGATTCAAACCATGTGTAGGGCAATTACGTATCATTAATTTCATCCTCTCCCAAGCTTGTGCAACATGTTCATGATCAAGTTGCTTAAAATTCATGATATCGTTTCTAAGAGAGATGATTTTAGTGGGAGGAAAATACTTACAGATAAAAGCATCTTTGCACTTATTCCATGAATCAATACTATTTTTAGGCAAAGACGAAAACCAAACTTTAGCACGATCGCTAAGCAAAAAAGGAAATAGCTTCAATTTAACAATATTATTGTCCACATCTTTCTTCTTTTGCGTATCACACAAATCAACGAAGTTATTTAGATGGGTAGCTGCATCTTCACTAGGAAGGCCGGCGAAATGATCTTTCATGACAAGATTCAACAAAGCAGCATTAGTTTCACAATATTCAACATCGGTAAGAGGAGCAATCGGAGTGCTATGAAAATCATTGTTGTTGGTATCAGTAAAGTCACACAATTTTTTATTGTCTTGAGCCATCATGACAAGCAAGCAATCCAACACACGAGCAAACAAGAAGCAAGCGAGAAAGAGGCGAACGGAAAGAGAGGGCGAATAAAACGGCAAGGGTGAAGTGGGGGAGAGGAAAACGAGAGGCAAATGGCAAATAATGTAATGCGATGGATAATAGTTTGTGATGGGTACTTGGTATGTCTTGACTTGACTTGACTTGGCTTGAATCTCCCCTGCAACGGTGCCAGAAATCCTTCTTGCTACCTCTTGAGCATTGTGTTGGTTTTCCCTTGAAGAGGAAAGGGTGATGCAGTAAAGTAGCGTAAGTATTTCCCTCAGTTTTTCAGAACCAAGGTATCAATCCAGTAGGAGACCACGCACAAGTCCCTCGCACCTACACAAACAAATAAGAACCTCGCAACCAATGCGATAAAGGGGTTGTTAATCCCTTTACGGTCACTTACGAGAGTTAGATCTGATAGATATGATAAGATAATATTTTTGGTATTTTTATGATAAAGAGAAATAAAGATGCAAAGTAAAATAAAAGGCAATGGAAATAGCTAAGTGTTGGAAGATTAATATGATGGAGAATAGACCCGTGGGCCATAGGTTTCACTAGTGGCTTCCCTCAAGAGCATAAGTATTACGTGGGTGAACCAATTACTGTCATGCAATTGATAGAATTGAGCATAGTTATGAGAATATCTAGGTATGATCATGTATATAGGCATCACGTCCGTGACAAGTAGACCGACTCCTGCCTGCATCTACTACTATTACTCCTCACATCGACCGCTATCTAGCATGCATCTAGAGTATTAAGTTCATAAGAACAGAGTAACACTTTATGTAAGATGACATGATGTAGTGGGATAAACTCATGCAATATGATATAAAACCCATCTTGTTATCCTCGATGGCAACAATACAATACGTGCCTTGCCGCCCTTACTGTCACTGCGAAAGGACACTGCAAGATTGAACCCAAAGCTAAGCACTTCTCCTATTGCAAGAAAGATCAATCTAGTAGGCCAAACCAAAATGATAATTCGAAGAGACTTGCAAAGATAACCAATCATACATAAAAGAATTCAGAGAAGATTCAAATATTGTTCATAGATAATCTTGATCATAAACCTACAATTCATCGGTATCGACAAACACACCGCAAAAGAAGATTACATCGAATAGATCTCCAAGAGAATCGAGGAGAACTTTGTATTGAGATCCAAAGTGAGAGAAGAAGCCATCTAGCTAATAACTATGGACCCTAAGGTCTGAGGTAAACTACTCACACATCATCGGAGAGGCTATGGTGTTGATGTAGAAGCCCTCCGTGATCAATGCCCCCTCCGGCGGAGCGCCGGAAAAGGCCCCAAGATGGGATCTCATGGGTACAGAAGGTTGCGGCGGTGGAATTAGGTTTTCGTGGATGCCTTTGATGGTTTGGGGGTACGTAGGTATATATAGGAGGAAGAAGTACGTCGATGGAGCAACATGGGCCCCACGAGGGTGGAAGGCGTGCCCAGGGGGGTAGGCGCGCCCCCTGCCTCATGCTCTCCTCGTTGATTACTTTACGTGGACTCCAAGTCCTCTGGATCATGTTTGTTCCGAAAATCACATTCCCGAAGGTTTCATTCCGTTTGCACTTCGTTTGATATTCTTTTCTGCGAAACACTGAAATAGGCAAAAAAATAGCAATTTGGGCTGGGCCTCCAGTTAATAGGTTAGTCCCAAAAATAATATAAAAGTGTATAATAAAGCCCATTAAACATCCAAAACAGAATATAATATAGCATGTAACAATAAAAAATTATAGATACATTGGAGATGTATCACCGCTCAAATGGTCACGCACGCCCATCGTCTAAGACGAAGAGGACCATCTTGACCGCACCACCGCGGTAGGATGTTTGCCATTGTTGGTCTCTCCAAGATACGCAACTTCAAGGTTACAAATATGTTGCTTGATGGCGAGGCCGAGTTGAATCTAATTTCCCCAAAGGTTATCAGCGAGCTTCAGATATCAGAGGAAGAGCTAAAGGTCACAGGCACATTTCAAGGAATCAACCCTGGCAGGAGTCATCCTAAGGGAAAGATCACGCTGCAAGTGACGTATGGGGGAGAATTAAATTATTGGACTAAGAAGGTTGTGTTTGATGTGGTCGACCTCCCCCTGCCGTACAATGGGATTCTTGGACGCCCAGCTCTGGCAAAATTCATGGCGGCATCCCACTATTCTTACTACACTTTGAATATGCTGGGGCCAGTGGGAGTCATTTCCATTCCGTCAGATGAAAAAGACACAATCATTTGCATGCATAAGATGTACTAGGACGCAGTCATAGCAGAGGCAACGGCAGCAGCAGTCCCCGCCAAGGAAAAGAGAGGAAAGAAGAAGGATAGCAGGGACACCAGCAATGAATCTGGGAAGCGTACACTACAAAAAAATACACTTCCGTGATGATACGTGTTTGTCACAGCGGGCTTCTCTGTCGGCCTGCTAAGGCCCACAACACAGTTGGGCCATTTACAGTACGACCTGACTTTCGGCCTCTTATCGGCCCATGCTCTTCATGGTCTAGTATGAGCCCGCTGTCTCTTTCGGCCTGCTAAAGGCCCACAGTATATTTGGGCCATATGTAGCCCGACCTTAGTATCGGCCTGTTAATGGCCCGTGAAATCAAATGGGCCCACTTGTTGCTCGCTTCGATGTCGGCCTGTTAACGACCCAGGAGGTAAGAGGGCCGACCATTGACTTTTGGCCTAGTAACGGCCAATTAAATTAATGGGCCCACTAAAGTTCGTACATGTCTTTTGGCCCAATTAGATCATTTGAGCCCATTACGATGAGCAATTATGCACAGGACCAAAACTGATCAAGCAAAGGTACGGAATACAGGGAAAAACGTTGCACATCCAGCATATACTACAGGAAATTACATCCACTGGGCAATCAAAGATTGAAGCCAGTGCAAATAAACGAACATAACCTAACAATCTACAACTTCACAATCTGCAACCTCATTGCGGATGACGCCCATAAGCATGTGGGCAAGTTCTTGCTGCTTTGCTACACTTTCTCTGAAAACATTGATCAGCTGTTGTTACTGCGCACGAATGTGCACCTATGATTCCTCCACCATTTGCATCATTGCTTCAGCCATTAATTGGTTCGCAAACATACATTTTTTCCGTTGCATTCGAGACAGAGGAAACTGAACAGATTCAGATGGCGATTTTGGCAGGCTTGTATTATTGATAGTGGAGAGTGTCTCGACCACTACATCATAACATAAATTATGAGGGTAACTGACCAGATTAATCAAGAGTTATTGCCATATTACCTGGCCTAGATTTATTGGAAAGAAACAATGGGGGTGCCTTGCTGTTTTCAGAGTTTGTCTTCTTATCTTCAGCAGCCTGCACCAAATTAACACACTAGCATTGCTATCATTGGCCAGGTCAGATAATAGGAAAGCAACATTGACACAACAAACATTTGGGCAACCAGACCAAACCAGTCTACACCAAATTAACACAATATGGCACAACTATCATCAGCCAGCTAAAGTAATACGAAAGCAACATGACATAATGAATGAATGGGCAACCAGAGCAGCACTACAGTTCAGTAATGTGCATGATATGAGATAGTACACTCATGCAGCTCAGTATGCAAAACTACCACGCAGTTTTCCTTACAAACACTACTAGGAAAAGGGCTATAGCTACTATGGACATTAATGGCGCACCACATATGTTGTGCGCCACTGCTATATAGCAGTGGCGCACCATTTGTAGGTACGCCATTAGTGTCCATATCACTAATGGCGCACCACACCCACGTTGCGCAACTACTAACAATTTTTTTCCTAAACTAGTAATGGCGCACCAGGGCATAGTGTGCCATTACTAGTTTTAACTAGTAATGGCACACCACACACCCTGTGCGCCACTACTAACAATTTTTTTTTACTTTTTTTTAAAACTAGTAGTGGCGCACCAGGGTATAGTGCATCATTACTAGTTCAAACTAGTAATGGCGCACCACAAACACGGTGCGCCACTACTAACAATTATTCTTTTTTTTTGTGCAAAACTAGTAATGGCGCACTGGTAGGTGGTGCACCATTGGTAGCTTTGACCAAATGCACCCCCCCTCCGTGGACCGCCTTTTCAGTTCAACAAAAATAAAATAAAATGATGGAAATGTAAAAAAATAAAAGAAAATAAGTTTCCCACGTGATTTGTGGTCTAGTTGTTGGGAAAATTTACAAATATGAAATTCGACTTTATTTGCAAAATCTCTCTGGAATTTAGTAAAATGGGCATAACTTTTGCATATGAACTCGGATTAAAAAGTTTTTTATATGAAAAATCATCTACTCGAAAAGTTACATCCGAATTCAACTGGGGGAACCCCGATGAAAAGAATTCAACTGGGGGAACCCCGTTGAACATTTTCAGAATCCCCAAAAACCTAACAGAACGAAAGATACAGGGCTTTTAAGATCTAGAGGGGAAAATGGAAAAAATCAAACTTACTAGTGGCGCACCATTTTCTAGGTGCGCCAATAGTAACAGAAAAATAAATTTGGTTTCGAAATTTTTTTGGAAATGTTTTTCAAAATATGATACGTAATATGACCGGGAAGTTTGAAATATTTTTTCAAAATTTCATCACACTCATGAACATGAACAAAGTCCTAGACATCAACAAGGTTTAATAGGATTGATATGATAGATATATCAACAAGTGCCTGTTAAGTGAGGTGGTGCTGAGGTTGGATAGAACTGCGAAGTTATGCGTGCTTGGGCTGGAGTAGTGTGAGGATGGGTGACCTTCTGGGAAGTTTGACCACTTAGTGCGATTTGACTTGAGATTAAGCATATTGACCCGAGATTAAGCCATAGTGACCCGAGATTAAGAAAAAAACAAAAAAAAATTGAAAAAAATTGTTAGTAATGGCGCACTTCTAGGTAGTAATGGCGCACCTATAGTGCGCCATTAGTATTTGTTACTAGTGGCGTGATAATAGTGGCGCACCTGTAGTGCGCCATTAATGGCAAAAACAGGTGCGCCACTAATTAGTCGTTTTCTAGTAGTGAAAAATCAACATTGTCGCCTTTAACATTTTGCTACAACTAATTTCTGATCAGATAAAGTTTCGATTCACGCGGATTAACAAAATACATGCTGATGTAAAAATATAGTGATATACAACAGGTACTTACATCAGCATTGGAGCACAGAGAATTCCCGCAAGATACTTTCCTCGAATACGATCCCAATGGAGGAAGTCTTCTATCGTTTAACCTTATTTTATAAAAGAGATATGGGTAAGAAACCTGTAGAAAATATGATCAGAATGCTATAAAATTTCATGATGCGAGAATACACACACGCTTCTTAGAATGGAGTTGACATATTTTTGCTGGACTAGGGAGGACTAGTTCTTTGGCCACTGGAATCTGCTTATTATCAGTGGGAGTTCGGTTTCTCTGTGCTGGAGCAGTATCTATGAAAACTGGAGTTGGTTTCTTATCTCCCGTCGTTTGGATCTTTTGCAAAGAATTGGTTTGTAACCTTTCAGATTCTATCATAGTCGTCTTCCCCTTGCATGCCTTATATAGAAGAATGGTGCTTCAATTATAAAACATGCTACATCAGAGATGGAATAGGTACTGAAGAATAGAAAGGAATGTCATATTGACATGTATTCCCTCCATCGGGAAATAAATTGATGGGTCTAGGCATTTTTCAGTTCTAGATACATCCAGTTTTATCCATTTCTGCGACATGTAATCCGGACGGAGGGAGTATGATGTAAGAGCTAGGGATACGACAGGACAACAGTGTAAAAAAACACTACTTGAATGTAAAATTGCATGCTAGCGGAATGCATACAAAAAACACTAAGGCAACATATGCGTGTATGATTGGGAAACTAAGATGGCATTGCAAGTGACCACTAGAACAACCCTTCAATGTAAAAAAAGAACATGGCATGGTAGACAGATGAAGTACATACAGATGAATAACAATGCATAAGATATTCAGAAGCATGATGTCCAAACTAAGCAGATGGCATTGCAATAGAGTAGAATGACAGTACTTGAATTTGAAAACATGTTATCTTGAATGGAGTAGGTACTGAAAAACAGGAAGGCATGCCATATTTACATATGATCAGCAGGCTAAGCACAAGGCACTACAACAGAGTAGATGCACTCCAGGACATTATATGCATGGTGTACCCATATCACAGGCCAAGCTAGAGCAAGGACCTTGTGGGGTGAATAGGATTCATCATCTTTTTGCAAGTCACGTGAAGAACTGCCTTTACATGTTCCATCATATTGGGTATCATTGACGTCAAGTTTGTTGGCCATTACATTGCTCCATGAGGTTCTTGTGGATAAATCAGTGTGTGCAATTATATCTGACATCCATGGAAGACAAGTAGTAGTTAGATTTATGTAATGAGTGCCTCTAGGAGACGACATAAATAGTAGGACAAGGGATAACTAGCAGCAACAGGTCTCAAAAACTAAAGGGAGAACACAGATGAAAGCTACAGAATATGTATCGTTTGTACTCGAGATTAACTAGATGGCACACAAAAGTATTAAAGAACAACATAGGTAATACTAGAAGTGCTATAATACTATAATCACCAGCTTGTGGGATAGCATTGCTGATGGATGATAACTATGGAACGCTTAATACCTAAAGAACAAGTTTCTTAGCTGAACTATGGAACATCGTTAACTCCTAAACAAGACTCGTAAGAGATCAGCATGAATATACAGTGAAATGTGATAATCTATTTTCCATGCTTAGATGAATAACAAAGCCATAAATGTTGCACACAAGTAAGATGAGGGTACAACCTATCTGGCCGCTATCCATAGGAGTGAGCATCATGTGCTGACTTGTCGATGGCCCTGCAGTTGTTGTGGATGTCCATGTCGGGCACGCGCATTCGATCCAGGGAACTGCTGAGTGGGGACTATAGTTCCCTTATGGTGTATGCTTCCCTTGTTGGAGCAGGTATGGTGATTCGAAAGACGGTGCGGCTGAAGATGCAGAAAACCATAATGTTAAGAACACACACCTCTCTGATCTGAAGAAATACCCTAAGAGATCAACAACAAGGTACGAGAGTAGTCACACGTCTGTTGACTGAAGACTAAATTGGGGTCACACGATTTTATTTTATTTTTGTACTGTCCGATCTACGCCGGATGGCGTGATGGCCGTCTTGTGCCTCCCGGTTGACATTGTTCGTGTGACAGCCTTGTTTTTAGCCCCTCTTCTTTTTCTGATTTTTGATTGCCTTCTTATTTGAATTTGGGTTTTTGAATCATTTCAGTTGGACTTAAACCCTTGGGCATCCCCATAATTTTCACCCAAGTTGCTCACTTATCCCCCAAGCCATCATTTCTTCTCTGATTACTCTGAAAGTAATAATAGGAATATTTTTCTTAAATGAAAAATATTCATTTCCTCCTCTAAAACCCTAATCAGCAACATATGCTCCAAAGCAACCCCATTTTCTTTGCCCACAAAAATCTGAGGAAATTCCCAAATATTTTTTGAACCCTAGGGAACCTCCCTGAGCTAATATATTGCATCACTTTTTCGAATATTTTTTCTACAGAAAATCTTTTCTGTTCTGGTCAGAAAAGGTGGTTTCTACAGAAAATACGATTTTCCTTGATCCAATGAGGCTGATTTTTCTTGAGCATCATTACCCTCCTAAGAAACTACTAACCACCAAAAATCAGCCCTAAACTCCCTCTAGTTTGATCTCAGTAAACTCCACAAGTTACAGACCAGAAACTTACCATGAAGAAACCGACTCCCATAGTGCACCTATGATCATCTCGAACCCATGGAGTAACTTAGCTCATCAAGGACAAAACGCCAGACATGAATTTATTGCAAGCCGTCGCTCTATGCCAGAGTTCGCACGGTGACCACGCGTGTGCACGATGCCAATGTGCTAGTCGACGCACTCTGGATGCCGCCGCGTGCTCTGTTCATCGCATGCTCGCTTCCCTGACTGTCGCACCTTGCCAAACCGCGCCACCATCACCGTATCGACCCACTTAACTCTGCCCTGGCGCTCGCTGACGCCGCAGCGAGCACTCGCACGGCGCGGCCAAGCCAACAGTGCGTCTGTGCCCTTGTGCTTGTCGTGTACCGCGCTCTTGTGCTCGTCACTCGCCCGCCCACAGTCCACGCGTGATCCCCGACGCCTTCTCCCCCTCTCACTGACGCCATTCATCATGTGGCGCCACTCCAGAGAACTCCGGCGAGCTCTCGATCCCCACCTCGGCCTCGCCTATAAATAGAGTCCCCCCCCCCCCCGCCCCGAGCTCGTTTCTCTCCACACACACTCTCAACACACCTCCACAACACCGTAGGAAGCCGCAGCCCGGCCGGGCAGGCTTCTGGCCGCCGCCCCCTCCCCGAGCTCACCGGCGATCCCCGTCCACTGCCCCCTCCCTCTCCAGAGCTTCTCGAGCTCTACTGAATTCACCGGCTGGTGGTCCACTGGTGCGTGTTGGTGCCGTTGGAGCTGCTGGACTGGCCCTGCCTCGCCGGAATCACCATCTACGACGAGGTCTGCCCGCTGATGCTGCTGGAGAGCTTCGTTCCGACCCCGTCCGTCCACCACTAGCCACGCTACGGGGTACAGGCAGGTGCGCCTCGATCTCCTCTCCATTCCTATCCTCTCAGATCTCATCGCCCGGCACTCGTCGCCGGAGAAATCGTAGCCACCACGCCGCCCGACTCTGCTTCTCTCCCCTCCCCCTCCAACCTGACCACTGGGGCCCGTTGTCAGCCACCCAGGTCGCGCCCGAAGCGGTATGAGTGGTGGCGCCTTGCTAGTTTACGCCTTCGATGTCACCCCCCTGGTTTTTCTTTTATTCAAATTTAATTCAAATTATCCAGAGAGCTTCAAACAGCAACAACTTTTTAACCTTAAGTCCAAATGAAGGGATTCTTTTTGCATTGTGTTCTTTATGAATAGATCTAGCAGCTCACCAAAAATGAGATTTTTCTCTGCTGTCTAGGTTTTCTGGTGGTTTTCAGAGTGTTTCTTGATATTTTCTTTCTATATTTTTAATCCTTTTCATAAGGTGAAGCTTGTCTTGAGGATCACTAGGAGGAGTGTTAACCTCATCTGCACTAAGGCAAGCCACAGCAACATTTTCATGGTGCCATTTCAATATTTGTGATTTTCCAACTTGAATAATGATTTAGTACATGCATTTAATCACTTAATTAAATATTTATTTCTGTTGAATGCTTGTTTTGTTTGGTATGCTTAGTTTACAGTAGTTTGAGACTAACTAAGTTAGTTAAAGTCAGTAGAAGTAATATTTGGTTATGTAGAAATAAAATGACTATGAAAAAGACTAGTTTGGTTAATATTTTCTTCAGTGAGAAAATGGATTATTTCAAGTTAATAGCATGGTTAAGTTTGCTGAATTATAATAACCAGAGAAGTGGTATGAGTTTGCTGATGATTATGGTTAGTGAAATACCTGATAAGGTTGATCCATTTATTTCTGATAATATGTGATGCATAATGTAAGGTTGCATTTTCATGGCATATCATGACACCGGTTATTTTTACTTTGAGTTAAACCTGATAATAACTCAACTTGAACATATCGTTGATCGGGTCATGGTGCCATCAGATCGAGTTTTTCCCAGTGCAACCACATTTTCCTTTATGGGAAGGCCTTTATTCGGTCCGTTGTCATGCCTCTTGTCGGTGCCTCCAATGAGGGAAGGTTATGGGTGTGCGTTACCTTGGCTCGGTAAGTAGACATAACCTCGTGTGCCCGTTTATTGTTATGGTACCTTGTCCCTGTTTGGGACCATTTATGTTTTGCCACGACGGTGGCCGTTTTTCCTTTGGTAGGCACGGGGCCACCCAGGACTAAACCCCAAGGGGGTGTTGGTCGGAGTGGTCGGGAGAGTGTCATGGCAATGGGAGGGTTCCGTCGGAATGCCGTTGGTCCACCCGAATGGGAGTGCGAGGCCATGGATTCCATGGTGTGGGTAAAGGGCGCTGCCTCTGCAGAGTGTATTTAATCTATCATTGTCGCGTCCTCGGTTATGGACACAACTCGGAAGTAGGTCACACCATGGATCAACATTTTAATAATCATGCACAGTAATGTTAATCACATCGCACCGTTGGGAAGATGATGGTTGAGGTACTATGTTGATGATGGGAACCAAAGTGTTGGTTCCGTTTGTTGATGATGGGAACCAAAGCGTTGGTTCCGTTTGTTGATGATGGGAACCAAAGTGTTGGTTCGGGAGACCAAAGTGTTGGTCCGTTTGTGATCCGAGAAAGATCACCGTTTGGTTACGAGGTAACCCGTTTGGTAAGGAAGTCCGAGGGACTTGAGGCACGAGATTATGCTCACTTCATCCCTAGTATGATTTTGCATTGATGATAATCCAAATAAATATCATGATATTGTCTGTCATTATGTTTATGCTTGTTGTGAGCTTGGAAGTACATTCAATTTACTGACCTGGTGTGTCATGCCAGCTTTCAGGAAAGTTTCGTTGGATCGGAGTGCTGTCCGAGTCTAGATCATGTCCACATTGGTGTCCCTGTGCTATGGAGTCCCGTTTCGTCGTTGTTTCACTGCCGCGTAGTTGTCGTGATCGAGGCCCCTTTATGTTCACTAAATAATGTACATATTGTTCAACCGCACCGTGTGTACCACTTGGCCTCGCAACTACATGTAATATCGAACTATGTTCCGCTAGTATCAATAAAGCGGTTGTTTTCTGTACCAATACGTTGTGTGTTGCCAGAAGACATGATCTCTGTGATGGCAATGCAAGGTAAACTGGTTGCTCTGAGCCGCGGTGCCACAGTTCGGAATCTTCCCCGAAGAGCCAGCGACCAACGACAGAGCAGCCTGCCTCCGCCGTCCGTGGCCCCGACCAAAACCCCACTCCCGCCCCACCGCACTGCCATGGTTACGCCGGCCCCAAGCCTATCCACAAAAACTCGCCGTCATCCAGATGCGGCGGCAGCAGTACCTTCAACCCACACAACTCTAAGATAGCCATCTAAGCGCTGCTTCCGTGGCAAACTTGCGCCCCCGCAACCTTACGTTAGACACTAGCCAACCGGCAGCCTAGGAGCTACGCCGCCTCGAGGGGTGCTTCTTCCCATTGGGAATTGATTGGACCAGAATAAAAATTCAGACAACTGACGCCTAAATAAAGTGATTTGAGATGAGGGTGCGACCTATCTGGCGGCCCGGTGAAGTAGACAGCTCGAGCTACCGAGTCGGTGAGGCCGGCGCGGTTGCGGTGGCTACCGGCGGCAGGGAAGTAGAGATGTCGCAACGGTCGACGGCTACATGGAAGCAGCGCCGGGGCTCTGGACGGATCCGAAGTTGGAGCCGCTCCGGCGCCATGAACAACGGCGTGGGTGAATCGGCTCGATGCAGTTCACGCGCCGTCGCCGAGGCAGCTCCAGCAGCACGGAGTAGGAGGCAAACGGCCCAGTGCACGACGGCAAATTGACAGCGTCTCCGTCATTAGGGAGGAGGGCAGCTGTGAATTTGGTGCGGTGGGGGTGCCATGGAGGAGGGGCTGCGGTTTCGCAGCTCGGGAGAAGGGAGCTTCCAGGGAGAAGGTGATTTGGCGCCCACGAGGTATGAATGGGGAATTGGGAGGGGGAACCATGTCTTACAAACGCATTTGTATGAAATGTGTGTGTGTGTGTGGGGGGGGGGGGGGTTACAGTTCTACCCCTACCTTTAGGCTTCTCGGCTTGGGTCAGTGTACTGAGGGTCGGGGATAGTAGAGTAACTTTGCTTCTCCCAAATAGTGGGCACGAGCGATTTTGGGCGAGGAGGGCATGTTTTGAAATATAGTGGCGCGAGCGATTTCGGGCGAGGAGGGCGTGTTTTGGAATAGTGGGCGCGACCTATTTTGGGCATGGAGGGGTTTTTTTGAAATAGTGGGCGTGAGCTATTTCGGGCGAGGAGGGCATGTTTTGAAATAGTCGACGCGAGCGATTTCGGGTGAGGAGAGGGTGTTTTGCCGACCATGGTTTAGGAATTATTCGGCACATGTCATTTCGGCCGAGGAGAAGGGGCACGTGGATGAAGTTATGAACCTACCCTCGATGTACAACGGGCCAATTGATGCGTGTCCCACATAGGCCCGTAATTTTGCGTCTCCCATTTATTTTCTCGGGTGAATTCCACCGAGCAAAGGGTATTTAATGGTTCATTCAAATTTTGGGAGAACGAGCATCCACATCTACCTTATGTAACATCCCAAAATTCTAAATTTTGGAATGTTATATTAAATAAATATTTATGATTGTTTGTTTGATTGTTGTGTGATTGATTGTGTGAAATTGAGTGGAATTTGAAACTTTTTGAAAGTTTAATGAGAGGGAATGAAATGACTTTCCCAGGCTTTCTTTTTGACTTTTGATCCCTGGGGATTCAAATTCATTTCATCATCATAACACTAGTGTGAAGACTTCTTCCATTTCAAATGAAAAGGGTTTTTGGAAAAAAAAGAATATTTGAATTCCATCTGAAAGTATTTCAAATTCATAAACTTTATGCAACTCAATGATTTTCATGAGGGAAGATAAAATGACTTCTTCAATGTATATGAAATATGAGTTGGAAGTATGAAGAAAGGTTTGAAGATGGTTTGAATTTTTTTTAAATTCAAAACCATCTGGAGTTATTTCGAATTATTTTTCTCCAAAATTAAACTATATGGAAATGAGGGTAAAATGATTCCTACAATAGAAAAATGGAGAAAATGGATTTGATTTTTAATGCAACAAGAGTACAGTTTGCTTTATCTAAATTTTTCTGGATTTTATTTGTACCTGAAAATATGTTCATGATTTAGGATTTCTTTTTGAAAAATTTGATATATAATATGACTATATAAAGTGTACTTGTTTTCATTTATTTGTCTTTTTTTGCTGTTTAAAAAAAAACGCGCCCACTAGGCAGGCCAACCGGCCCACCCAGCAGGCTAGGCGAGGCCACGGCCCAGGCCGCCAGCGAGGCCGAGCGCCCGCCTCAGCGCCTCACGCTCCCCTCGCTCACCCGACCCTCTCTCCCTTCCCCACGGTCGCTCCCAGGCAGAACCCGCCATTTTCTTCTCCCCCACGTATTACGTACAGAACAAGATTCTACACGTATACGCACCCGACGCCACCGCCGTGAACGATCCTCTTGGAAACCCTACCTCGACTCCACCCCTTACCCAAGCAAGTTGTCTTATAAATAGCCACGACCATCCTCTCCTGACCCCCCTCGAAAACCCTCGCCAAAAGCCACCGTGTCACGCGACCTCACCGTTTGGATCTCGCCGGAGTTCACGCGGTTCACCGGTCGTTTCCGACGCCAGGTATCCTCAAACCTTTCCTTCCATAGCCAACTATCCCTCGTTGTTGTGAACCTCTTTGACATGTTTTGACGCCCAGGAGCACCGGAGCCACCGCCCGAGCTCACAACGCCGCGGAGTTCACGGTTCACTGGATGCCACGCCGACCCCGACGTTCCCTCGCCTCACTATCCAAAGAAAATCGGACCCCCTCGGATTTCTCCATCCGTTGGACATCGCCGTCTCCGCCGGTGGTCACCGGAGCCGTCGCCCCCGACGACATCCACTTCCCTGCCTACACGAGCTCCTCTCTGTAAGCAACGAGCACCTCCCCTGTTTGTTTGTTTTTTTCCCGAAGCGTTAAGTGCAAATAAGATTAGATCGGTTTTAGTAGATCGGTTCTATTAGTCGGTTTACTTCGGTTTAGATCAAACCGGTTCATCGGTTTCTTTTTATTAAACGTACGTGCACTTTTCTATAAAGTTTCGGCCGAGCGACGGTTAGTTACAGATCGCTCAAATCCTAGCCCAGTAGACTTGCCCGTTCTGTTTTTTTTTTAATTTTCGTTTCTATAAAAAACAGAAAAGTTTCAATCTTAGATATTCTATAACTTTTATGTTTTAGATCCAAATTGAGTGATTCTTTTTGCATTACGTCACAAATTTGTTGCAGTTTCTGTTTGTGTACTTAGTTTTCAAATTTGAGTATATTAAATTTGAGTTTGGTGAAATTTGTTCAAATCACTAATTTGGTCATATTTTGAGTTTTACAAAGTATTTTGATTGATTCTTTTGCTACTGTTTTATTATGGTTTTGTCTATCCATTAGCATATACCTCTTTATTTTTACTTTATTTTTAAATTAGGTTTTTAGCAAAACAGTACTGTTTTAGTTATAGCTTTGTTTTAGTCTTTTCTTTATTGTTTTTATTAGTTTTAAATTATTTATTTTTGTCACTTTTGACAAATTTAGTTTTGTTTCTATTAGCAAACAAAAGAAAATTTTGTTTTTATTTTAAAATTTATTTTATTTAGTTTTGTATGAAAACTTGTTTAGGTCATAGTTAGTGTTTCATAAAAGCTTTTTATTTGTTTCTTTTTGCAAATAAAATTTTATAAAAAAATACTTTCTGTTAACTTATTGTTTTACATTTTATATTTTTCTGTTAAGTTATTAGTTTATTGTTTTAATTGTTGTTAAGTTTTACTTAGGACAAAACTATTTTGTGTTATGTCTTAGAGTTTTCCTTAGTAGTTTTGTTGTGTAATTTTCCTTTGTTTTTATTTGGTGTCCCTTGATTTGCATTTTTATTTGTTGGTTTTATTATGAGTGTTAGAATTGTTGCTAGGATGTTTGCTTATATGAATGCTATGTTTGACTATATAGATTTTCAACGGAGTGACGAGTAGTTCTACCAAGTCATTATTCGAGAGTGTTGTTATCTTCATCAACTTACGTGCAAGTTCACTTTGACCATGTTTTTCATACCTATGTGTTTTATTGCATCTAGTGTCATCTTCGCAACAATCCCTCCAGTAGTGACATTGAATCCTTGTAGTTGAGTAGTATGCATGAGGTAGGAACCCATCACCCTGTTACCAAGCCCGAGACGTTATTTATTTTAATGCTACGCTATAGTAGACGGGGTTGGTATGAGTGCTCGGGAGTGGTGTGAGAATGGAGGATCTACGTCAATGAAGACAACTCCATGATGGAATCTGCAAGGACTGCATCTTCAAGGCCTCAAGACTTCAAGACTCGAGACAAGAATTCAATACACACTCTTTGGGTGAAGGATGGTTGACGGGCACCTGGAGAAACCAGTGGTTGGCGGGATGCATGGAGAAGCGCCATGACATCTTGCGGAAGCTTCACCCAGACTCAAAGAGACGGAAGAATACTTCATGCCGGAAGCTTACCTGCAACCGCAAGTCACTATGGGCTCGCTTGGTTGACCTTAGTGGTGAATCTGGGTGGGGACGGTGCTAGCAGATGTAGAACTATGGTAGGATTGGATGAGCACGGACGGTGGCTGAGGAACTCTTCGAAGACCATGTTTCGGTCATCTTGTTCTCAAACACCCTGAAGTGCGAGAACGTAAAAAGAGGGATCGAATCTTGCGGGTAAAGTGTACAAACCTCTGCAGAGGGTTTAAACCTAATCGATTAGCCGTGTCCCCGGTTATGGACAACTTGAGCCTCTGGACTTGGATCTATCTCGGAACTCTCAACATCGGATTGATAACTTAATTGTGGGCAACTTATGATGATTTTGGGCTATGAGACATCGGTTGGCGGAACCATGTCATGATAGAAAACTCTATAGTACAGACTTCATTTATTCCTTTGATGTAGGGAAAATAAAACCAGCTTTTACGCAAACAAAACTCAGACCCAGAGCCACAAAGCCAGATTGCATATAGTATAGTTTTACCATCTGTTTGCTCATGTTGTGATCTTGCCGGTACATTCAATGTACTCGACCTACACGGCTGCAACGTATCATGTTGCGATATTTCCTCGACAGTAAGAGTTATGATACAGGTTACAGTCTACACTCAACCTGCCGATGGCGTTGATGGGACTCCACACCCGACTATTTGTTTCACTGTGACTTATGAGGTATATATCAGTTTTACGTTAATTATACATGTGATTGCACTTTGATATATACATTGATGTCTGTGTGCCAAAGATACTGATCCGTGGATGGCATGAAACACAGAGGCTTGACCGTCGAGGACGGTCGCTTCTGATATGGTATCGAGCACATGTTGATGAGGACGTGACCCTAGAAATCGGAAAGCCCTAGGACAGGAAATTTCTAAAACTTTATTTTCAAAAAGACTCTTACTTCTCATCTTTTCTGATTTTATAAAATAGACACTCTCACCTCAAATAGTTAGAATATACCCCTTTTCCCTTTTGACCACATGAAGGATCAATTGAAGCCGCTCCAAGAAAGATATCGGACAGCTGATGACCCCTTCAAAGTAACCAGGATTTCACCATGCATTAGAAGAGTTGAAGCTGCAACAATTGAAGACTCTGAAGACTTGAAGAATTTGAAGTTCCTGAAGAATTATTTGACCTTTAGAAGACCAAACCCCGGTTATACACCTACGTTAGATGCGGCGATTTGTGAGCTGTCATTTGTTTGATGTTTTCCGACAGCCACGTAAAACCCGTTTCTTCAAAAACTATTGTTTGTATTGTGTGTATCCCTCCCCACCTCTCTCATATCTCATCCCAAAACTTTTGGACCCATTAGATGATGAATGAAGTTGGACCGGTATTCTCTGGACCGAAAACCCAGCCAGAGGCAGAGCTATGGATTCAGAACATGGAGAATCACTTCGGGAGCAATTTGGTTTCAAGGAAGAATGAAGTATCGTACGCTCTTCAGTACTTTGAAGGAAGTGTTGCAACATGGTGGCAGATGCATCAAGCTAGACAGGGATGGAATGGAGCAAAGACTTGGGAAGAATTCAAGAAGACTCTGACAAGATCTCGTCTTATCCGGAAGCACCATGATACACCAAGAAATAAACCTTGTGCCTGCAAGATTTGCGGAGAAATAGGACACACCCAGGAGGAACACAAGGATGGATGCGCTCATTGTGAGGAGAAACACCCAGCTGAGGAATGCCCAACTAGTCAGGTGACTTGTTTCTTGTGTGAAGGAACCATCCACTACCCGACTCAGTGTCACATTTACCCCATGGTGCAACAAACTATACAGGAGCAGGAAGAAGGAATGAAAGAAGCCCTCCGAGAAGTTATGAAAGAACCTGTGATGAAGGAATGTGTTGAAGACCCTGATGGATAAGGCCTCAACATATTTTACTCCAATGCCTGCTATTCATGTGGAGAAGAAGGACATTTTTTGCACCAAGGAAAGAAAAGAGTATCTGGGATACTTCCCGACGGCAGCAATAGAGTTTGATCCACAGGGAATAGAAGGTTTGATCAAGAAACCTGTAGAGAAAACAAAGGCACCCTCGTAACAACCCAATTTCGGAAAGAGGGACAAGAGTCATATTACCTGTTTTGAATGTAAGGACGCCGGGCATTATGCCAATCATTGTCTCGAAAGGAAGCAAGGAACTCAAGGAGCAGGCACCATCTCCAAGAAGCCCAAAGACTTATCGAAAGTTATTTTTTTTCATTGCAAAGAAGCAGGACATTATGCTACTAAATGTCCCGACAAGATGAAAGCTGGAGTTGAGTAGTTGGAATTTTCATATTGGAAACAAGAGTAGTAGAAAGCAATTTCATTTTCATGAGTTCGATGAGTTGAGTTATGTAATGGGTGCTCAGAGATTGTAATGAATGCATGAATCAATAAAGTTAAGGTGTGATGATTTCATATGTTGAATTTTATAAGTTGTTACTCCATGAACAAAGAGTTTTGACAATTTTCGAGGATATGAGAAAAATATGGTCTATGGAAGAATTTGTGCATTTCAAGGGTGGTAGTACCCTGTGACGACACCTGACCCATGGAAATGATAATGATATTCCACGGAGTGAAGTTGGACAAAAAGTAGTTGGAGTTTTGCTTTTGATATGATGGTATGAAGAAACAGAGTACTACTGGATTTAAAGGAGGTGTAATATGGAACAAGAGAGTTACTCCAAGGATGAGTTAAAGCTGCACTAGTTTTGAAGTGGGCCATAACCCACAGGCCCAGGATTTGAAAAGGAACAGATGTAACCTTGATGAAGGAAGAAATTTGGAAGAATCGGTGATTCAATCAGCATATCTTTCGTAGGAGGTTACGGAAAAACCTGAGAGTGGTGAAGTAACGATAGCTGTTTTGTTCAGCTTGCGGAATCAATGGAATTATCCGAACTAAGTTCATTGAGAAGAGAAATTCTGCAACGCTTGCGAGAATACCCGAGTGTTAGAAATACGATATTCGCTAAACCTTATACAGGGTAATGATTTGGGTGCGGAATGGATTGATCACCATACCGACTTACTCTTGTCATTCGCTCTTGCTATTTGGAGTGGTAAATCTGAGTGACTTACCCATAGTAGAGAGACGACGATGTCAAAGCCTTGTTTAAACCCTAGAATGGTAGGACGGTTGATCCATGTACAGGAAAACCGTTGCCAATCGTAGGATATACGGTGAGATTTAGCCGAGACCCATTCCCTGTAGAAGAAACCATACATGGTTGACCGCCACGAGATTTTCAATAGTTGTTTAGTATTGGCGCCAGATCCGTCAACTGAGAAGACCCTGTCTCGGAAGAACATTAATTACCATGAAGGACTCATGATTTTGATAAAAGAGGTTATGCCCTTACCGGGAGAGCACCAGGGAAAGAGTTACCCTGGAGAATATGAGAAGATCGACATTGTCAACCCAAAGGAATGGAGTACATGAGTTTTGTCGGAACATAACCGTGCTTTTATGTGTGGTAGCACACCAGACCATTCCGATCAATGGCATTGCTGGAAGACCCCCAAACCCTAACCTTTTCTTGCTAGCCTCTTCGAATCTCGAGGACGAGATTCATTTTAAGTGTGTTAGGTTTGTAACATCCCAAAATCCTAAATTTTGGAATGTTATATTAAATAAATATTTATGATTGTTTGTTTGATTGTTGTGTGAAATTGAGTGGAATTTGAAACTTTTTGAAAGTTTAATGAGAGGGAATGAAATGACTTTCCCAGGCTTTCTTTTTGACTTTTGATCCACGGGATTCAAATTCATTTCATCATCATAACACTAGTGTGAAGATGACATGACTTCTTCCATTTGAAATGAAAAGGGTTTTGGGAAAAAAAAGAATATTTGAATTCCATCTGAAAGTATTTCAAATTCATAAACTTTATGCAACTCAATGATTTTCATGAGGGAAGATAAAATGACTTCTTCAATGTATATGAAATATGAGTTGGAAGTATGAAGAAAGGTTTGAAGATGGTTTGAATTTTTTTTAAATTCAAAACCATCTGGAGTTATTTCGAATTATTTTTCTCCAAAATTAAACTATATGGAAATGAGGGTAAAATGATTCCCTACAATAGAAAAATGGAGAAAAATGGATTTGATTTTTAATGCAACAGTAGCACAGTTTGCTTTATCTAAATTTTTCTGGATTTTATTTGTACCTGAAAATATGTTCATGATTTAGGATTTCTTTTTCTGAAAAATTTGATATATCATATGACTATATAAAGTGTACTTGTTTTCATTTATTTGTCTTTTTTGCTGTTTAAAAAGCGCGCCCACTAGGCAGGCCAACTGCCCACCCAGAGCTAGGCGAGGCCACGGCCCAGGCCGCCGGCGAGGCCGAGCGCCCGCCTCAGTGCCTCACGCTCCCTCGCTCACCCGACCTCTCTCCTTCCCACAGTCGCTGCCAAGCAGAACCCGCCATTTTTCTTCCCCCACGACACGTCATGAACAGATTCTACACGATACGCACCCGCCGCCGCCATTTAACGATCCTCTTGGAAACCCTACCGACTCCACCCTTCCCAAGCAAGTTGTCTTATAAATAGCCATGACCATCCTCTCCCGACCCCCTCGAAAACCCTCGCTAAAACCCACCGTGTCACGCGACCTCCGCTTGATCTCGCCGGAGTTCACGCGGTTCACCGGTCATTTCGACGCCAAGTATCCTCAAACCTTTCCTTCCATAGCCAACTATCCTCGTTGTTGCGAACCTCTTTGACATGTTTTGACGCCAGGAGCACCGGAGCCACCGCCTCGAGCTCACAACGCGCCGGAGTTCACGGTTCACCTGGATGCCACGCCGACCCGACGTTCCCTCGCCTCACTATCCACAGAAAATCGGACCCCCTCGGATTTCTCCATCCGCTGGACATCGCCGTCTCCGCCGGTGGTCACCGGAGCCGTCGCCCCCGACGACATCCACTTCCCTGCCTACACGAGCTCCTCTCTGTAAGCAACGAGCACCTCCCCTGTTTGTTTTTTTTTCGAAGCGTTAAGTGCAAATAAGAATAGATCGGTTTTAGTACATCGGTTCTATTAGTCGGTTTACTTCGGTTTAGATCAAACCGGTTCATTGGTTTCTTTTTATTAAACGTACATGCACGTTTCTATAAAGTTTCGGCCGAGCGACGGTTAGTTACAGATCGCTCAAATCCTAGCCCAGTAGACTTGCCCGTTCTGTTTTTTTTTAATTTTCGTTTCTATAAAAAACAGAAAAGTTTCAATCTTAGATATTCTATAACTTTTATGTTTTAGATCTAAATTGAGTGATTCTTTTTGCATTACGTCACAAATTTGTTGCAGTTTCTGTTTGTGTACTTAGTTTTCAAATTTGAGTACATTAAATTTGAGTTTGGTGAAATTTGTTCAAATCACTAATTTGGTCATATTTTGAGTTTTACAGAGTATTTTTGATTGATTCTTTTTGCTATTGTTTTATTATGGTTTTGTCTATCCAGTAGCATATACTTCTTTATTTTTACCTTAATTTTAAATTAGGTTTTTAGCAAAACAGTACTGTTTTAGTTATAGCTTTGTTTTAGTCTTTTCTTTATTGTTTTTATTAGTTTTAAATTATTTATTTTTGTCACTTTTGACAAATTTAGTTTTGTTTCTGTTAGCAAACCAAAGAAAATTTTGTTTTATTTTAAAATTTATTTTATTTAGTTTTGTATGAAAACTTGTTTAGGTCATAGTTAGTGTTTCATAAAAGCTTTTTATTTGTTTCTTTTTGCAAATAAAATTTTATAAAAAAATACTTTCTGTTAACTTAGTTGTTTTACATATTATATTTTTCTGTTAAGTTATTAGTTTATTGTTTTAATTGTTGTTAAGTTTTACTTAGGACAAAACTATTTTGTGTTATGTCTTGGAGTTTTCCTTAGTAGTTTTGTTGTGTAATTTTCCTTTGTTTTTATTTGGTGTCCCTTGATTTGCATTTTTATTTGTTGGTTTTAATATGAGTGTTAGAATTGTTGCTAGGATGTTTGCTTATATGAATGCTATGTTTGACTATATAGATTTTCAACGGAGTGACGAGTAGTTCTACCAAGTCATTATTCGAGAGTGTTGTTATCTTCATCAACTTACGTGCAAGTTCACTTTGACCATGTTTTTCATACCTATGTGTTTTATTGCATCTAGTGTCATCTTCGCAACAATCCCTCCAGAGTGACATTGAATCCTTGTAGTTGAGTAGTATGCACGAGGTAGGAACCCATCACCTGTTACCAAGCCCGGACGTTATTTATTTTAATGCTACGCTATAGTAGACGGGTTGGTATGAGTGCTCGGAGTGGTGTGAGAATGGAGGATCTACGCCAATGACGATAACTCCATGATGGAATCTGCAAGGATTGCATCTTCAAGGCCTCAAGACTTCAAGACTCGAGACAAGAATTCAATACACACTACTGGGTGAAGGATGGTTGACGGGCACCCTGGAGAAACCAGTGGTTGGCCGGGATGCATGGAGAAGCGCCATGACATCTTGCGGAAAGCTTCACCCAGACTCAAAGAGACGGAAGAATACTTCATGCCCGGAAGCTTACCTGTGCAACCGCAAGTCACTATGGGCTCTGGCTTGGTTGACCTTAGTGGTGAATCTGGCTGGGACGGTGCTAGCAGATGTAGAACTACGGTAGGATTGGATGAGCACCGGACAGTGGTCAGAGGAACTCTTCGGAAGACCATGTTTCGGTCATCTTGTTCTCAAACACCCTGAAGTGCGAGAACGTAAAAAGAGGGATCGAATCTTGCGGGTAAAGTGTACAAACCTCTGCAGAGGGTTTAAACCTAATCGATTAGCCGTGTCCCCGGTTACGGACAACTTGAGCCTCTGGACTTGGATCTATCTCGGAACTCTCAACATCGGATTGATAACTTAATTGTGGGCAACTTATGATGATTTTGGGCTATGAGAGATCGGTTGGCGGAACCATGTCATGATAGAAAACTCTATAGTACAGACTTCATTTATTCCTTTGATGTAGGGAAAATAAAACCAGCTTTTACGCAAACAAAACTCAGACCCAGAGCCACAAAGCCAGATTGCATATAGTATAGTTTTACCATCTGTTTGCTCATGTTGTGATCTTGCCGGTACATTCAATGTACTGACCTACACGGCTGCAACGTATCATGTTGCAGATATTTCCTCGACGAGTAAGAGTTACGATACAGGGTTACGGTCTACACTCAACCTGCCGATGGCGTTGATGGGACTCCACACCCGACTATTTGTTTCCGCTGTGACTTATGAGGTATATATCAGTTTTACGTTAATTATACATGTGATTGCACTTTGATATATACATTGATGTATTGTGTGTGCCAGCATACTGATCCAGGGATGGCACAGAAACACAGAGGCTTGACCGTCTGAGGTCGGGTCGCTACACCTTACCAAGTCGATTCGAATCAGATTTTGAAATATTAGCTTGCCACTTCTTTTTTAGATGGAAAGATGATGCTCGGGAGTAATGTGTTTTTACATGCTTGTTGCTAACAATTTACTATATGACAAATAGTTGACCCACTCAAAAAAGGGAATCAAACCCAAAATGAAATATCTCGATTCAATGAAATAGTTCGTTCACCAGGTCAAAATAGTGAACAAAATCCAAAATTGAACACCTCAATCGAGTAGCATGTTGTACAGTATTATAGTACTCCATGAACATGTTGAAAGTCAAATTAATGAACTTGTTTGATATACGCATATCTCCGTTCATGTGTGGATTGCAGACAACATGTTCTCCAATTTAAATATTTGAATGCAAGTTTATATCAAAACATGGTTTATATCAGTCTTTGATGCACAAAACGTGACCTCGCCATCACCCAGACTCCTGCTCTCTCTCTCGCCGACAATCTTCAATTCTGTCGCACGCATCCAATGCACAAACCTTGTTGGTCCCTCTCCCTCTCTCTCCATCTCTCTCTTTCTTTGTGTGTGTGTGGGGGAGCGTCTTTCTAGTTCGCATGCATATATACTCCATCTATAGGTCTCTCTCGCACACTATGTTTGATTCTCTAGTCCAAGCTAAATATCTTGGGTGCACTCATCATACGCACACAAATTCATTGGCTTGTTGCCCGTAACTCTCTCATGCACCACTCTGTCGTCTCGGAGCTCTTCCCTCTCTCTCTCAAACTCTCCATCTCCCTGGGTCACACATACACATGCATATCTCACTCGCACTCGATAGACCCATCTAAAAATCTATCTATCTCCCTCGTTCTCTCTCCATCTCACATGCACACACACACAATCTCATGCCTAGACAAGTATGATGGTCTCTCACTCAATTGTAGGCACCCGCGGTCCCCCCTATATGTATATGACAAGCTAATTGTTAGTCTCCATCACAAACATGTGCATGGTCTATCCCGATTTCTCTCGGGGCATCTTTCTATCACACTCGCACCTCGTCCCTCGATCTCCCACCCATATATTCCCCTCACAATCTCGAGGGGATCTCTCTATCACTAAGACACCCTCTCTCCCTCCCCAAGCGTCCATGTTCTCCATGCGTCCCTCTTGACCTTTGTTCCTTGTTGGCCAGACCTCTATTGGACATGTGCTATAGGGGTGTCTCTCTCCGTTGCAAACAATCACACACTAGCTATCTTCGTGTATCTCCTCACCTCGCTTTTCTATCTCGGAGATGCATGCGTGATATGTTTGCATAAGAAACGAACAAACACACACACACACTCTCTCTCTCTCTAATTTACCGTTTGTTGTCACTTTCTCTTTCACACACATACTCTTTTTGCACACTCACTCATTCTCCTTCACACGCACTTGATCTCTCTTGACTTAGGCACTCTGTTCGGTCCATAGCATATAGATTTATTGAAAAGTCAAACATCACAAAGTTTGACCATGTACGTGGAGAAAAACATTTACATCTAGAAAGGCAAACATATAACATTAGATTCATCGTGAGATGTAGTTTCGTATGATGTATCTTTGGTATTGTAGATATAAATAACATTTGCATAAACTTGGTCAAAGTTTCCAAAGTTCGACTTCCAAAAAAATTATATGCACTGCAGTATCGAGCGGATGGAATATCTCTTTCCCCCTCTCAACTATCTGACGCACCACTCATCCTTATCGGGGCTCCTCTATCTCTCTCGAACTTTATATCTCCCTGGTTCACACATAAACATGTCTTGCTCGCGCTACATAGACCCATTAACACTCTTCGCCCTTGTTCTCTCTCTATGTGACTTGCACCCCCCTAAGTACCATAATCCCTCACTCCATCATAGGCGCACGCCCCCCCTAAGTATGATTATCTCTCACTAGCCATCAGGAACACACGTATTGTCTCCTCCATCCATACGTCTATCTTGATATCTCCCGGGGTATTTTGTATCATGCACACACCTTGTCACTCGATCTCCCACCCATGTAGTCCCATCACGATCTCTAGAGGATCTCTCTATGACAAACATACACTCTCTCCTCCCCATGTCTGTATTTTCTCCGTACGTCTCTCTCGACTTCTCTCCCTTGTTTGTAAGAACCCCCTTGGCCACGTGCTAGGGGTCTTTCTCTCTCAGTTGCAAACAACCACACACTATCTCCTCACCTTGCTTTCGCTGTCGAAGATGCATGTGCGATATGTTTGCATAAGACACACACGCTTTTTCCCTACTTTTATCGTGTGTTGTACATGTCTCTTTCACACACGCACACACACTTTTTTCAATTACTCTTTCTATTTCACACACACTCTCTCTAGTTAGGTACTCTCTCACGTCCATAAGCATGTGGATGTTTTGAAAAGTCAAACCTCTGAAAAGTTTGACCAGGTATATGTGGAGAAAAACATTTACATCTGGAACGGTCATTAGATTCATCTCAACATTTACTTACTTCATACTATAATTTATCTTTGGTATTGTAGATATAAGTAATTTCTTTATAAACTTGGTCAAAGTTTCAAAAGTTTGACTTTAAAAAAATGTTGGCACTACATTATCAAACAGAGGTAGTAACTCTTTATCTCTCTCTGTTATCTCTCACGGGCCTCCCCTCTCACTCGAACTCTCCATACCAACGGATTATACGGTCACTGTGTCAGTGTATAGCTCCGTATATTGTTTAGTTGACCGGTCAACCAGTCCACATGCTTCCTTGTTAGCTCGTGTTCTCTATCTTCATGTGCTGGCCCATGTGGTAGTGGCTGAAAACAAGTAAACTAGAGGCCCATCTGACACGCGGTGAAGTAAACAAAGCTGAAAACACTCGGGGTAGAACTGCGCATGCTAGTAAATTGAGGGCACACTTCTTCCGCGTGAAGGACGCACTCGCGCACAATTCACCACTGCGCGGCGGCATGCACAGAAGGACGCACTCGCGCACACCCAACAGGACAGCACACAACACACACCAGCACACGTGTACACCGGCGTCGCCGCCCGCTGAGATGGACGTCGAGGCAGCCAACAAGCGGAGGCGGCTCGAGCCAAAACCGCATTCGGCGAGCTTGGACTTCATCAGCAGCCTCCCCGACGACATGCTGCTCGTCATCATCGGCCTCCTCCCGACCAAATCTGCCGTGGGGACCGCCCTGCTCTCCCGGCGGTGGCGCCCCCTCTGGCGTCACGTCCCCCTCAACCTCACTGTCGACAGCTGCCTCAGCGACGGGGATTGCAAACGCATGGCCGCAGTCTCCAAGATCCTTTCATTGCACCCTGGGCCAGCCAGACGCCTTGACATCCGCATGTTTAGTACCAACTGCAAGGTCCAAGCCAAGTTTGACGAGTGGTTCTTATCCCCCGCCCTAGATCAGCTCAAGGAGCTCAGCTTTGAAGCTGGACGATGTCACTATCTGCCGCTGTCCACGCTCCGCCTCATGCCAACGCTGCACTGCGCCAGCTTCAGCTCCTGCTATCTTCCCCAGATTAATCCCGCGCCCGCCCTTCTTCTCCCTCAACTCAAGCAACTCGACCTCTTCGACGTTGGCATCTCGAAGAAGGCTATGGAGCACCAGCTCTGCAGCTGTACTGCGCTCGAGTACCTTCATCTTGAGTAGATCCACGGGTTCATTAGCCTCCACATCGCCTCGACAAATCTCCGATGGATTTATGTGTCTTGCTGGCCGCGCAACAAGACATCAATTGGGAAGAGATCACTCCAGCTATTCCACATTATGGTCATTGAGAACGCGCCTTTCCTTGAGGGATTGCTTGTATCTGACCTAGAAGGTCCAACAAAAATCAGGGTCATTGACGCGCCGAAATTGATAGCGTAGGTGTACTCGTCTGCCAAATTCTCTGAACTCTTCATTGGATCCGTAATAGTTCAGGTACAGCACTCATCTTCTTCTCCGTCTTCTAGAAATTCACATTTTTAAATTTCTTCTTAATGTATTTATGACTGTCATCCAAAAAATGATTCCCACAAGCTTGACCCAGTCTATGCGCACAGTGAAGATCTTGGCAATAAAATCTATTTGCCCCAATCTGGATCAAGTTGTTGGATTCCTTACATGCTTTCTGTGCATGGAAAAGCTACTCATCGAGGTGAAACTTCTTTCCTATTAGTAAACGGTAATCACAACGTAGCTCAATTTTTTCGTAATTTTCCCAAATTACGATGACAAGTGTAGTGTTCAAAACTGCATGTACGCACTACACCAAAAAAATGTTTTTAGTATTTTTTCTCACGTGATCACCTACATCGTTTTGTTGTTGTACTACTATAGTAGCCTAAGCTAGTCATAGTGGAAAGTAACTTACACTAGTAACTCTATGGTTACCCTAAGAGCAATTACTACCTCTGTCCTGGTTTACTCTTCCTATTTTGTAGTATCAAAATTTGACCATAGATTTAACTGACAAAATGTTAATGTATGTCACTAAAAATTATATCATTGGATTCGTATTTGAACATAATTTCAAATGGTATAATTTTTGGTGACATGCATTGGCATTTTCTTAGGTAAACCTATGGTCAAAATTTTACACTAAATATGATGTAGTACAAAAGTGGGCTATAACGACCCTCCACTATGTAGGCCAAAACACGTGCCAAATTCACTTGTGATGCATTTGGAATCGATGCCCCCCCATTGCTCACCTGGTGCCCCAATCTGGATCACCTACTTTTCTCCGGTGCCAAATTAACTCACACAATGAAAAAACACTTGCGTGGGAGAGGGAGAGGACTGAGGCAATAAAAAAACTTGTTTGGGAGAGTGAGAGGCTGGTGTAGTTGGTTTGATTGATTTGTTTATACATGTAGGTCTGTGTTCATAGCGGTGCCAACTCTCTCACATCGCGAGACCGGTGCCAAAATCTTTTGATTTGACATCGATGCGTATTACGTGGCATACTTTGAGAAATATGGCATCAGCCACATAGTGGAAGGCAACAAATGCCCAAGCTCTTCACGTGCTCCTAGGTAAATGAGAGGAAAGAGAAAGAGAGAGAGAGAGAGAGTGAAAAAATATCACTAGCCAGCCAACCCTATCGTATGAGCGAATGATATTTGTACCTCTTGATGACACGGGAATCTTATACAGCCAGATACTCTAATATGTTCTCTTCTTTTGCAGATAAAAAAAGACCCGAAAGTGAAAAATGTGCTGCACTATAACAATCTCATTGAATGCCTTGATCTCCATCTTATAGAAATTGATTTGATCGACTACCAAGGCAGCATATCTGAGATTAAATTGGCCAGGTTCTTTGTTCTAGAGGCAAGTGTGCTCAAGGTAACGAGGTTTGGTGTTCTCTGGTGCAACAATGAATGGCGTGCTGATCACCGCAAGCATCTAAGCCTAAATGACAAAGTCTCCGGAGAAGCTGAATTTGTTTTTGAAACATCAAGTGGCCAAAGGCTCAAAAATTTATTTGGCCATTAGTGAGTTGTCAGGGCGGTGGACATTAGTTTGTACGATAATGCTACATCCACCTAAAGTAACGAAAATTCTTACATAAACTTCCTAGTAATCCCCTCTTCATAGGTGCAACATTACTCCTAACATTTATAATATCAGTTTGAAACTTGTAATATTGCCGTGTCCTATTCCCGCGTTTTCAGCATCCTGCGAATCAAAGAGGTCCTGAGTTGGTGATGATGTTGTGCCTGCCATCTTTCACCAATAGCCGTCGGATCTAGATCTGACGCATACAAACCGAACTTCTGCAGTTTTGCAGAAAGATGCCCGCACTTGTTCCCTATTTACAAACAACTCCTTGTCTCTCACAATCAGCCTTATCTCCTCCACACCACATCTAGAAGGCCATGGAAAAATATGGCGCGATGGCCACTGCCGGCGCCGTCCACCCCCAATCTTGGTGTTCCATGCAATGCAGGGGCATCTACGCAAAGGAAATTATGTCAAACACGGCTAGTTGTAAGCAGGCTAGCTGTACAACCATGATGATAGTGACTACAGACGGTGAGGCTGACTATGGTATGCCGAACACGGCGCCTACACTCAGGTGTCATCTCCATGCAGGGTCCTGTCACTTCACTATGAGGAGCAGCACGTAATAATTTGACCAATGGGTAGTACAGTAGCAGGCTAGCTGTACAACCATGATGATAGTGACTACAGACGGTGAGGCTGACTATGGTATGCCGAACACGGCGCCTACACTCAGGTGTCATCTCCATGCAGGGTCCTGTCACTTCACTATGAGGAGCAGCACGTAATAATTTGACCAATGGGTAGTACAGTACTACTACATTGGTACTACTACTACTAGTACTAGCACCACTGTCTAGATTTAGTAGTACTACCACATCCATCTAGATTTAGTATTTGACTAGCAATATATAGTAATGCATGTCACGAAAAATGTACTACTCCCTCTGTAAACAAATACATGGTGTATTGTTTTATTCCTTCCGGTAGATGGCTCAAATATGAAGTCTCATCAATCAGACTACTATTGTACTCACCGAGCGCTCAGCTTGGTAAGCTACGAACAAAAAATTGCAATCAAAGACTACTATTGTACTCCCTCCGTACTGGTGCATTAGTCACGTTATGAAAACCAAATAGTAATCCCAAAACTTTTAGGCACGACGCATTAACTACCCACCTCGTTCTCTGCTTTTTGCCATGAAAAAAGAAATCACCCAATACGAGACGTGGGGTGCGTATGCATCCAATAACTTGAGACTACTCCCTCCGTCTAGGTGTATAAGTCATCTTAGAGAAAGTGAAAAAGGGGAGTGGGCTCTCATGAAAGAGCCTAGCTATATGCGGATTCCTAGGCCGATATAATAAATATGAAGAAAGAGAGAGAGAAGATGACAAAAAGTAGTACTATTATAGCCAGCCTTATAGCTATCCTTATTGTATGAGTAGCTACAAGTGATGGCTCTATATGACATGGCAACATCATATAGCCAGCAGCTGTCTATACTACTAACCATGCTCTTAGGTTGTGCACCGTGACCAAGACGAAGGGGAAAGCGAGAGAACTTAATATCTTTTTGCTAATTAATAGAATTACACGCAATGAACTAACCACTTCATGTCATGTTTGGTAGTCTCAAGTCACTGAAAGCATGCATGGCCCACATCTCTCATTGGTTGATATGCCATGAAATAAGAAACGAGGAGGGAGTTAATGTACCGTGCCTAAGTGTTTTGGGATTATTTGGTTTTCGTAAGGTGACTTAACACCTAGACAGAGGGAGTACTTAGGCTGGTCATAGTGGGGAGTAACTTATACTAGTGTCATGCATATGACACTAGTCTAAGTTACTACCTTCATAGTGCACAGTAACATAGTAGTAGTGTCATAGATGGCTTCATTTATTAGCTTGTATGCTCATCTTTTGTTGGAAAATGCTATGTTACAGTAACATATTATGTTACTCTAAACACATCTATGCCCATTAAATACATGCCACATAAGCAAACTTGTCTTGGACTGCGGTATGTTACTTGCTAAGTTACTCCCGCTATGACTAGCCTTAGCACAACATTTTTGGATACATGCATTAACATTTTATTAGTTAAATCAAAGGTCAAAACTTGGCGCAAAATGCAAAGGGGACCAATAAACCAGTAAACATCAAAGTTCTATCGTTTCGCCTAAACTAGAGGTCCGGTGAGAAGACTATACTGCACCAGCACGGAGGGGGACGCAACTTCACTGACTTACTACACCTGCCTTTGTTTGTATGACACGTGGGCCCAACAGGTGGCTGGCCCACCTGTCATACACTACTAGAAAAACGGCTATAGCTAATATGGACACTAATGGCGCACCATGTATGTGGTACGCCACTGCTATATAGTAGTGGCGCACCAGATATAGGTGCGCCATTAGTGGCCATATTACTAATGGCGCACCAGGTGTGTGGTGCGCCATTACTAGTTTTGTCCTGGCCCCACAACCTTCCCAGACTTAGCAGTAGCGCACCAGGGTATAATGCGCCATTACTAGTTTTAACTCGTAATGGCACACCACACCCACGGTGTGCCACTGCTAACAATTTTTTTTATTTTTTTTCAAAACTAGTAATGGGGCACCACACACCAGGTGCGCCACTAGTAACCCTGGTTACCAACGGCGCATTCTTAGGAAGTGCGCCATTGGTAACCTGAGAGCAGCTAGATATTTTTGACAGCCACCTACCACACTCACTTTCCCCACTTCATTCTCTCGACCTTTACCAAGCTTGGTCTCGACTGCCTCCTCCTCCTCACCTCATTTGCACCATAGATTCACCCAAATTAAGTGGTTAAATTTCCTTTTTTATAGGTAAGTAAGGGGAAAGCTTTCTTTATGTTCTAGATCTACTTTTTTCTCCCTGCAACGTACACACTTTTTATGGATTAGATCTAGTTATGTTTGTGGTGTTGCATATGTTTGTGTTTGCAGGTACCGGTATTTGAAATGCGATAGTTGCCAATATTTTGCCGGAATGTTGATTCATTTCCGTTTCGGCGAGAATTTGGCACTATGCATTCTTTTTGGTCCTAATTTTAGGCAAAGTCATGCCAAATTTTTTTTGGTTCTAAAATATCGTTTTGCTCTACCCCGCAGGCGACCATGGTCCGCACGATGACCGAAGGCATCATGAATAGGTTTTTGAGCTCCACGAAGGCCGAGATGCTTCAAAAGAACGAGACGGAGATAAGATGCCCGTGTCGAAGATGCAAGCTGAAGAGCCTTATTGACCCGGATTCCAGATAGCTGGTGCGGGACCACCTGCTCGTGCGTGGTTTCATGGATGGCTATGGGTGGCAAGGTGATGAAGATGATTATGAAGTCGTCCATGGGGGCCGGGCAAGAAATAAGGAAGGGCAGCAAGACAATAGCGGCGAGGGCGGGCGAGAAGACGAAGAATCTCCAGGACATGATCACGAAGTAGATGGAGGACACAGTCATCATGTAGAAGATGTCGGACATGATGATGAGGAAGATCAAGACGAAGGGCATGATCATGAAGATGAAGATGCCGGAGCAGACGATGATGGACCATCGATGGGCTGGGTGTAGGACCCTCATATTCAAGAGCTGCTTCTCAAGCAGACGGATAACGCAAGAGCTGTTGCCCGAGAGAAAGCCAAGATGGATCAACTGGAGATAGACGCGGTTACTCCATTGTATGAAGGATGCAAGCCCGAGGATACCCGCCTGAAAGTAACGCTCATGGCTCTAGAGATGAAGGTAAAACACAAAATGACCGACGCATGCTTCGACAAGAACATGTCATTCTGGCATGAACATCTTCCCAAGGGGAACAAGTGCCCGACCAGTTTCGAGGAGGCGAAGAAAATTGCGTGTCCTCTGGATTTACCACACGTGAAATACCATGTGTGCATGAACGATTGCATCATTTATCGGGACAAGCATGCGGAGTCTACCATATGTCCGGTGTGTGGCGCCACTCGATACAAGAAGAGGAAAAAAGCTCCTCAAAAAGTGGTGTAGTACTTTCCGATCACTCCTCGTCTACAGCGGTATTTCGCGGACCCTAATCTAGCAAAGCTCCTGCGTTGGCACGCGGATAGGGAGGAGAAGAAGCGAGAAGATGACGGAAATGATCTGGAGATAAATAAAAAAGACAAGATGCTTAGTCACCCTAAGGATGCGAGCCAGTGGCAAGCGTTGAACTTCAAACACCCAGAATTTGGGGATGATCCAAGGAACATCATGCTGGGCGTGAGCACCGATGGAGTCAATCCGTTTGGCAGCCAGAGAAGCACACATAACACCTGGCCTGTGTTTGTGTGGATGTACAACCTTCCCCCCTGGATGTGCATGAAGAGGAAGTACATTCACATGAGTATGCTAATTGAAGGGCCGAAACAACCAGGGAACGACATCAATCTGTATCTGAGGCTGCTGAAAGAGGAGCTAGACACGTTGTGGAAAACGCCAGCCAATACGTGGGACACCGCAGCGAAAGAATATTTCCCTATGAGAGCCGCACCGCTCATGACGGTGCACGACTATCTCGGTTACAGATATATCACGGGGGCAGGTGGTCCACGGATTTTGTGCATGCGTCAGGTGCATGGATGACACAATGTATCGCCAGCTAGATAGAGATCATGGGTCTTCAAAAACCGTGTTCATGGGACATCGAAGCTGGGTTCGCAATGATGACGCATGGAGAAAATGCAAGGATCTGGTTGATGGTGAAACTGAAACCCGAAGACCCCCACGTACGAGGAGCGGCGAGGAAATAGACGAGCTGTTGAAAAATTGGAAAGAGTGACCACCGTCGGGAAAGAAGCGAAAGGCGCCAGAGCTGCTACTGAAGGTATGGATGTCGGTGTCAAAACCGGCGGATCTCGGGCAGGGGGTCCCGAACTGTGCGTCTAAGGCGGATGGTAACAGGAGGCGGGGGGACACAATGTTTACCCAGGTTTGGGCCCTCTTGATGGAGGTAATACCCTACTTCCTGCTTGATTGATCTTGATGATATGAGTATTACAAGAGTTGATCTACCATGAGATCGTAGAGGCTAAACCCTAGAAGCTAGCCTATGATTATGATTGTTGTTGTCCTATCGACTAAACCCTCCGGTTTATATAGACAGCGGAGGGGGCTAGGGTTACACAGAGTCGGTTACAAGGGAGGAGATCTATAGATCCGAATTGCCAAGCTTGCCTTCTACACAAAGGAGAGTCCCATCCGGCACGGGATGAAGTCTTCAATCTTGTATCTTCATAATCCAACAGTCCGGCCAAAGCATATACCCCGACTGTCCGAGGACCCCCTAATCTAGGACTCCCTCAGTAGCCCCTGAACCAGGCTTCAATGACGATGAGTCCGGCGCGCAGATTGTCTTCGGCATTGCAAGGCGGGTTCTTCTCCAAATTCTGAGTACCTATCGAGTAGTGTCCGGCTTCCCATGAATGTTGCACTCCTCGGCTTCTGTGCCTAATAATGGCTATCCTCCACGTGTCGAGCAAATGCGAGAAGTCGGGGAATTTTTACACTTGCCACCCTAACCATGTAAGTAAATCGTCTATTTAAAGAGATGGGGATCCTCATATCCAGATCACACCATCCTCCCACAGCGAGCATCCAACAGAGCGCGCCCGGAAAAGTCCATCCCATCATGGCCGGCCATCGCGGCTCCTCCTCTCACTCCCGTAGCCCTAAGCCAAGCAATTGGAAGAAGTGTTCCTTCCCCCACAGCCAATTAGTAGAGTTACAGACCCAGGGATTTCTCCCTCCAGCGTATATGGTCCCCGTTCGAGCCGGACTCGCCACCTACAACGGCGGGGAGCAAGCGGAGAGCTTTCCCAACCCATCCATGGGGGAGCGGGTTGCCTTGTCCCTTACTTATTAAGGGGGCTTGGATTTCCAGTCCATCCGTTCCTCCGCGGGCTCCTGGAGTTCTACGGCCTCCAGCTGCTTAACTTTACTCCCGCCTCCATATTACACATCGCTGGCTACGTCGCCCTTTGCGAGTTGTTTTTGGGCTGCGAAGGTCATTTCGAGCTATGGAAGAGGCTATTCTGCCTCGTACCCCGTACACAGGAGGGGTCAATATATCAAGTGGGTGGAGCCGAGATATGGTGCATCGCTGGGACCGAATACCTGTCCGGTACTCTGAAGAAGACATCCGAAGACTGGCCTTTGGAGTGGTTTTATATGGAGGACGTCCCCCTTCCGGACCCTATCCTGGTGGGCCTTCCTGAGTTTGACAACGCCCCTTTGAAGAAACGCCACAGCTGGTGCCCTCGGAGACCCCAGGAGGAAGATAACGGAGAAGTCCTTTACCTGATGGGCCGGATAAAAACGCTGGCCAAATCAGGATTGACAATAATCAAGGTTATGTCAATATGTATAATGCGGGGGGTGCAGCCACTTCAATATCGGGGACAACCCATGTGGCACTTCAATGGAGAAGACGATGCCACCCACTGCGGTCGTAAGGGACCGGACTCCATCGCTGCTCTAGCGAAAACACTGTCCGGTTTATATAAAGGAGAGGAATAGGAGTTCATCCGCATTAAGCCACGAGATGGATTCTCGATGTACAACCCCCCAAGCTGGGTGAGCTGCTACCTTTTACTCCGAACCTTCCCGCATTCTTTGTCGTAAGTATTTACCTTGCTACTTCATAGCAGGAACTGCAAAAAGCTGTGAGGGAGGTCCATTGCCCGCCTCCACAACCAGAGGACCCTGACCGGGCCCTTGACCCCTTACTCGAAGAAGATTCGGACACATTTGTGGAACTCATCTATAGGACGTTCTATCAATTAAGCTGAGACGGTGCCTTGGTGGCCATCATAGCCGATTATCCTAGACTACTCCCTGCATCGCATGTAAGTAAACCGGTGTCCCAACTTCCGAGAAGGATCCCTTTTTTGCACTTCACCTACCGCACACATATGGTGTCTTGCAGGGAAGGTCCTCGGGACGCCATGCCGAACCCGCAGTGACTCACCAACAAGGGGCACCAAAACCGGGTAGGCTTAAAAGGAAGGCAGTCAGGACTGAGACGCCGTCGCAGAGGTACAAAAAAGAACCCCGCTCCGTGGTTATCGTCTTTTAAAATGTAATAACATCAATGTTTCCTAGCAGGAAAAGCGCTCGCCGGACTATATCCGGAGAGCCTGCAGGCCATGCTCCACTAGCCGGGCTCCAGAGCCGGTCTTAGAGGCGGACGCTAACATGGGGCCAACACTGGATGTTCCTCCTACAGAGGATGTGGATAGGTTGTCCGCTACGAATTCCGAAGTGGACAGTGCCATGAATCACAGGCGTCGCCGGGCCGTACTCCGTGATGCTTGTTTCTCTCAAGAGGTGTTGGATGCCTTCAACTCAGGAGACGCGTACATCCGAGCTGCTCAAAATGGTCTTGCCAGAGCCACGGACCAGTATGTAAAGGATATACAAGTAAGAAAATCTAATAATTATGTATATCAGTAGCCCCTGAGACTTGAAACAGTTGGCACAACTGATTTAAGGATCGTTGTTTGCATAGGTTCTTATGGAGAAGAATACCCAGTTGTCTCAAGAGCTGGAGGAGTGCAAAGCCTAGCTTCAAGCCGCAGTTGCCGCAATGAAGGAGTCCAGGAAGGCCCCATCTGGTAAGACTTGTTTCGATTGCAAAGAATGACATGTACCAAGTAGTATGCGGCGTGCATGCAAATCTAACAATAGATTCTGCAGATGACCCCGGGGTGAATTCGGAGGTCGTGCGAGGGGATGAGCAACATGCTCAACAACAGCTAAAGGCTGGCGAGCGCGTGCTTACGCGGGTTAGGCGGGAGAAAAACGATCTCCAAGATGCCAATACCCGGCTGGGCATTGAACTGAAAGATGTTCGAGCCCAGCTTGCTGACTCCGTAAAGGAGAATAAGAGGCTTCAACATGGCATTTTCAGTAAGTGCTTGAACGAACTTTTATAGAGTTCGGCAAAGAAACCAGCTAACAGAGTTATATCTGTACGTATGCTGACGGGTCATCCCGCGGAGGAGATGCCTGGGTCTGCGAGTGATCTTCTGCCAGAGCTCCTACAACTACACGAACAAGTGTGGCAGGTGATGCAGGGCATTGCCCAAGCCTTGTGGCCATCCGTCTCCCTGCCAGGAGGCATGGGGGAGCTTGTAGAGATGCTCAGGGGAGCGCGGTGGCGCTTCCGATTATGGAAGATATCAGCCTGCCGACAAGGTGCAAGGGAAGCCTGGGCCATGGTGAAGACGCGATATACCAAGGCTGACCTGAACCATATGGCCGAGGTCGGACCTGTAGGGTCTGATGGGAAAGATATCCCCGTCAGTTTGGTGTATGACCAAGTTAAATTAGCCGCAAAGTATTCCCAACAGGATTGTAGGCTAGTCAACCTGTTGGATGGTATAGAAGAAGAATTTAGTCAGTCTAAGTGACTGTGTATTTCAGGTGACATATATTGTCCCTAGCCGGATTGTAAATCATTTGTCATGGCGGACCTTTTCGCTTCGACCTCTGGACCCGATAGTCTGGAGTGTATCCGAATACTCGCTCACTTATGTAAAAACAGGGGTACGCGTGGAAACCAGGCGTAGGGGTCATAATTGCTTGAACAGACAAGTACCCAACTAGCTATGTTATATAACATGGATAGTAAGAAACATCTTCCAGGGAGAATAGTTCTGTTAAGGGTTTCTTTCGCTGGGTACACATGCATTAATGTGCATGTCTGAACTACGAAAAGAGACGCAGGATATAAACATCTAGGGGCATGTATTACAATAAATAAAAGTCGTCTTTTGTTCACCGACCGAATATTCCCTTAAGAACACTAGCTTTTGGCTTCACCCAGTCTGAGGTACACATCCGGCTGACCCGGCAGTAACAATCGCAGAGGTGCTCCCCTTATGCCCTAGCCGAATTAACGGGAATGTAGGGCATAAACACAAGAGCCAGGCAACCCAGCTTGGCCAAAACTTAGTCATATCGATGCATATAATGGCGAAGAAAAGGGACATGTGGAAAAGTAACACATGTGCGGGGGGCATAGAGCCCGGATCATAATTGTATTAAGCTTCTGTTGGAGAAGCCCCCATGTATAATGAGCACGCCTAGCGCGCCAAGATTGTGTAGTCATGACACATTTTAACCTTTTAAGGCTGTGAAGAAAAAAGGGAAGAAAGAAAGAAAAGATAGATAACGGATATATACAAAATTGACGGAGGTAAGGAGACGAACACAGAGTCTGGCACTAGGCGTAGAACCTTCGGAGTCTGGCCGCGTTCCATGGGTTTGGCTCGAGTCGATTGTCCGATGCATCCCGCAGACGGTACGCTCCCCCGGTCAGAACTTTGTCAATGATGAAGGGACCTTCCCATTTGGGCTTGAGTTTGTTCTTTTTCTTCTCCGGTAGGCGTAGAAAGAGTTCGCCAATGTTATACGTTTTGGCCCGTACTTCTCTGCTTTGATACCGTTGAGCCTGTTGCTGATAGAATGCGGAGCGGGCTTTTGCCACGTCATGCTCCTTCTCCAGGGCGTCCAGACTGTCCTGCCGATCAAGCTCGGCTTCTTTCTCTTCGTACATGCGCACTCGAGGTGAGTCATGAATTATGTCGCAGGGCAGTACCGCCTCTGCGCCGTACACTATAAAGAACGCTGTGTATCCGGTGGTGCGATTCGGCGTGGTTCGTAGCCCCCATAGTACAGAGTCGAGCTCCTCGACCCAGTGTGTATCTGATTACTTCAAGGATCGCACTAATCTAGGTTTAATGCTGCTCATAATTAGACCATTTGCCCGCTCGACCTGACTGTTTGTTTGGGGGTGATAGACGGAGGCATAATCAAGCTTAATACCCATGTTGCCGCACCAATTTTTTACCTCGTCAGCTGTAAAGTTGGAGCTGTTATCGGTGATGATGCTGTGGGGGACGCCGTAACGGTGTACAACCCCGGATGTGAAGTCTATCACTGGTCCGGACTCGGCCGTTTTAACTGGTTTGGCTTCTATCCATTTGGTGAATTTATCCAGCATGACCAATAAGTATTTTTTCTTATGGCTTACCCCTTTAAGGGGCCCGACCATATCAAGCCCCCAGACTGCAAAGGGCCAAGTAATGGGGATGTTTGGAGAGCGGTAGGTGGCATATGGCTTTGGTTTGCAAAAATCTGGCAACCGACGCAACGTTGAACGAGGTCCTGTGCGTCTGCTCGAGTCGTCGGCCAGTAAAAACCTGTATAGAAGGCCTTGCTTACAAGGGTCCGAGCTGCGGCGTGGTGGACGCCAAGTCCAGCATGAATTTCCACCAAAAGTTGCCGTCCTTCCTCTTCGGAGATGCACCTTTGAAGTACTCCGGTAGCGATTTTCTTGTAAAGCTCTCCCTCGTGGACCTTGCAGGCTTTAAACCACTGCACAATGCAACGTGCCTCGTTTGGGTCCTCAGGGAGTTCTTTTCTAGTTAGATAGGCCAAGAAGGGTTCTGTCCACGGGGCGATGACAACCATAATCACGTGGGCCGAAGACGTTATTTCGGTGGCAGAGCCTCCGATTATGTCAGAGTGTTCGATATCTGGTGTTGTGTCCGGGTGTCAGGACCCCGATTCCAAGTCACATCAACCTAGCCGGTAACACCTCATATCACTTTCCGGCCTCACGCACGGTATTCCCATGGGTGTCGCCTTACCATGGCCCGGGACCGTTTGCGCCTTTTGCTCACGTATATGATAGTGTCGCTAGCATCCACATGACAGAGAACCCCGGCCGACATGGCTAGTCGTGAACCCAAAGCGGCGCTAACCCATGGGGACATGCATACATGAATCACATCGAGCATGTCGGTCATCAACGTATGAATCCGGGCTGTAGCACTGGGCTAACAGGACTCCGGTAACCCGGGCTATAGTAGGCTAGGCAGGACTCCGAATGTCACCACGTGACGTTTCCCCGAAGGGACAGACACAGGAATGAAGTGAAACACATGTCGGCCAGTCAAGTGTCAGAAAGTAGTAGTCTTTGGGCTAGCAGGACTCCGGTGAACCGGGCTGTAGCGGACTACTATCGCTCAGGAAGCACTAGACTACATTTCCCCATATGAGAGGCTGCCAAGGATAAACAACTAGATTGTCGGATCCCACTCATACCAAGCATTTCAATCATACACACAATATGCCCGATATGAGTACATACAACATGGCATCACAACAAAACTCTACAACTCAAGTACTTTATTTAAAAGGCTCCGAGGAGCCATACATAACATGTTCATACATATAGGGGTCACATGACCCAACACTCAAGTCATACAAACATACAAGCACATGCGGAAGCAAACTAGTCTGAATACAGACACTAAAAAGAAAGAAGGCTTGACGAAGCCCTTCTATCTACAGTGCCCCTTCACAAGCCTTGGATCACCACCTGGGTGGCTATTCACTCGTCGACGTCAAGGTCTACATAGAACCCATCGGAGGGGCGGTGTTGTCGTCTGAAAACATTTATTAAGCAAACATGAGTACGGAGGTACTCAGCAAGTCTTACAACAGAATCCTACTCTACATGCACATTCTCAAGAAGGTAGTGGAGTTATTGCAGCAAGCCAGCTTTGACTCTTGGCTAAGCTATCCTACGTGAAACCACTTGAAAAGCATTTGTCGCACACGAGTTCACTAATCACCATCACAATACTCCACCGTGGATCCTCTCTCGTCAACCCACAAGAGGGCCATCCGCGGTACTCACACTTATCTTATGGCTTTAAGTAGTATCCATTTACTTGTCTATGAACTGTATAGGTGACCAAGTAGTCCTTTACTGAGGACGCGGCTATTTGAATAGTTTCATACCCTGCAGGGGTGTACTTCTTCACACACGCTCTCACCACTTATCGCCATTACACGACGTGTACTCGGCAACCTTCAAGCGGAAGCCCAGCGAGGGTGTCGGCCACGACCTGACTAAACACACGAGTCCCTAGTCCAGGTTTATCGCTTATTCGGGTTCCATCCGTAGGGAGTCCGGCCGAGGTTTCCACTAACGGCCCCGAACGATGTGTGCAGGGTTCCCGAGACACCAAACGGGCGAATCGGTACACCGTGCCACGTGCCTACCGCAACACATCCCACCCCTAAGGTCAGTGTTGCGTGCGGCCCCCAGCATGCTACAAACACGAGAAACTACTTTGCAACTCCTGGATAGAGGACAGGAGTGGTTAATAAGTCGAGGGGGACAATTAAGGATCCCTATGCGTGGTAGTAGCTGAGTCTTAAATCACACACACAGATCTCAGTTCTTAGGGACGGCTTCAATGAAACAACCCACCATGTACTCCTACATGGCCTCTCATCGATACCTTTACCAAATAGTGTTCAACACTTCACTCTCATTACCAACACAACCTTTCACTCTAGTTCATCATCCCGATGAGCCAGACCTGACACAACTCTAAGCATAGCAAGCATAGCATGGTAGGAAACACAAATATGGGTCAACCAACTCCTACACATACTAGTGGGTTTCATCTAGTTACTGTGGCAATGACAAGTCATGCAAAGGAAGTGGGTTCAGCTACCGCAACACACAACAGTTTGAATCACGTTGTCTTAATGCAGTAAACAAGAGCAGAAGCGAGATCATGGGTTTGTATCGGAATGTTCAATGGGTTGCTTGCCTGATGTAGTGGTAGTAGGGTACTGCCCTTCAGATGGATATTTGGGGTTATCCTCGGAGACAGAACCTACCACGAAAGGCACACCGAACATAATCAACACATGGCGATATGCAACAATATGATGCATGCTATGACATGGCAATATTGATGTGGGTTGGCCTAATGCAAGCTAGAACAGGAAGGAATGAACTCATTTGAATCAAAGATTCAAATGTTAGCTTACTTAACATAGCCATATTAGTGCATTATCTTATTCTGCTTAAACAGCAAGGTTAACTTGTTCTGTCATGCATGAAACCATTACCAATGGATAGATTGAATTTTTCTGATCAAAAATTCATATATAAAACTTTGCATTTGGAGTTATAGATTAATTTCTATGAATTTTCGAAGTTTGCAACAATTTCTGGAATTTTCTGAATACAAATAAATCCAGAAATTAGTTATTGCATCAGCGATCGTCGAGGTGGCGTCAATGGTCAGCAGGGGCGTCCAGGTCAACCTGACCAGTGGGTCCCGCATGTCAGTAGTTAATTTAACTAACTAATTTTAGTTAAACTAAACTGGGTTAGTTAGCAGAGGGGGCCCCACTTAGTCAACTCCGTCAACGGGGTCAAACCAGCCGACGTTCAGCCACCGGCGAAGCCAGACGCGGCGGCGAGAGTGTGTTTGTGCGTTCCGGCGACCAAATGGACGGAGGAGACCATCTACATGTAGCCGGGGACAAGCCGCGTCGTTTGGTGGCGGTGGTTGAGCTTGGGGTGGCCGGAAACGTCACCGGCGACGAGCTAGGCGGTCGCCGGAGTCGGGTGAAAGTGAACCCGAGGCTTCGGGACACGGCGGGGTGCGTGGAGTGGTGCTACGGGTTCCTGGGGATGTGGTGAAGTTAGTGGACAAGATGGCATGGCCAGTAGGTGGCCGGAGACACGTCGGCGACGAGCTCGGCGGTGGCGCGTACGGTGATGCTTCGTGCGGTAACTACGGTGCACGGGAAGGCAAACGGAGAGGATGGGGAGGTAGCTGGGCTCACGGCGAGTATGGCGAAGCGGTCGGCGACGTCGGGGACGAGGTGATGCGGTGGCGATGGCGAAGGGGATCTCCAGCGGTGATCGACGAAGACGGGGTCGGTGGAGATGTTGCAGAGCGTGCGAGCGCTCGGGGCTCGACCTGCTCGATGTAGTCGACGGTGCCGGAGCGAACGGACACGGTGGCGCAGCACGGAGACGACAGAGGACGCGAGCTTCACGGTGGCGCGGGCGCGACGGCATCGGCCATGGTGCAGGCGAGCGAGGGAGAGGAGTTGGGGAGGAGAAAGAGTGTCTGCGAGCTCGGGGGAGGAGTGGCCGACCGAACCGGGGCGCCAGGGCGGTGCGAGGAGGAGGAGGCGGCGAGCAGCTGCGTGGCGTGCTGACTGGTGCTGCTTGTCGAGCACTGGCTGCCTGCTGGCCAAGCCAAGCAGCTCATTGGAGCGGTGGCTGGCTGGGCGGCAGGTGGGCTTGCCAGTGGCTGAGTAAGCCTTTGCTTTCTGTTTCCTTTTTCTATTATTCTGTAAGTTTATAGACTTATTAAAAATAGTTAGACACTTCTAAAAATCCTGGAAATAATCAGAGGCTCTGTTTAGAATATCTCCAACAGCCCACACTTATTTTTAGAATTATTTGAGCATCCAAAATATTTACTAGCATTTAAATGCCCAAATGCAAATTACATATGATTTAATTCAGTGACCTTCTGTTGACCTAGAAAATTGTGCACCTATTTTGCCAGAGGTTCTTACCGAAGACAAAGAGGGTGAACTTTTTAGAAGGGCATTTCAGGTTCATTGAAAATATTTTTAGTAAACCCTAGTTGGATTCAGAGGTGTTCTGGGGGTTCTGTCTTCCCCAATTCAAGTTTCTGATGAAAAGTAAACATGATGCAACACTCTAATGCATGGACTAGCTAGGATGTGACAACTCACCCGCACTCAAAAGAATCTCTGATAGAGGCAAAGGTGTCCCGTCTTTCGATGAGATGTGGTTTTCGCTTTGGAGGAAGTCGACTTTGACGATCCGACTACTTAACGTCTTGAGGACGTCGGCGCCTTAGCAATCGCTAAACCAACTCCGAGAGGTTATTGACCACGCCGAGCACGATCAACCTGACCACGAGGGTGCATTTCCTGCGAGCAAGCGAAGAACAAGGAAGAAACTAAGATTGCAATCTGGATATTGCGAATATAAGATGAAAGCTTTATTGATCAAGGTGGGGTTACTGTGGCGCCTTTATGCAGTCGTTGAACACAAGCGAAGTACGAAGTTGCAGCTATGGCGAACTTTTAATCTAAACAAAACCCAAGGTCTAAGCGGTGCCCTAAGGGCTGTATATATGGAGGAAGAGGGGAATTTCGTGGCCCTTGGTGGAGGGGTCCGAAATCAACCCTAACTCTTGTTTCCCCACACATACGGACTCTAAAAACAGCCTATACTTAAGTATTTCGAAATTACATGGGCCTGGCCCAATAATAAGGTGACGCAGCACCTAGAATAGCCTATGGACGAATATTATGAAGTGGCATCTTGTATATTTCATCCAAGGCCTCATGCACTCATTAGGGTGGAATAGTAGAATAGTTCAGACTAGGCCCACTCAATTTTTCAGAAAAGTATGCAACAGGTTTGCCATCTTGTAATAACACACCTCCTAATCCAATTCCACTAGCATCACATTCAAGCTCAAAAGTCTTATTAAAGTCAGGAAGTTGGAGTAAAGGAGCATGTGTCAACTTATCTTTCAATACCGTGAAGGCTTCTTCCTGTGCAGTACCCCAAACAAAATGCACATCCTTCTTTGTAAGCTCATTGAGAGGTGCAGCAATGGTGCTAAAGTCTCTCAGAAAACGCCTATAGAAACCAGCGAGTCCAAGAAAACTCCTCACTTGTGTGACCGTTTTGGGCTGCGGCCAACTCTTAATAGCTTCAATCTTGGCTTTATCAACTTCAATTCCCTGTGGAGTAACAACATAGCCAAGAAAAGATACTCGGTCGGTGCAAAAGGTGCACTTCCCAAGGTTACCAAACAAACATGCATCACGTAGAGCATTAAAAACAGCACGTAAATGTTCCAAATGTTCTTCCAAAGATTTGCTATAAATCAGTATATCATCAAAGTAAACTACCACAAATCGTCCAATGAAAGCACGTAAAACTTCGTTCATTAATCTCATGAAAGTACTAGGTGCATTAGTTAACCCAAAAGGCATGACTAACCACTCATATAATCCAAACTTAGTTTTAAATGCTGTTTTCCATTCATCTCCCAATTTCATACGAATTTGATGGTATCCACTACATAAATCAACTTTGGAGAATATTGTAGAGCCACTCAATTCATCAAGCATATCATCTAGCCTAGGAATAGGATGACGATAACGAATAGTAATATTATTAATGCCTCTACAATCAACACACATACGCGACGTACCATCCTTTCTTGGCACTAGTATAATAGGAACAGCACAAGGACTAAGAGATTCGCGTATATAACCTTTGTCGAGCAGTTCCTGTACTTGACGCATAATCTCCTTCGTCTCCTCTGGATTGGTACGGTATGGTGCACGGTTGGGTAGCGATGCACGGGAATTAAGTCAATTTGATGCTCAATCCCTCGAATAGGTGGTAATCCGGTGGCACGTCTTGTGGGAAGGCGTCGTGAACTCCCTGCAAAATGTTAGTGACAGCAGGGGGCAAAGAGGAAGGCACGTCCTCGAATGAAAATAATGCCTCTTTGCACACAAAAGCATAGCAAACAGATTTGCTAGAATCTAGCTCATCAATATCAGATTTGGTGGCAAATAAACATGCACTTTTCAGTTTAATATCAGAAGCAACATTAGATGGTTTATTATTATTAGGCTTCATTTGTTGCTCAAATTCTTTTGCCACAATCTGATTTTCACTCCTATTTTTCTCCTGTTTTGCTTTATTAGCTCTATTAATATCATCTTTCAAAATGGAATCAGGAGTCATAGGAAGCAAAGTAATATTTGTATCCTTGTGAACAAGAGTATACTGATTGTTTCTACCATGGTGTACAGAATTTTTATCAAATTGCCATGGTCTACCAAGTAATAAGGAACATGCTTGCATAGGTACCACATCACAATCAACATAATCAGCATATGTAGAGATACTAAAATACACACGAGCGAGACGTGTTACCTTAACCTTGCCGCTGTTGTTGAACCATTGGATGTAGTAAGGATGTGGATGTGGTCTTGTGGTGAGAGAAAGCTTCTCCACCATATCCATGCTAGCCAAGTTGTTGCAGCTCCCTCCATCTATGATGGCCTTGAATAGAACGTTCCTTCACAACTCCTTTGTATGGAACAAGTTATGCCTCTGATTTTGCTCAGCTTGTGTAACCTGCACACTCAAAACACGTTGAGCAACTAAACATTCATACCTGTCAAAGCATCTTGAGCAGCCATGTATTGCGTCTCATGATCGAATCATCTCCACCGTGTTCTTCATGTGTAATAAGAGCCAAAGTCTCTTCATCATAGTCACTAGCAGACTCATACCCACCATCCTCGTAGCAATCATCACATGCTGAGATTGGCATTCTCTCAAAATGTCCTCTTCCCTTACAACGACGACAAATAATATCACTTGTGTGCCCTGTTGACGCCATGGAAGAAGAAGAGCTCTGTAGGCCCAAGCAGGTGTACTCTTGGCGATAGTGGTGGTTGTGCCTGCTTTCTTGTATCACGGTTGGAGGTGGCAGCCGGCGGAGGTGCGGTGTAGTAGAGCGTGTGGAAGTAGATGATGCACGTGGTGTCCATGATGAAGGTCGACCTGCAGAAAAGTTAGTTCGCGCCAACGCTCGTCGATCCTGCACTTCACGTTCAGCTTTACAAGCAAGATGGAATAATCGAGTGATATTATTATAATCCTTGTAGTCTAGAATGGTCTGAATCTCTCTATTTAATCCACCCGAAAACGTGCAAGCATAGCTTCATTCTCCTCAACAATACCACATCTAATCAAGCCAGTTTGTAATTCCCGATAATATTCTTCACCGAATTTTTCCTTGTCTTAAGCGTTGCAGTTTTTGAAGTAATTCACGCTGATAATATGGTGGAACCCAACGAGCACGCATAGCAGTTTTCAAAGCAGCCCAAGTAGCTGGAGCAGGATATAATCTACAATGTTGAGACCACCAAACACATGCAAAGCTAGTGAAAGCACAAACAGCAGCAGGAACACGTCTCTCCTCGGGATATTGTAAACATGTAAATCGTTGTTCAGTTTCTAACTCCCAAGTAAGATATATATCAGAACATATCTACCCTCAAATGGTGGAATATTCAATTTCAGTTTAGGGAGATGGTCATGTTCTCGTACTGAAGGGGAGCGAACATTGCCATTATTTGCATGTGGGCGACTGGTGGTTGTGGTGCTGGTTGTTGCACGTAGTTCGATGTTGATCAACCTCATCCTCGTAATCTCTCACATAATCATCCTCCCCCACCACAGCAGCAGGAGCCACAGAAGTATCAACAGCAGCACCAGCAGCTTGGCCAGGCTGAAGAGGGACACGGGAAGCTCGGCGGAGGGCTGTTTCGCGATGTGGAGGTAGTCCTTGTTGTTGTAGTAGAGGTACGTTAGGTGCCGCCGGTGGTGGTGGTGGTAGACGCGCGAGCAATTCATTAAACTTGTTATCGAGCTTTGTTTCGAACGCTCAATGCCATCTATCTTCTCCATGGCCTCTTCAAATCTATTTAGCACATATTCCACCTGCCCACTCATCATTTGTTGAAACTTATCATGTAGCGCTTTGTTTGTCATGTTCTCCCGATCGATCACGTCGGCTTGTGATCCTGCCATGGTTAGCAACAATGAAACACACAAGAATATGATTGACGGACTACTAGGAAGTGGTGGTGGTGGTGTGGTGGACAGATCACAAATCCGTCAAGCAAATCTCAAATTCTTACCAGTTCTTACCCAGAAGCAAGCGGTGATCGGCAACCGATGTAGTCAAAACTCTCAAAGCTTGGATAGAGCGATTACGGGGAGAGTCAAACGCATGATGTAGATGTATGTGGAGCTGGGAAGGCTTATTATATGGTAGCAAAAGGGTCAGCAATAATCAATTCAGAGATGCAAAGTTGAATAAGCGCTCAACGACGGTACTATGCTGGTCCTAGGCTAGACTGTGCTAGAGGCGAGCCTAGAACACTAACAAATCACGGCGCTGCACGTAAACAAGGGAAAAGCACACTCTGGATTTTTTTCGCTCCTTTTTTTGCGCTGCTTTTTTTTGCGAAAAATCACTATAATGGCGAGTGTCTCAAAACTCTTCCGAGGTCAAAGCGGGATGGGCACGAAATTTTTGACCAAATTTTTTTTATTTGCCGGACCCAAAAACTGAAGCAGGTCAAAAAACTTTCTATAACGGCGATTGTCTCAATACGCTTAGAAACACTTAAAAATAGGATAGCCAGAAAATTTTTCGACAAGTGCGTTTTCGGAAAATTTTTTTTGTCCGAAACCTACTCCGGCAGGGAAAACACAAATCGGAAACTAGATGGATCTCGAAGACAACCCTAGTATGCAAGGAACTCGGATTGGATATATGGTGGTGGTATATGGCAGCGGTGGTGGTAGCGGTGGTAGTATATGGATATGGATCGGTGGTGGTATACGGACACGGATTGGTGGTGGTCTATGGATACAGATTCGGAGCGGTAGTGGTAGGTGGCAGGGGCGATGATGATGGTGCGGTGGCGGCGTGACAACTTATGACCGAACTCGAAACTCTAAAATACTAGACGCTAATACCAGCAACTAGACACGCACGATGCAACATAAATTCAACAAAGCAAAACCCTAAAAAGATTATGCAAAGGCTCGATTGGTTGGATATGATGAACTAACCCTAATTTTTTGTGGCTTTTTCGTGGACTATAGGTATGAAGAACAGACTCGATCTAAACTACGGAAAAGCTGTAAAATCTCACCGAGCAACCTGGAAATCTGATACCACTTGATAGAGGCAAAGGTGTCCCGTCTTTCGATGAGATGTGGTTTTCGCTTTGGAGGAAGTCGACTTTGACGATCCGACTACTGAACGTCGCGAGGACATCGCGCCTTAGCAATCGCTAAACCAACTCCGAGAGGTTATTGACCACGCCGAGCACGATCAACGACCACGAGGGTCTGTTTCCCTTGAGCAAGCGAAGAACAAGCAAGAAACTGAGATTGCAATCTGGATATTGCAAATATAAGATGAAAGCTTTATTGATCAAGGTGGGGTTACGTGGCGCCTTTGTGCAGTCGTTGAACACAAAGCGAAACGCGAAGTTGCAGCTATGGCGAACTTTTAATCTAAACAAAACCCAAGGTCTAAGCGGTGCCCTAAGGGCTGTATATATGGAGGAAGAGGGGAATTTCGTGGCCCTTGGTGGAGGGTCCGAAATCAACCCTAACTCTTGTTTCCCCACACATACGGACTCTAAAAACAGCCTATACTTAAGTATTTCGAAATTACATGGGCCTGGCCCAATAATAAGGTGACGCAGCACCTAGAATAGCCTATGGATGAATATTATGAAGTGGCATCTTGTATATTTCGTCCAAGGCCTCATGCACTCATTAGGGTGGCTTCAAAGTCCTGGAATCATCACTTGTAACTCCGTTCTTGTTCCCCTTGCGCATGCCAACATCTCCATGCTTGAACTTGCTCCAAGGTTCATCTTTCTTGTCCATGGTAGGCCCTTCATTTGTAAGCAAAACAAATGTATCCAATTTAGGCAGCATCATATTCTCATGAACATTGGAATCGTTACCAAGAAACGAAAATACCTGATAATTCAATTGGCGTGCGCGAGCTCTAGTAATTGGTCCAGTATGTATAGCAGCAGGGGCTGTGGGTGTAACAATGGTATTGATGTCCTCATCAATCTCGTCCCGAGATTTTGGATCCATCGGAAAGAAGGTGGGGTACTCAAGTCGAAGGCGATCCTCCCTTTCCCAAGTAGCTTCTTGCTCGGAATGGTTTGACCATTGAACCTTGAGGAACTTGATATTCTGGCGTCGAGGGGTACACTCGGCTTGATCAAGCATACGAACGGGATATTCTCGGTAGGTGAGGTTATCTTGGAGATCAAACGTTTCATGGTCCACTCCACAGATAGGATCCGAGAAGCAACGCCTAAGTTGAGAAACGTGGAAGACATCATGAACTCTGGAAAGATGCGGAGGTAGTTCCAATTGGTAGGCAACTTCTCCTCGTTTGGCAAGAATGCGAAAGGGTCCAATGTAACGAGGAGCCAATTTTCCTTTGATACCAAATCGATGGGTTCCCTTCAAAGGAGTAACCCGAAGGTAAGCCTTCTCGCCAACTTCATAAGCCATAGGCTTATGCTTGCGGTCATATTGGCTCTGTTGACGAGATTGGGCTGTTTTCAATTTCTCACGAATAACGCGAACCTGCTCTTCTGCTTCCTGGATCATATCCGGGCCAAAGAGTTGTCTTTCCCCGGTTTCTGACCAGTTAAGAGGTGTTCAACATTTCCGTCCATAGAGAACTTCGAAAGGAGCTTTGCCCAAGCTAGCTTGATAACTATTGTTATAAGCGAATTCGGTGAATGGAAGGCATTTCTCCCAATTCATACCGAAAGAGATGACAGAAGCTCGAAGCATATCCTCCAGAATTTGATTGACTCGTTCTACTTGACCACTTGACTGAGGATGGAAGGCGGTGCTAAAAGAGAGACGAGTTCCCATAGCATTTGGAAACTTCCCAAAATCGAGAGGTGAAGAGACTTCCACGGTTTGAGTTAATCTCCAATGGAACACCAGGAAGAGACACTATTCAGGAGATGTACAAATCAGCTAGCTGGCTAGCGGTTATACTCTCACGAACGGGTAGGAAGCGGGCTACTTTGGAAAGACGATCGACAACAACGAAGATAGCATTATTCCCTCACTTGGTCCTGGGAAACCCGGTAATGAAATCCATACCGATTTTATCCCATTTCCATTCAGGAATTGCCAAAGGTTGAAGGGTGCCAGCAGGCCGTTGATGCTCTGCTTTAACTCGACGACAGATGTCGCAATTAGCAATGTATTGAGCGATTTCTCTCTTCATCCTAGTCCACCAAAACCTCTGGCGTATGTCTTGATACATTTTAGTACTACCGGTATGAATGGTGAGAGGGGATTCATGAGGTTCCTTAAGGATCAATTGTCGCAGCTGTTGTTTCTTGGGAACCACCAAGCGGTTCTCGAAAAAGACAACACCTCGCTCATCTATGGAGAAACACTTAGCAACTCCGCTAGCAACGTTCTCCTCGATTCGAGATATTCCTCTATCATACTGCTGAGCAGTTATGATTTGATCCGTAAGGTTGGGTTTCGCCACCAGGGTGGAAAGGAATCCTCGAGGAACAATGTGAAGGTTAAGCTTACTAAATTCCTCGTGGAGAAGTGGTTGACTTTGTTGTAACATCAGGTTGTTACAATAAGATTTACGACTTAGTGCATCGGCCATGACATTGGCTTTGCCTGGGGTGTAAGATATTCCAAAGTCGTAATCCGTAATCAACTTGACCCAACGTCTTTGCCTGAGATTCAGATCCGGTTGGGTGAAGATGTATTTCAGACTTTGGTGATCAGTGTAGATTTATAGCGATTACCAAGAAGGTAATGTCGCCAGGTTTTGAGTGCATGGACCCTCGCTGCAAGCTCTAGATCGTGTGTGGGATAGTTATCCTCATGTGGGCCGAATCGTCGAGAACCGTAGGCAATCACGTGGCGATCTTGCATGAGTATGCAACCTAGTCCTTGTCGCGAGGCGTCGCAATAGATGATAAAGTCCTTAGAAAAATCTGGTGGAACAAATGCACGGAGCAGATGTCGAGCGTCTTTTCAGTTCTGAAAGCTGAACTTCGCCTTTGTGGGGTCCACTCGAACTTTTATCTTTCTTGAGGAGTTCGGTTAGAGGATTAGCAACCTTGGAGAAATTCTCAGCGAAGCGGCGGCAATAGCTTGCTAAACCGAGAAACTCGAACTTGCTTGACCGATTCAGGTGGAGTCCGATCAAGGGCGGCTTGAACTCGCTTGGGATTGACAGCAATGCCCTTACCGAGATTACATGGCCTAGATAGGTTACTTCCGCAGCAAAACTCACACTTAGAGAATTTGGCATAAAGGCGATGCTCTCGAAGTTTCATCAATACTAGCCTTAGATGTTCGACATGTTCTTCCTCATTCATGGAGTAGATGAGTATATCATCGAGGTAAAACCACGACGAATTTATCCAAATACTCCATGAAGATCGAGTTCATTAACCGAGAGAAGGTGGCTGGAGCATTGGTTAACCCGAAGGACATGACGGTGTACTCGTATTGGCCATAACGAGTAACAAAGGCCGTTTTAGGGATGTCCCCGTTCTTGATTTTGATTTGATGGTAGCCCAACCTCAAATCCATCTTGGAAAAGAATGAGGATCCAGCGAGCTGATCATATAGGTCGTTGATCCTGGGGAGCGGATACTTGTTCTTGATAGTGACCATATTGACAGGTCGGTAATCTACAACCATCCGATCCCTTCCATCCTTCTTCTTGACGAAGAGGACGGGGCAAGCCCATGGAGAGGAACTAGGACGGATGAAACCCTTTTGCAAGGACTCATTAAGTTGTTTTTTAAGCTCAGCTAGTTCTAGGGGTGCCATCTTATAAGGTCTTCTAGAGATTGGGACGGTTCCTAGAACAAGGTCTATCACGAACTCGACATCTCTGTCAGGTGGAACACCTGGCAGTTCTTCTGGAAAGACATCCGGGAAGTCACGGACTACCGGAATATCTTCAAGGTCCGGAAGGGGGTTGGTATTTAAGGAGTAGAGCTGACGCTCAGACACTCAGGTCAAAACATTGACTGTCTTGCCCGAAGGATGGGTGAGTTGAACAGTTCTAGTAGAGCAATCAATCTTAGCATGATGGGCTGACATCCAGTCCATACCCAAGATGATGTTTATGTCCGAGGACTTGAGAGCTATTAGTGATGCAAGGAAGACTAATCTATCAACAAGGATATTATTTCCATGGATGATTCTAGAGGTTTGCCACTTAGATCAAGGAGTTTGAATTACCATGGAGGTGTGCATGTCACAAAATGAGGTGTTGTGCAATCGAGCATAGCTCTCAGAAATAAATGAATGGGATGCTCCAGTATCAAAGAGAACAGTTGCCGGATGGCAATTAACAAGGAGCGTACCGAGAACGACGTTGGGATCCTCATGGGTCTCCTCAGTTGAAACTTAGTTGACATGGCTACGAGCAGTGGCGGCTGGTTTGGCGTAGAGAACCTTTCCTGCTGGCTTACCACGGCCAACAGACTTTCCGATCTGATTGGGGTTGTTCTGGGGACACTCACGGATGTAGTGACCCGTCTCTCCACACTTGAAACAAGTTATCACATTGGGACGTGGAGCAGCATTAGCAGCAGGGCCACCATAGGCCTTGGGCGGTGCAAACTGCTGGTTGGGGCGAGGCACCTCAAAGGATGGCCTCGGGGTGAATCTGGGTGGCAGAGCGGTGCTTGGAATCCACACCCGGCGCTTCTGAGATCCAGAGCCGGATGAAGAACCAAAGTCACGGGAGTGCTTGCGTGAAGCTTCAAACTCAGACTGTCCCGTCTCAGCACTGATAGCCTTGTTGACTAACTTCTAGAAGGAGGTGCACTCGTGCAGACGAAGATCACGGCGAAGCTCGGGGCTAAGTCCCTTGCGGAACCTTGCCTGCTTCTTGGCGTCGGTGGATACTTCTTCATGAGCATAACGTGGTAGATTTCCAAACTCACGACTGTATGCATCTACATGCAGTCTACCCTGGGTGAAATAGCAGAACTCTTCCCTCTTATAATCCATGAGACCTTCCGGGATGTGATTCTCACGGAAAGCTGCACTGAACTCAGCCCAGGTAGTGATTTGGCCAACCGGGCGCATAGCCTCGAAATTCTCCCACCAAAGGCTAGCAGGGCCTTCGAGGTGATAGGCAGCAAAGGTAACCTTATCAGCTTCAGCTACGTTGGCAGATCGTAGCTTGTGGGTGATGCTGCGAAGCCAGTCATCCGCATCAAGAGGCTCAACGGAATGTTTAAACTTCAGTGGATACAGCTTGACAAAGTCATTGATTGACACCAGGACATTCCTTGGCTGGCGTGCGGTATTCTGCTCAATCCGCTCCAGCAAGCGATTGGTCTCACACTTGTTTCGTTCTGCCCCCATCATAACTTCGGCCAGAGAAGGCGGTTGAGGCAGATTAACATTCCTAGCTGCGCTGGCTTCTCCCTGCTCCGGAGCAGCAGGGTTGTTGTGGGTGTTGACCATCCTAGGAAACAAGACAACTGTTTAGACAAGGATGGCAAAATTTGGCAAGGAAGTGCGGAATGTAAAGGATAACACGGAATGCAGGGATGTTCATCTGTATGACATGGTAATATAGAAACTGCCATATATATACCAACGGTCATACACACCATTCATAGTTTAGTACAAGACCGGCTAGAGTACAACTACGGTGAAAGGCGTTACATCTCATCGGAAGCATTCCAAGCTCCTATACATTATTTTCTACACTTCCGAATTGATACACACTAAGTCATATTCCACAGTCACGCGGGACGGTGGAAATACAACTATTACAATACTAGTGATACTACTACTAACTCGAGACAGCTCGTAGTAGTCCTCATAGAAGTCACCTCCATAGCACTGGAAGCTCAACATGATTATCCGGAAACAGACGGTCCTGAGGAGCTTGTGGACCATAGGGGTTGGGATGAGGTCTTGGACCAACAAACGGTGGCCTGCGGGGACCACGGGGTGGGGTGATGCCTCCCACATCACGACAATCCACCATGTCTGGCAGAGCAGATCTCACAGGATACAGATCCCTCGTATCCATACATCCAGCTTGCATAGCCGGTGCAAACCGAGTCAAAGTGGCCCAATGATCGGCACGGGTGTTGAAAAGCTCCAGTCTCAAGGCCCGATTCTCTCGGTCCTTATCCTCGAGCATCTCAGCAGTGGTGCGGGTCAGTGAGTCCTCCTGAGTGGAATCAGCATAGATAGCCTGAAGATACCCTTGCACCCCTGGGAGTGAAGCAGGCATATAACGGAAGTCGGTGTTCCGAAGCAGGCCAGTCCTGACTCGCATGATGGTCATCATAGAGTATGCATCATCCTGCATAGCCATCTCGATAGTGACCCCGAGTCCATAGGAGTGGTGAAGGGGCTCAGTCGATCCAGGATAAGAAGGAAATATCCTGACAGTGCAGAGGTATTGGCTTTGATTAAAGTCTCGGAATTGCTCTTCGACTGTGTATTCGGGATACCAACGGTAACCCGTCTCAATCATAACCCGGACTAACATAGCCAAATGACCGGGCACATCGATGCACCTAGTCAGGCGAACCACTTGGTTTTGAGCATGAGTGGCCATCTGAAAGCACAGCCACAATGCAAAGACATTAGAATTTCTAGGGAAAATCGGACAACATAACAACTGTAAATGCTCAAGAATAGATTTGAGACATTCAAAATCAGATTGCAAAACCACTCAACAACATCATATCAAGGTTCTGGTTCAACTGATAACATACTAAAAGTAGTAGAAACTGAACTGAGGCTGGTAACCAACAATCCTATAAGTTACTACGGATTAGTAACGCGTGAACCTGATAGAGAGAAGAGAGCCTAGTCCTTAACCCACGTAGAATGAGAAGAGAATGACACAGATCAGAGGACATAAGGTAAAGGAGTAAAAAGAGCCTTACGTCCCTCCCACAATCAATTCCCCTACATATAACTAAAGCATTTCTAGACTTGACATCGACCATTTTGGCTTCGCGAACCTAAAGGCAGTCCGGCTCTTGTAGCGACCAGACCTCAAACAGTCGATCTACGTGCTCGATGTCATCCTGGATCGAAGAATGCCGACACCACACACGATTACTCGGAGGATTTATAACAGTGTAGCAATCACACACTTATTACAATTGAATGACTCAAGAGAGAACTTAATAAAATAAATATGGCTTAAGGCCATCTAACAACGATAACAGCGGAAGGCTTGGAAGAATAAGCGAGTCCATCAACTCCAACGGCATCACTGAGTATGGAACCACGACCTAAACACCATACTGTAAATGCGAAAAGTCCGCAACATGAAACGTTGCAGCCCGAAAAACGGGTCAACACATGGAATATGCTGGCAATGTAACACATAGAGAATAATGGAAGAATAAGCCTATACTACATGCATATATGGCTGGTGGAAAGCTCTATGGTTACAGTTTTGCGTAAAGCCAATTTTTCCCTATTGCAAAGGAATAAATTTATTTAACTATCATGGTGGTTGTGAAACATTGAGAATGGTTGACAGCATTCTCAATCCCAATTAAAAGTACTCATTAACAACCCAACAATATTAATTAGAATTAACATGATGAGATTCACATGATAATCCAAGTACTAGATACTCAAGATGTCCATAACCGGGGACACAGCTAACCATGATTAGTTTATACACTCTGCAGAGGTTTGTGCACTTTTCCCCACAAGACTCGATCTCCTCCGTTTGATTTCTCGCACTACATGGTGTTTGAGAAACGGATGACCGAGGCATAGTCTTTCAGAAGAGCTAGCACCTTACATGTGGGTAGACCGTACCAACCTACAAACCCTACATCAGCTAGTCTACCCGTAAGAGTTCGCACAACTTAGTCAACTATGCTACAGCACATAGTAGCATGTGGCTACACACGGAAGTCTCTAGCATGAATAATCTCATGATCCCTTTGAGCCTGGGTGGCGGTCCGAAGAAATACAGGCAAGTCCTGATAGAAACCAGGCGTCTCAATCCACCCAGATGTGTGTTTAAGTTGCCACCTTAAATAAACCATTAATTTAACAATATCACATCTGTCATGGATACACTCACCCAATCCGCGTCTACTAGCATAGCATGGCATAATAAGCAAACGTAGAAATAACTCCTAAGGGTTTGATAATAAAACAGGTAATAGGTACTACCTCAACTACTTCCCAAATCCCACAATTTAATTAGATCCTAATCATGCAATGTTTGAGGATAGATCTAATGCATAAAAACTGGGTAGTAGAAAAGGTATGATCAAAGTGTTACTTGCCTTGCTGATGATCCGTGAAACCTAGAGACTCGAAGTAACAAGCGTCGCACTCCGGGTATTCTATCGCAGACAAACAAGCATACAATAAGTACTCATCTAATGCACAGGTAAAACTCAAATAGATCTAACCAGATAGTTCAACTTAAGAACTCCGGTTTGCAAAAAGAATCAAATCAAACGAAGCAACGAAATTCAAACGGCGAAAGAAAACAGTTTCGTCTTACTAATCTGGATCTAAGTCAAATTTAACAGAGGCAAAAACTTTTTTAAGTTGGTAATTCGGAAAGAGGGTTTCGAGACGAAACTCTAGGCGCTTGAATCGCCTGATTCCGATAAACGAGCGAAAAGTTATACTAAAACGAATATCGGATCAGGAATCGCGATCAGAAAAATCGTGAATTAAATCCGAGAAAAAGAAAAACGACGAACAGGTTAACGAACGGACGTTCGTTAACTAAACTAATCTGACGAACGTGTTCTTAAAAACGAATGAACGAGCGAACGTTCGCTATTTAACCTAAACCGGAAAAACCAAAACTAAAAAAACGAAACTAAAAAAACCAAAAATAAACCGAAGAAAAACCGCCCGGTTTTAAAATAAACCAGCGGCACGGATTACGAGGCGGCGGCGAACCTCGTCGGCGGGATCTGCGATGGTGGCGGGTCCGGTCGGTCGGGGCGGCGGATCGAGGCGGGTGGCGGCGGCGGCGTCTGACGACGGCGTGGCATGCGGCGGCGGCATGACGTGGCGCGGGTCGAGGCGGTGGCTAGGGTTTGGCCCCCGGGTGGGCCGGCTTATAAAGCCCCCGCGGGCCGGGTTTCCTAGGCGGACACAACCCGTAGGTCGGTGCGCGTTTTCTTTAAATAAATAATTCCGCTCAGAAGAAAAATAAAAAGAAATACTAAACGGACTCCAAAATTCCCGAGATAAATTTTCCCCGGCTTCTAAAATCAAGCCGGACTAGATGAACATTTATTTGGGGCCTAAATGCAATTTTTAAAAACGCGCATTTTTCCTAAATTCAAATAAAAAGGCGATAAATACCAAAATAAAATCGTATTTGATTTTATTATTAAATCTTCATTATTTCTTTATTTTGGGAAAGTCATTTTATTCCCTCTCTCATATTTTGATAGTAGAAAAAATTGAAGATAAAATAATTAAAATCAAATGATCCTATTTTCAAAATTTGAGAAAACTCAAATATGAAAATAACAAAATCCCCAACTCTCTCTGTGGGTCCTTGAGTTGTGTAGAATTTCTAGGATCAAGCAAAATGCAACAAAAATATGATATGCAATGATGCTCTATGTATAACATTCCAAATTGAAAATTTGGGATGTTACCAACCTACCCCCTTAAGATGAATCTAGCCCTCGAGATTGGGTTAACTAGAAAATAGGCGAGGTGGTCCTTAAGTAGATCTTCCTCTCGCTCCCTGGTGGCTTCATCCTCAGTATGGTGGCTCCACTGAACTTTGCAAAACTTAATGACCTTGCTGCGGGTGACTCGGCTGGCATACTCCAGAATCTTAACTGGTTTCTCCTCGTAGGTCAAATCGTTATTCAACTGAATCGCCTCTAGTGGCACAGTATCTCTCAGTGGTATATCCGCCATCTCTGCGTGACACTTCTTCAACTGAGAAACATGAAACACATCATGAACACCTGACAAACCTTCGGGTAATTCCAACTTGTACGCAACTTCTCCCATGCGCTCCAAAACTTTGTATGGTCCCACAAAACGTGGCGCTAATTTTCCTTTAACACCAAAACGCTTAACTCCTCGAAGCGGAGATACTCGAAGATAAACTCTGTCTCCGGCTTCGTATTCTGTCTCCTTGTGTTTTGAGTCTGCATAGCTCTTCTGTCTAGACTGGGCTACCTTGAGCATATCGCGAATTAACTTTACCTTCCGTTTAGACTCCTTAATCAAATCTGGTCCAAACAACTGGCGGTCTCCAACTTCATCCCACAACAACGGGGTCCTGCACCTCCTTCCGTACAAGGCTTCGAAAGGGGCAATCTTCAAACTAGTTTCGTAGCTGTTGTTATAAGAAAACTCCGCATATGGCAAGTTATCATCCCAACTTGATCCATAATCCAAAGCACAAGCTCTAAGCATATCCTCCAAAATCTGGTTGACTCTCTCATGCATCCATCATACGTGGATGAAAAGTTGTGCTAAACTCCAGCCTGGTTCCCAAAATTTCATGCAACTGCTTCCAGAACTTTGAGGTGAATTGGGTTCCTCTATCTGATACGATACTCCTCGGAACTCCATGCAAGCATACAATCCTTGTCATGTATATCTTAGCCAATTTAGGCTTCTTTGTAGGTAGTCTTCTTTGGAGCGAAATGAGCTACCTTCGTCAAACGGTTGACTACAACCCAAATCGAGTCATAGCCTGAACGAGTCCTGGGCAATCCCGTGATGAAATCCATGCCTAGTTTATCCCACTTCCATTCGGGTATAGGCAATGGCTGTAACAATCCTGCTGGCTTCTGATGTTCTGCCTTTACCCTCTGACATACGTCACAGACTACTAATACTCTGCAATATTCTTCTTCATTCCGGTCCACCAGAAAGTATCCTTCAAATCCAAATACATCTTTGTATTTCCGGGGTGGGTCGAATATGGCGAATCATGTGCCTCTTGCAAAATCATCTTTCGAATCTCCGGGTCATTGGACACATAAGCACGATCTTCAAACCATAATGTATCGTGCTCATCCCCACGAAATCCCTTTGCTTTTCCCTTGCTCATCTTCTCCTTAATAGAAGCAACTTCCTTATCTGTCCTTTGAGCTTCTCTAATTTTGTCCATCAAAGTAGATTGAATCTCCAATGCTGCTACATAGCCTCGTGGAACTATTTCCAAACATAGCTCCTGAAGTTCCTCGGCTAATTCCTTTGGTAAACCTCCGGTCATTAGTGTGTTGACATGACTCTTACGGCTCAACGCGTCTGCTACAACGTTAGCCTTTCCGGGGTGGTAATGCAATCTCATGTCATAATCCTTGATGAGTTCCAACCATCTTCTCTGCCTGAGATTCAACTCCTTCTGCGTGAAGATGTACTTCAAACTCTTGTGATCCGTATACACCTCATAACGATTTCCAATGAAGAAATGTCTCCATGTTTTCAGCACGCTTTTCGACTGCTAACTCCAAATCATGCGTGGCATAGTTTAATTAAATGAGGTTTCAGCTGTCGTGAAGCATCTGAAACAACTCTTCCCTCCTGCATAAGCCTTTGCTCCAAGTCCTCGGCGTGAGCGTCATAATAAACTTCGTAATCCTTGCTTTGGTGCAGCAGGATTAATCTTGGTGAGGTAACCAAATGCTTCTTCAACTCTTGGAAACTAGCCTCACACTCCTTAGTCCAAATAAACTTGGTATCCTTCTTCAACAACTCTGTCATAGGCTTCGCAATCCTTGACAAATTCTCAATGAATCTTCGGTAGTATCCTGCGAGTCCAAGGAAACTCCTGATCTCTCCAACTGTTGTTGGCACTTCGCAGTTTGTCACAGTGACAACTTTAGTGGGGTCTACTGCTATACCTTCTCCGGATATAACATGTCCGAGAAATCCAACTTCCTTCAACCAAAACTCGCACTTGCTGAACTTGGCATACAAGCGATGTTCTCTGAGCTTCTCGAGTACCAAGCATAAATGCTCCTTATGTTCTTCTTCATTCTTGAGTAAACCAAAATATCATCAATGAACACCACGACAAACTTATCCAAAAACTCCATAAACACTTTGTTCATCATGTTCATAAAATAGGCGGTAGCGTTAGTCGGACCAAATGACATAACGGTATACTCATACAGCCCGTGCACAGTGGTAAAAGCCGTCTTAGGTATATCCTGCTCTCTAATCTTCAAGCGATGGTACCACGATCGCAAATCGATCTTGGAAAACACCTTAGCTCCTTGCAATTGGTCAAACAAGTCATTGATCATCGGTAGTGGGTACTTGTTCTTAATGGTCACTTCATTCAATCCGTGATAATCAACAACCATTCTTAATGATCCATCCTTCTTCTCCACTAAATCTTGGTGATGCCCAAAGGCGAAGAACTTGGGCGAATAAAACTCTTTATCCGATAACTCCTTAATCGCTTCTTAATTTCCTCCAAATCTTGGGCTGGCATCCTATACGGTCTCTTAGATATCGGCCCAATGCAGCGATAGTTCAATCAGAAATTCAATGTCTCGTCCGTGGCATGCACAGCAACTCTTCCGCAAAAACGTCCGGGTAATCCCTTACCACGGGTACTCCCTCCTGCACAACTCCTGTTAAGGAATTTACATGTGCTCTCCTCGGCTCATGCCGTGATACAAACTTGATTCTCCTCCCTTTTGGGGTGGTAAGCAAAATTGACTTACTGGCGCAATCTATGTTCCCTCCATACTTCGATAACCAATCCATGCCTAATATCACATCCAATCCTTGCGATTCCAGAACTATTAGGTCCGAGGGAAATACATAGTGTCCAATCCTTAAAGGCAGTCGATCACACCATATACTAGCCATGTATTCTGCTCCAGGTGAGGTTACTAGCATGGGTGACCTAAGGGCTTGGGTTGGTAGTTTATACTTATCCACAAATCCCCTTGATATGTATGAATGTGATGCACCCGTATCAAAAAGAACAACTGCAGTAAAAGTTTTAACCAAAAACTTACCTATTACTACGTCTGGCTGAGCTTCAACCTCCTCCACGGTAACGTGATTCACTTGTCCCCTGTTGAAAGGGTTCGGCTTCTTTCCTGAGCTTCCATTGCCATTACCATTTTGGCCTTCTGGACAATCATTTGCATAATGCCCAGTCTTACGACACTTAAAGCAAGTGATATGGCTCAGGTTAACCTTGGATGGCGTTGATGAGGTTGGTGCGGTTTTGTCCATTGCGTCCTCCATTCCCGTTCCCATTCTTGGTGCCATTATGGCTGTGCGAGCTACCTCCTCCGTGGGTATGCTGAAATTGTCCTCCTGGCTTCGGGGTAAAGAGAAGTTTCTACTGAGCTCCAGAGTTATTCTTCCCCTGTCCATACTTTCTCTTGTGATTGTCAATCTGCTGCTGCTTCCCTTCAATCATAAGAGCACGATCTACTAACTCTGGTAGTTATTGAAGGTGGCTACCATCAAGCGCATGCTCAGCTCATCATTCAGTCCTTCTAGAAACTTCTCACCTTAGCTGCGTCCATAGCAACATCATCCGGGGCATAACGTGCTAGCTTACTAAAATCATCCACATCTTGTGGCCAACTGTCCAGTCCTCCTTGGCGCAAGTTGCGAAACTCACGCTTCTTCATGGCCATAGCTCCTGCTGAAACATGGGCGATCGGGAAGCATCTTGGCCCGATCCCATGTGGCGGTGTCTCTGAGCTAAGTGGTTGTAAAATTCTCCCACCATGCTGCTGCGGGTCCTTCGAGCTGATGTGCGGCAAATTTCACCTTTTCCCCATCTGTACATCCTGCAGTGGTCAACTCCCTCCCTATCTTACCGAGCCAATCATCTGCAACAATCGGCTCGGTGCTACTGCAAAAACACCGGCGGATTCAGCCTTAAGAAACGGGTCAAATGGTCAACAGGTGGTGGTGGCGGTGGGTTGTTGTTGTTGTTGTTGTTGTTGTTGCCTTGGTTCTGTACCAATGTTTGAATCAAGGCATTCTGCTGCTGAATCAACTGAGTGATCTCTAGCGGGAAAACAAATCCGGGGTCGCGTCTCGGAGGCATCTGAGGGGTTTAAAGGAAAGATGAGAGTTAAGAATAGAATGAGGTCTAGAGAGAAACACTACCCATATGCACATGAGACAAATCACACAAAATCACTCCAATCAATTCAAACAAGGGCATACAACGGTCTATCTATCGTTACAAAGTGCTGGAACTAAAACTAATCTTTAATGGGGGAATCTACTACTGTTATGGTGGTCAACTAGAAAAACTGCTCCGATGCAGACTCCATGATATCTGCTCCAGCTTCATCTTCGAAATCATCATCACTAGGATCGGAATCGGTGGCGTCGATGATGATGTAGTTCTCTGGACAGGTGCAATCTTCATCTTCTCCTCCGGGTGCTTAATTTCCCATGAGTTCTTCAATCTTCTCCTTAAGATCGCCGTTTTGTCCAACTAGAGCTACAATCTTCTCCATGTAGTCGTTGCGAGTAGCCTTCGGTTCTCCTTCTAATTCGATAATCTTGGTTTTTGTTGTCTTCAACTCCATCATGTCTGCGCACATCTGGTTCTCCTGGCGTCGAATGTGCTGATTTAACTCCTGGATGAAAGCTGCAATGGATCGATCCTTCTTAGTGCCAACTATCTCCCATTGTTTATCTTGGCGCCCGCAAATCTGGTAGATAGTATCCTTGAGGTCTTCTTTGTAAACTTCTCCAATGCGTCCCATGGTTATGTGAGCTGCCATGCTCTTTCCCAGACTCCAGGTTGGTGCATCGAAAACAATCTCAATGGACTCCGTGATTGGCGCAAACGTCCTTCCGGGAACTTGAGCTTGAATCTTCCAGCGCTCTTCTTCGGGTAAAGTGGAATTGTAGTTCCCGGTGAAGCTTGGTATTCCGATGTTCAGGTACTTAGTGACTTCCTTTAGGTGTCGTCCAAAGGGTGTATCTTCATCCGGCTGGGTGAACTTGATCCTCGCTTCCGTCATCCTAAAAGAGTAGAAAAGATGAGGAGTTAGAAATGAGAAGAGAGTAGTGATCTAGGGCTTTAGCTTAATGGTCGTGTCCTACAGTCAGCGTGTGCTCTGATACCATCTTTGTAGCTACCAGACCTCAAACAGTCTGATCTCTATGCTCAGTGTCATCCATGGATCAGTAATGCTGACATCACACAGTACTCGGAGGATTAATAACAGAGTAGCAATCACACACTTATTACAATCAAATGTCTCAAGAGAGAACTTAATAAAATAAATATGGCTTAAGACCATCTAACAACGATAACAGCGGAAGGCTTGGAAGAATAAGCGAGTCCATCAACTCCAACGACATCACTGAGTATAGAACCACGACCTAAACACCATACTCATCGTCTGAAAAGTCTGCAACATGAAACGTTGCAGCCTGAAAAATGGGTCAGCACATGGAATATGCTGGCAATGTAACACATAGAGAATAATGGAAGAATAAGCCTATACTACACGCATATATGGCTGGTGGAAAGCTCTATGGTTACAGTTTTGCGTAAAGCCAATTTTTCCCTACTACAAAGGAATAAATTTATTTAACTATCATGGTGGTTGCGAAACATTGAGAATGGTTGACAGCATTCTCAATCCCAATTAAAAGTACTCATTAACAACCCAACAATATTAATTAGAAGTAACATGATGAGATTCACATGATAATCCAAGTACTAGATACTCAAGATGTCCATAACCGGGGACACGGCTAACCATGATTAGTTTATACACTCTGCAGAGGTTTGTGCACTTTTCCCCACAAGACTCGATCTCCTCCGTTTGATTTCTCGTGACTACATGGTGTTTGAGAAGCGGATGGCCGAGACATAGTCTTTCGAAGCGCTAGCACCTTACATGTGGGTAGACCGTACCAACCTACAACCCCTACATCAGCTAGTCTACCCGTAAGAGTTCGCACAACTTAGTCAACTATGCTAGATCCCATAGTAGCATGTGGCTGCACACGGAAGTTTCTAGCATGAATAATCTCATGATCCCTTTGAGCACAGGTGGCGGTCCGGAGAAATCTGAGCAAGTCTGATAGAAACCAGGTGCCTCAATCCACCCGGATGTGTGTTTAAGTTGCCACCTTAAATAAACCATTAATTTAACAATCTCACATCATCATCATGGATACACTCACCCAATCCCGTCTACTAGCATAGCATGGCATAATAAGCAAACGTAGAAGTAACTCCCAAGGGTTTGATAATAAAACAGGTAATAGGTACTACCTCAACTACTTCCCAAATCCCACAATTTAATTAGATCCTAATCATGCAATGTTTGAGGATAGATCTAATGCATAAAAACTGGTAGTAGAAAAGGTATGATCAAAGTGTTACTTGCCTTACTGATGATCCGCGAAACCTAGAGACTCGAAGTAACAGGCGGCGCACTCCGGGTATTCTATCGCAAACAAACAAGCATACAATAAGTACTCATCTAATGCATAGGTAAAACTCAAATAGATCTAACCAGATAGTTCAACTTAAGAACCCCGGTTCGCAAAAAGAATCAAATCAAACGAAGCAACGAAAGTCAAACGGCGAAAGAAAATAGTTTCGTCTTACTAATCTGGATCTAAGTCAAGTTTAACAGAGGCAAAAACTTGTTTAAGTTGGTTATTCGGAAAGAGGGTTTCGAGACGGGACTCTAGGTGCTTGAATCGCCTGATTCCGATAAATGACCGAAAAGTTATACTAAAACGAAAATCGGATCAGGAATCGCGATCAGAAAAATCGTGAATTAAATCCGAGAAAAAGAAGAACGACGAACAGGTTAACGAACGGACGTTCGTTAACTAAACTAATCTGACGAACGCATTCGTTAGAAACGAACGAACGAACGAACGTTCGCTACTTAACCTAAACCGAAAAAAAAATCGAAACTAAAAAAACAAAAATAAACCGAAGAAAAACCGCTCGGTTTTTCAAAAAAGCCGGCGGCACGGTTTTCGAGGCAGCGGCGAACCTCGTCCGGCGGGATCCGGCGATGGCGGCGGGTCTCTGGGCGGAAGGCGGGCGGCGGGATCGGGCAGGTGGCGGGATCGAGGAGGGTGGCGGCGGCGTCCGGCGACGGCAATGGCGGGCGTGGCGGCGTGATGAGGTCGGGGTGGCTGGCTAGGGTTTGGCCCCCGGGTGGGCCGGCTTATAAAGCCTCCGCGGGCCGGGTGTCCTAGGCGGACACGGCCTGTAGGTCGGTGTGCCTTTTTTTTTAATAAATAATTCCGCGCAGAAGAAAAAGAAAAAGAAATACTAAACGGACTCCAAAAAACCCGAAATAAATTTTCCCCGGCTTCTAAAATCAAGCCGGACTAGATGAACATTTATTTGGTGCCTAAATGCAATTTTGAAAAACGCGCATTTTTCCTAAATTCAAATAAAAAGGCGAAAAACACCAAAATAAAATCTTATTTGATTTTATTATTAAATCTTCATTATTTCTTTATTTTGGGAAAGTCATTTTATTCCCTCTCTCATATTTTGATAGTAGAAATAATTGAAGATAAAATAATTAAAATCAAATGATCCTATTTTCAAAATTTGAGAAAACTCAAATATGAAAATAACGAAATCCCCAACTCTCTCCATGGGTCCTTGAGTTGTGTAGAATTTCTAGGATCGAGCAAAATGCAAAAAAAAAATGATATGCAATGATGCTCTATGTATAACATTCCAAATTGAAAATTTGGGATGTTACAGCTCCGATGCCAACGTTGTCAGGACCCCGATTCCAAGTCACATCAACCTAGCCGGTGACACCTCATATCAATTCGCGGCCTCATGCACGGTATTCCCACGGGTGTCGCCTTACCATGGCCCGGGACCGTTTGCGCCTTTTGGCTCACGTATATGATAGTGTCGCTAGCATCCACATGACAAAGAACCCGGGCCGACATGGCTAGTCGTGAACCCAAAGCGGCGCTAACCCATGGGGACAGGCATACATGAATCACATCGAGCATGTCGGTCATCAGCGTATGAATCCGGGCTGTAGCTTTGGGCTAACAGGACTCGGTAACCCGGCTGTGTGAGGCTAGGCGGGACTCGGATGTCACCGCGTGACATTTCCCGAAGGACACACGAGAAGTGAAACACATGCCGCCAGTCAAGTGTCCGAGCGGTAGTCTTTGGGCTAGCAGGACTACAGTGAACCCGGGCAGAAGCGGACTACTATCGCTCGGGAAGCACTAGACTACATTTCCCCATATGAGAGGCTGTCAAGGATAAACAACTAGATTGTTGGATCCCACTCATACCAAGCATTTCAATCATACACACAATATGCCCAATATGAGTACATACAACATGGCATCACAAGAAAACTCTAGAACTCAAGTACTTTATTTAAAAGGCTCCGAGGAGCCATACATAACATGTTCATACTGATAGGGGTCACATGACCCGACATTCAAGTCATACAAACATACAAGCACATGCGGAAGCAAACTAGTCTGAGTACAGACAATAAAAAGAAAGAAGGCTTGACGAAGCCCTTCTATCTATAGTGGCCCTTCACAAGCCTTGGATCACCACCTGGGTGGCTATTCACTCGTCGACGTCAAGGTCTACATAGAACCCATCGGAGGGGGTGGTGTTGTCGTCTGAAAACATTAATTAAGCAAACATGAGTACGGAGATACTCAGCAAGTCTTACAACAGAATCCTACTATACATGCACATTCTCAAGAAGGTAGTGGAGTTATTGCAGCAAGCCAGCTTTGACTCTTGGCTAAGCTATCCTACGTGACACCACTTGAAATGCATTTGTCGCACATGAGTCCACTAATCACCATCACAATACTCCACCATGGATCCTCTCTCGTCAACCCACGAGAGGGCCATCCCCGGTACTCACACTTATCTTGAGGCTTTTAGTAGTATCCATTTACTTGTCTATGAACTGTATAGGTGACCAAGTAGTCCTTTACCGCGGATGCGGCTATTCGAATAGTTTCATACCTTGCAGGGGTGTACTTCTTCACACACGCTCTCACCACTTATCGCCATTACACGACGTGTACTCGGCAACCTTCAAGCGGAAGCCCAGCGAGGGTGTCGGCCACGACCTGACTAAACACACGAGTCCCTAGTCTAGGTTTATCGCCTATTCGGGTTCCATCCACAGGGAGTCCGGCCGAGGTTTCCACTAACGGCCCCGAACGATGTGTGCAGGGTTCCCGAGACACCAAAAGGGCGAATCGGTACACCGTGCCACGTGCCTACCGCAACACAGCACACCCCTAAGGTCAGCGCTGCATGCGGCCCCCAGCATGCTACAAACACCAGAAACTACTTTGCAACTCCCAGACAGAGGACAAGAGTGGTTAATAAGTCGAGAGGGTCAATTAAGGATCCCAATGCGTGGTAGTAGCTGAGTCTTAAATCACACACACAGATCTCATTTCTTAGGGACGGCTTCAATGAAACAACCCACCATGTACTCCTACATGGCCTCTCATCGATACCTTTACCAAATCGTGTTCAACACTTCACTCTCGTTACCAACACAACCTTTCACTCTAGTTCATCATCCCGATGAGCCAGACCTGACACAACTCTAAGCATAGCAAGCATAGCATGGTAGGAAACACAAATATGGCTCAACCAACTCCTACACATACTAGTGGGTTTCATCTAATTCTTGTGGCAATGACAGTCATGCAAAGGAAGTGGGTTCAGCTACCGCAACACACAACAGTTTGAATCGCGTTGTCTTAATGCACGATAAACAAGAGCAGAAGCGAGATCATGGGTTTGTATCGGAATGATCAATGGGTTGCTTGCCTGATGTAGTGGTAGTAGGGTACTGCCCTTCAGATGGATATTCGGGGTTATCCTCGGAGACATAACCTACCACGAGAGGAACACCGAACATAATCAACACATGACGATATGCAACAATATGATGCATGCTATGACATGGAAATATGGATGTGGGTTGGCCTAATGCAAGCTAGAACAGGAAGGAATGAACTCATTTGAATCAAAGATTCAAATGTTAGCTTACTTAACATAGCCTTATTAGTGCATTAACTTATTCTGCTTAAACAGCAAGGTTAACTTGTTCTGTCATGCATCAAACCATTAAAAATGGATAGATTGAATTTTTCTGATCAAAATTCATATATAAAACTTGTCATTTGGTGTTACAGATTAATTTCTATGAATTTTTGAAGTTTGCAACAATTTCTGGAATTTCCTGAATACAAATAAATCCAGAAATTAGTTATTGCGTCAGCAGTGCGTCAGGGTGACGTCAGTGGTCAACAGGGGCGTCCAGGTCAACCTGACTAGTGGGTCCCGCATGTCAGTAGTTAATCTAACTAACCAACTTTAGTTAAACTAAACTGGGTTAGTTAGCAGAGGGGGCCCCACTTAGTCAACTCCGTCAACGGGGTCAAACCCGCCGACGTTTAACCACCAGTGAAGCCAGACGCGGTGGCGAGAGTGTGTTTGTGCGTTTCGGCGACCAAATGGACGGCGGAGACCATCTACGTGTAGCGGGGACAAGCAGCGCGTTTGGTGGCGATGGTTGAGCTTGGGGTGGCGGAAGCGTCGGTGGCGGCGAGCTAGGCGGTCGCGAGTCGGTGAAAGTGAACCGAGGCTTGGGACACGGCGAGTGTGTGGAGTGGTGCTACGGGTTCACGGGATGTGGTGAAGTTAGTGGACAAGGTGGCGTGGCCAGTAGGTGGCCGGAGACACGTCGGCGACGAGCTCGGCGGTGGCGCGTGCGGTGATGCTTCGTGCGGTAACTACGATGCACGGGAAGGCAAACGGAGAGGATGGGGAGGTAGCTGGGCTCACGGCGAGTACGGTGAAGCGGTCGGCGAGGTCGGGGATGAGGTGATGCGCTGGCGACGGCGAAGGGGATCTCTGACGGTGATCGACGAAGACGAGGTCGGTGGAGATGTTGCAGAGCGTGCGAGCGCTCGGGGCTCGACCTGCTCCATGTAGTCGACGGTGGCGGAGCGAATGGACACGGTGGTGCAGCACGGATACGATGGAGGATGCGAGCTTCACGGTGGCGCGGGCGCGACTACGTCGGCCATGGTGCAGGCGAGCGAGGGAGAGGAGTTGGGGAGGAGCAAGAGTGTCTGCGAGCTCGGGGGAGGAGTGGCCGACCGAACCAGGGCGGCAGGACGGTGCGGGGGAGGAGGCAGGGCGGTGAGCAGCTGCGTGGCGTGCTCTAGCGCCGCCGTCGAGTACCTGGGTGCCTGCCTGGCCAAGCCAAGCAGCTCGCTGGAGCGGTGGCTGGGCTGGGCAGCAGTGGGCTTGCCGGTGGCGCCGGAGTAAGCCTTTTGCTTTCTGTTTCCTTTTTCTATTATTCTGTAAGTATGTAGACTTATTAAAAATAGTTAGACACTTCTAAAAATCCTAGAAATAATCAGAGGCTCTGTTTAGAATATCTCCCACAGCCCACACTTATTTTTAGAATTATTTGAGCATCCAAAATATTTACTAGCATTTAAATGCCCAAATGCAAATTACATATGATTTAATTCAGTGACCTTCTGTTGACCTAGAAAAATGTGCACCTATTTTGCCAGAGGTTCTAACCCAAGACAAAGAGGGTGAACTTTTTAGAAGGGCATTTCAGGTTCATTGAAAATATTTTTAGTAAACCCTAGTTGGATTCAGAGGGGTTCTGGGGTTTCTGTCTTCCCCAATTCAAGTTTCTGATGAAAATTAAACATGATGCAACACTCTAATGCATGGACTAGCTAGGATGTGACACCGGGTCCGGACTGTTGTTGCCGGTCTCTCCTTCCCATACCACGGATGGCTTAAACAGCCTTTCCAAGAAAATATTAGGTGGGACAGGGTCGCGCTTAGCGCCGATGCGAGCGAGGATATCCGCCGCTTGATTGTTTTCCCGGACCACATGGTGGAATTCAAGCCCCTCGAACCGAGCTGACATTTTGAGTACGGTGTTGCGGTAAGCCGCCATTTTGGGTCCTTGGCGTCAAAGTATCCATTTATTTGAGATATTGTGAGGTTCGAATCCCCACGCACCTCTAGGTGTTGAATGCCCATGGAGACTGCCATCCGGAGACCATGCAACAGGGCCTCATATTCTACTGCATTGTTGGAGTCTGTGTATAATATTTGGAGTACGTATTGGACTGTATCTCCGTTGGGGGATGTCAGGACGATGCCTACCCCCAGACCAGCCAGCATCTTTGAACCATCAAAGTGCATGATCCAACTGGAGTACACGCCGTACTCTTTAGGGAGTTCGGCTTCCGTCCATTCGGCGACGAAATTGACCAGCACTTGTGACTTAATGGCTCGTCGTGGTTTATATGTTATGTTGAACGGGAGGAGCTCGATAGCCCATTTTGCAATCCGGCCCTTGGCATCACGGTTATTTATTATGTCGTTGAGTGGTACTTCCGAGGCCACCGTAATTGAACACTCTTGAAAGTAGTGTCGTAATTTCCGGGATGCCATGAAGACCGCGTATGCTATCTTTTGATAGTGTGGGTACCGTGATTTGCATGGAGTGAGGACAGTGGGTACATAGTATAACGGTTTTTGAAGCGGGAACTTATGTCCGTCCATCTCTCGTTCGACGACGAGCACCGCGCTTACAACATGGTGTGTTGCCGCTATATATAACATCATTGGTTCGCCGACATTTGGCACGGCCAAGATTGGGTTTGGTCGACAAAACAACTTTTATTTCTTCCAATCCGGCCATGGCCGCATCCGTCCACTCGAAGTGTTCGGTGCGTCAAAGAAGGCGATAAAGGGGTAGTGCCTTTTCTCCTAATTGGGAGATAAAGTGGCTTAAGGCAGCCACGCATCCAGTTAATTTTAGGATTTGCTTGAGGTCTATTGGGATAGCAAACTGTGACAGAGCTCGGATTTTAGCCGGATTTGCTTCAATTCCTCTACTGGAGACGATGAAGCCCAAGAGCTTTCCGGCGGGCACGCCGAAAACGCATTTTTCCGGATTGAGCTTGATGTCATATGTTCGGAGATTGTTGAATGTGAGCCTCAGGTCGTCTATTAAGGATTCGACGTGTCTGGTTTTGATGACCACGTTGTCTACGTATGCCTCCACTATTTTGCCAATTTGTGTTTCCAGGCATGTCTGAATCATGCGTTGATAGGTTGCACCGGCGTTTTTGAGCTCGAAAGGCATGGTGTTAAAACAGAAGGGGCCGTATGGAGTGATAAATGCTGTTGCGGCTTCATCAGACTCTGCCATCTTAATTTGATGGTATCCGGAGTATGCGTCGAGGAAACACAATGAGTTGTGTCCTACGGTAGCATCGATAATTTGATCGATGCGGGGGAGGGGGAAGGGATCCTTGGGGCAAGCCTTGTTAAGGTCCTTGAAATCGACACATAGGCGCCAGGATTTGCTAGCCAGTCCGGATGTTTTATTTCTCTAATGAATCCGGCCTCCAGTAACTTGTCTAGCTCCTCCCCCATGGTTTATCGCTTAGGCTCAGAGAAACACCGAAGAGTCTACTTGACCAGCTTGAACCCCTTTAGAATGTTAAGGCTATGCTCGGCCAGCCTGCGTGGGATTCCTGGCATGTCTGAAGGATGCCAGGCAAAGATGTCCCAATTCTCGCACAAGAACTTCCATAGTGCAGCATCTACTGTGGGGGTTTAACTGTGCCCCGATGGATGCTGTTTTTGTAGGGTCCGTTGGGTGGACTTGGAATTTGACTATTTCGTCCGCTGGTTTAAAATAGGTGGACTTGGGACTTTTGTCGAGTATCACGTCGTCCCTGTCCACTGTGGAGTGCAGCGCGGTTAGTTCTTCGGCCGCAAGGGCTTCTGATAACGCCTCGAGGGCTAGTGCGGCGGTTTTATTTTCGGCGCGGAGTGCTATGTCCGGATCACTGGCTAGAGTGCTGATTCCATTGGGCCCGGGAATTTTGAGCTTCATGTACCCGTAATGGGGTATAGCTTGGAAGATCGTGAATGCCTCCGGCCCTAGAAGGGCGTGGTACCCGCTACTGAATGCGGCCACTTGGAATGTGATTTCTTCGGACCTATAATTCTCCGGCGTGCCGAATACCACATCTAGTGTGATTTTTCCTGCACATCGTGCCTCCCGACTAGGGATGATTCCTCTGAAGGTCGTGCTCCTTTGCTCAATGCGGCTCTTGTCTATTTCCATTTTTCAAAGAGTCTCCTCATAGATGAGGTTTAATCCGCTGCCGCCGTCCATGAGCACTTTTGTAAGCCGGAAGCCGTACACAATTGGACTAAGGACCAAGGCGGCTGGTGCTCGGGCTCTTCGGAATTTAGGTTCGTCACTAGCATTGAAGGTTATAGCCGTGTCGCTCCATGGATTTATTGCTGCCACATGGCAGACTTCTGCAAGGCTGCGGAGTGCTCGCTTACGCCTATTATTTGAGGTGAAGGTCCCGAAGACTGTCAATACTGTATTGTTATTTTCCACGGGATGGTGCTCTGTTGCATTGTTGATGAGGATATCCTCGCCGCTCTTGGCCACCTGCCGGAGTACCCAACATGCTCTAAGGCTATGTGTTGGCATGGTATCCGCTGTACTGTGAATTTTGCATGGCCCATTGAGCCATCCCTCCAATACGGTTCCACGCCCTCTAGTGGGCTTTTGTTTCTTTGTAATTGGATCGGGTGACTTACGAGAGTACACCCTTTTAGTTCGTACGGGGGGTTTAGTGCCAGGCGGAGGATCCCAAAATTTTGTTTAGGTTTTCCAGGCACTTTCCATCGCACAGTACTTCTGTAGTATGGCCGCCAAGTCAGCAAAGTGTGCTATGTCATGGCGACTTATGGCATTGAGGATTCCTTGTCCATGCAATTTTTGCAAAAGAATGAAATTGCGTCTTCCTCGCGACAGTCCTTAACCTTGCTCACTACAAGGAGGAACCTGGCCCAATAGTGATGTACTGTCTCTTGGGGCTCTTGTCTAATGTGGGAAAGATCACTTATATCTGGGTGGGTGGGTAGATTTAGGTCCGAACCCTGACCCGATCTGAGACCCAGGGGCGGAGGAGTTTCCGAGCTTGGCAGTTCTGCCTCCGGGATGTTGCCCAATAGGTCTAGCCCGCCGTCTGATTCTAAGTTCAAAGCTTGGGCCATGACCTCCCGTAGACAGGTATCCGGCTCGGAGAGCTCAGGAATCCAGACATAGTTTGTCCTCAAGATAGAGGAATAATCGCTGCGTTGCTCCTCCACCACCGCTATCTGATGGGTGACCGGCGGAGAGTTAATCTCCCTTTGGTCGGGTTTAAGTATGATCCGATCATAATCCGTAGTGACTCCAATGGCGGCGATGCGATCCAAGAGCTCGTTCAAGGAAGATATATCCATTGGATCCATCAGCTCGGTGAATCCCGAGCCGACGTGGAGGCTGTTTTTGATGACTCGAGAAGTCATCATCGGCGCAACGGTCGAACGGGCGGTCATGATGAAGCCGCCTAGTCGGAGAGTTTGGCCTACAGCTAGGGCTCCCCCAGAGGTGATGTTGTCCTTGAAAACGAGCCGATCCATCAAGCCTTATGATGACGACACAGTAGAGCTCTCAATGAAAGCACCAATGTCGGTGTCAAAACCGGCGGATCTCGGGTAGGGGGTCCCGAACTGTGCGTCTAAGGCGGATGGTAACAGGAGGCGGGGGACACAATGTTTACCCAGGTTCGGGCCCTCTTGATGGAGGTAATACCCTACTTCCTGCTTGATTGATCTTGATGATATGAGTATTACAAGAGTTGATCTACCACGAGATCGTAGAGGCTAAACCCTAGAAGCTAGCCTATGATTATGATTGTTGTTGTCCTACGGACTAAACCCTCCGGTTTATATAGACACTGGAGGGGGCTAGGGTTACACAGAGTCGGTTACAAGGGAGGAGATCTACAGATGCGAATTGCCAATCTTGCCTTCCACGCAAAGGAGAGTCCCATCCAGACACGGGGCGAAGTCTTCAATCTTGTATCTTCATAATCCAACAGTCCGGCCAAAGCATATAGCTCGGCTGTCCGAGGACACCCTAATCCAGGACTCTCTCAATGGAAAACGAGGTCTGTTTTCTGGGACTTGCTGTAGTGGAAGATCCTCCATGTGCCTCACAGCCTTGATTTCATGCATATCACGAAGAACGTGTGTGAGAGTCTGCTTGGTACCCTGCTCAACATGCCAGAGAGGACCAAAGATGGGCCGAAAGCAAGGGCAGACTTGCAATCAATGGGCATCAGGGAGGAGCTTCACGCAAAATTCCCTAATGATGATGATGATGATGAGGCGAAGGACACAGAAAGTCGTCGCAAAGGCAAAAAGGCCAAGAAGATCGAATATGACTGCCCTCCAACGTGCTTCACTCTAAGTTAGAAGGAGATCGAGCAGTTTTCCACCTGCCTCATAGGAGTAAAACTTCCTTACGGTTGCGCGGGGAAGATAAGCATATACTAGACTCAGCGAAGCAGAAGTTCAGCGGGATGAAGTCTCACGACTGTCACGTGCTGATGACACAGATACTTCCAGTTGCAATCTGTGGGATCATGGACGCGCACGTCTGTGAAACACTATTTGGCCTATGCAACTTTTTTGACATCATCTCTCGGAAGTCGGTTGGCGTGAGGCAACTCAGAAGGCTACAGGAAGAGATCGTGGTGATACTATGCGAGCTTGAGTTCTACTTCCCGCCCGCACTCTTCGATGTTATGGTGCATCTGCTGGTCCATATCGTGGAGGATATCATCCAAATCGGGCAGACGTTCCTGCACAACATGATGCCGTTTGAAAGGATGAATGGTGTCATCAAAGGATATGTTCGCACGAGGGCACGTCCACATGGAAGCATAGCCAAGGGCTTTTTGACCGAAGAGTGCATCTCCTTCTGCACGAATTATCTAGGCATCGAGAACACCGTTGGTCTGCCCGTCAACAGGCACCTAGGCAGGCTCGCTAGATGGGATCACCGCGACGGTCGCTGCAAACTGCATGTCGACTTGAAGGGTCGACTCGCCGACTTTGAATGAGCAAACCTAGTCGCGCTACATCACATAGACGTGGTCGATCCTTGGGTGGTAGAGCAAAAAACCTTTAATGAGAAGACGTACAATGACCGAGGCCAACAGAGGATGGACGGAGATATAATCAAAGATCACAACTCACGTTTCACGTGTTGGTTCAAGGAGAAGCTTCTATCGTACCCTTTACATGAGGATTCTTCGGCGGAAGAAAAACTCATATTCACCTTGTCACAGGGCGCCAAGCACAACCTGATGACCTATGAGGCGTACGATATCAACGGCTACACATTCTACACCGAGGAAAAGGACAGGAAGAGCGATTATCAGAACTCCGGGGTAATGATGGAATCCCACACCGGTAACGACAAGGGCAGATACTACGGAAGGATCGAGGAGATCTGGGAGCTGAGATACACTGGAGAGAAGGTCCGGATGTGTCAGATGGGCCAAGAGCGTCCTAAAAGAAGACCGGTATTTCACCACAATGGTTATACCCGAAGCCAAATCCAAGACCATGGCAAAGCGTCACCCGAAAAATGAGCCATGGGTACTGGCTTCCCAAGTGGACCAATGCTTCTTCATTACCGACCCGTCAAAGCCCAGTCGTGTTGTCATGAGGAGAGGCAAAAGGAACATCATCGGAATGGATGGAGTCGCCAATGAGCAAGACTACGACAAGTACGGCGACCCGAAGATGGAAGATGACGACGACAATGAAGTACCATACACCACAAGAAGAAGCAGGACCACCCTACCTAAAGGACGTCCATTCAAGAGAAGAACTCAAGGGGTTCTGGGGCTAAATTATTCAACCGCGAGAAAGAATCGCAAGAAGATTGTGAAAAGATAGCTAAGATCGAATCACGACATGTCGGTCGTGTGTGAGTGTTAGTGGCAAGCTCAATAATTACATGCAACTAAATTATTACATGCATCACTTGATTTCAACCATGTCATCTAATTCTAAATCTTTGCATAATGGTTTTATCACTCCATTTGCATTTTCCTTTTCTTTTATCTCAAATCTTAAATTATTACATGCAACTAAATATCCAAAAAAATAAAAAAAGTTAGTAATGGCGCACCGGGAGAAGGTGCGCCATTGCTATCACGGTGTTTATGGCGCACCCCTAAAAGGTGCGCCATTGATATACCAATTTTTATGGTGCACCCATAATAGGTGCGCCATTGCTACCCCCCCCCCCACTAAAATATCCAAGACCCAGTCCTCCTGCTCCCTCTCCTCCCTCTCCTCCTCGCTCTCCTCGCTCCCGCTCCCCTCGCTCTCCTCCTCCCCGTCTCCCACTCCCTCTCCTCCTTCTCCTTGGTCTCCTCCCCGTCCCGCAGCCGCTCCCCTCCCGACCGCGGCCGCTGCAGGTGAGCCAGCCGCACCGCCAGAACTCACCCACCTGCTCCCCCTTCATTCATTGCTTGTCTATTTCCTCGCAGCTCGTCCGCCGCGCGGAGGGGCCGCTCGCCGCCGCCGCCGCGAGAGGGGGCCAAGGGAGGCCGCTCGTCCTTGCCCTCGCCGCCACCCAAGAAACCCTCGCCTCCCCCTCCGCCTGCGAGGAAACCCTCCCCTGCTTCGGTCCCCGACGAGTCGTCGCTCGTCCTCCTCGTTAGCCGCCTCTCCAGGAACGTCACCGAGGGCCATCTCAGGGAGATCTTCGGTCAGCAAAACCACTCCTTTCCTCTCCCCTTCGGCGTCAATGATGTGCTCCACTTCGGCGTCAACGACAGCGTCAGGGGCGACCTCGCACCGCCGTACCCCGTCCAGGCCACCATCCATAAGGTGAGCCCCTTTGTTTCCCCCGGGACCTCCAAACCCTAGCTAGCTCTGAATCTGATTTTTTCGCGTGTACGCGCCGCCCAGGAGACCAAGTTCTGGGACGACAAGAAGAGGTTCGGGACCGAGGCCATCTACGGATCTGCTTCAACATCCTCATGGATCTGGACGCCCAAATCCTCTCCATGTTCGCTCTCTCGCTGCCCCCACCTTTTCCCCTCTTGGAAATAGGTTCTGGCTAACTACTAAGAGTAATTGGTTGCCGATGTGGTCATTCATAAATTTTTGGCCATCTGATTGGGTAGCTGCAATTTGTTGGAATCGTGAATTTGACCTTACTGTGAGAACCGGATGTGCTAATATCTTGTACTTCTAGTTCATGTGTTAATATCTCGGAAATTCGATAAGGGTCGTGAATACATTGTTGCTGATGATAGCGTGCCATTTGCTGCCCCCTTTAGCCGATTACCCACCATTGTGTGACTCTGTGTGATTCTTTTTACTGCTGGAAGTTCAGTTCTTAGTGCGTTTTGTTCTCTGAATATATATCGCTGCATTGTGCCGCGGAGAACTATGGCGAAGTTCAGTTCTTAGTGCAGGGGCAAATTGTTACCCCTTTCTCCTGAAATATTGATTAATTTCTGTTTCGGTTTAGAATGGGGCACTCCTAGGTCAAGAAAATTAGGAAAGGTCATGCCCAATTTTCTTGACCTAGAAGGTGCCCGATTCTCAACTGAAACAAAAATTAATCAACATTTATAGACAAGTTAAGCATAATTCTCTGCATGGAGGAGGTTCAGATCAACAAATCAACAAGTTAAGCATAAAATGGCAATAAAGAATACAGGGTCTTGAAAACAGTTATGAAAATGTTCAGGTTCTAAAAATGTTTAACACAGTTTGAGCTACTAAATGAAAAACTTCAGGTTCTGGAAATGTTCAGGTTTGGACTTGTAGTTGTACTTTTGCAATTTAGGACCATTAATCTACTAGTGTTGTAGATTACGTCCAAAAATGAAGTGCAATCTCTACAAAAATGGAGTACCTGCAGTATTATTCAGAATAAATGCAGTCTAGTTTGTTAATTGAATTTGTTACTACACCATGCAGTCCAATTTTTCCTGTTTTCTACTGTAGTTTGTTAACTAAATTCAGGTTCACTAAATTTAACACTTGGGACTTTAGGACTTGGTACAAAAGTGCTTAGTCAAATATTGCTTCAGTGCACAAGACACAAGCAATCATCATCTGTTCATAATTACTCCATAATTATTCTAACTTATCTACTCCATAATATTGCTTCAGTGCACAAGACCTTTCAAATTAAATTAACTGAATTAGAATGTTACCTCTGCAAATCAATCCTTTTTGAACGAATTTTGTTAACAGAAAATTCATTGTATATGCATTCATATATATGCATGCACTGAAAGCTCTTGCAATGTGAATAATTACAGAAGGAAAAGGAACAATATTTTGGGTAAAGGGGTGTTCATAACCTGTAATGTGAAAATATTTAGGATAGAAGAATAGATACTACCCTGATCTCATCCAATAACTCTAGTAGCCTTTTTTCCTATTTAGAGCGAACATGGCAGACAACGATGAGGCTGGCGGTTCAGGCAAGCCATTCTTGGAGCTGTCCCAGGAGATGGAGGAAGAACCTCACCGCTATGAGGACGCCGCAGAAGACACCGATCCCGACTACACAACCCCTAGTGGCGTCGGGGATGACACCACTAATGGTGCCGCCAAGGATGCCACCACTGATGATGGCAGCGAATGCACATATGGCAGCGAACCGAAGAGGCAACGGAAGGACCGGCCCCCGAACGTGCTCGGCACCGTCAAGGAGGAATTTACTGAAGTGTCCTCCAGTGGGCATCCAACGGTACCCAAATAATTAGTTAGTGGGTACGCGGGACAACTCGGGTGCATTCTCCGGAGCACCATCTCGATCAACACCGAGAACCTAAGGCATCGTGACCGAGGGAATTTGCGCAACCTCCTCTTCACAAAGCTGCACGAACGATACAAGTTCCCCGGTGACTTCGCAAACACATGCCTCTCAGGGAATAAAGTGAACAGTGCCGCCCTCATGAAGATGAGCACGGCCCTGGCTACTTGGAGAGCCGCGGTGAAGAGAAGGATTCTTTGTGGTGATAGTTATGAGAAGATCAAGGAGACATATCCTTCAATCAGCGAAGCTGACTACCTAGAGTTCAAGATCAAGTGCGAGAGCAACACATCCGCGGAATCAAGTCAGTGGGTGAAAGATATGCGGGACTTGAACTTAGGGGTCCACAAACTCGGTCCCGGCGGTTACAGAGTGGCGGAACCTAAATGGGACAAGGAGGAAGCGGAGCGTGCCGAGTAAGGCCTACCGCCCCTCTTCCATAAATACCATGAAAAGCAGACCAGGAACTATGTCAGGGCCCGGTACATGGTGGACCCAGTAACAAAGGAGCTTACCATAGATCCGAAGGTGAAGGCGCTTGAGCTTGTTCTGGTAAGGAATACTCCCCTCGTAATTAGCTCCATATGGTTGCATTCGAATAAATGAAGCCAAATTTCTAAATGGTTCACGTTCCTTCCGCAGAAGCTGAAAGCGATGGCTGGGTCTCGAGCTCCCGTCGCCCTTTGGGACACCACTTTAAATAGAGGCGTTGAGCGTAATGAAACACAAGGATAAGTTCGAGAAGCCGTCGTCACTGGTCGTGTGGTCGGCAAAGGATTGTCCACGAAATGGTCGGAATACTATAAGGCTGGGCGAAAGGAGAGAAAGACCAGCTCGGAAAGCCGAGAGCGAGGTTAAAGAACTCAAGGCACAAGTGGCGCGGATTACGTAGATAGTCCAAGAGCAAGTGCGAGACCAAGCTGGGAGCGACGATCACCACCATTATGCCTTCCTTGCTTGAGGGCTGCGGGGGTGGATTGCAGGCGACCAACAGGGCCGCCCCGATTCAATTCACGGGCAGCAACTTCGCTAACGCTAGCGGCATTGGTGTCTCCGGCGGAGGCGGCATTGGTGTCTCCGACGTCGGCGCCGGCATTGGAGCTTAATGCACCCGGGTGTGGGAAGAATACGCCGGCGGACACCTCGACAGCAAGCGGCCCCTTCGTCACTTGCACGCCCCCCGTTGGCGGTGCCTCGACATTAGCCGAGCTCGACGCCATCACGGTAACTAAGCCTCGGCCGATGACTTCATCTCCTTGCCTTTGACTAGGCATGCCTGACGCCCTACATGTTTTCGCAGGGTGCCACCAACGTTCCATGCACTCTCCTGCACTTCGTGGACGACGAGTTGATCGATGTCGCCAAGGCCAAAATCATTGAACCGGGCAACCACGTGTTCCACGATAATCTGATGCCACCCACCGTTTACAGGGTTCAACTGGTTCGGGTGCTGCGGGCCTGCGAGGACTTGTTACCTCCGTACCCCCTGGGGCTGACGAAGATGATGCGATGACCCTCAGTGCCTGCTTAAACTGGTCCATGCTTTGGCCGAAGAGCCAGATTCATTTGGGGGCGGGGGACACCACCCCACAGAAAACACCGCCAGTCGTGTCGGCACCAAGCCATGGCAAGACCGCCACAACTCTACCGCCGTCAGCTGATCCAGACATGCATATGGCACAGGATCCGGACGACGACGACGACGGTACATTTTCCAACGTTGATAAGTACATCAACGAACATGGGTACGGTGACAAATTCTTGGGTCCTCCTTCTCAAGAACCCAACCCTACAAAAGACAATCTCGATCTAGCTGGTACCGCGGAGAAACCCAATTGCAACAGCGTAAATGCGGCGTTCGTTCTCAGGAGACGCCTCCAGCTGCCGCCTTCACCGAGACTCAAATAGCCGAGGTGCGAAATATTATCAGCCCCAACACACTTAAGAAGGTGGTCTCTGAGCAGAACTCGATTCCATTATAGCAGAAGAAGCAGAAGGGATGAAAAAGAAGAAATAACAAGGGTGCGAGCCAGCCGGCACCGGGTACAATCTGTGCTCAGGATGGGCCACCAATACCTAAGGATATCTCGAGGAGGGTGCATGTGGCGGGTAGGCCGATGCTACCGACTAATCTGCTCAATGCTGCAACCGGTGCTATGCGGAGTCTGCATGACTATGTTCTTTCTATGGAGAAGCGGCGTCTCTCCGAGAATGATGTGGCATACTCGGTTTTCGTCGCCAAGGTGCCAGAGGGCAAGGGCTTTGTCAATAGCACCATCGGGTGTATGATCGTCCTGCAGTTTGATGACATCTTTGCTATGTTTGACCTTCATCTGCTGCACTACACCTTCATTCGGCTATTTTCGCTCAATATGGAGATGCGGATCATTAGAGACAAGACCCTGGACATCATGATAGTCGACCCCTTCTACATGCGTGCCAAGATCTTGGGCAGCGCTGGGGACCGGCAAGTCGTGAGTTCATACCTCGAAGGCGTCATTCTGGCAAACCCAGATAAGGATAACTTCCTCGTGCCTTACTTTTCCGAGTAAGTCGTCCCCTCACCACCCCGTAACATATGATTTATTAGATTTCGATCGTTCTTTTTTTCCTAACATTCCGTGTTTTGTGCAGTGACACACATTGCACACTCATCCTCCTAAGCCTGAAATATTCCATGGCCACGTATTTCGACTCGGGCCGTCAGTCGAAGAAAGACTACACAAATATGAAGAAAGTTCTTGATGATGCTCTCCCCGGCTACGCCAAATCTGGAGGCACCTTCAGGAGGCCAATTTGTAGGTACGTCAAGCACGTGTTCACCCACGTAACGTCGTTCCCCTGCGTCAAGCAGCCGCCTAGCAGTCAGAAGGATTCCTACTACACCCTCCATCACATGCGGGCGATCATACGGGACCATAATCACCTTATGCTACCAAATAATCTCAAAGATTGGGCCGCACGCGTGTCGGCAATCCAGAACGAGGACATCAGACAAGAATTCTTTCGCATCCAGTCGGAGTTTGCGGAAATCATCTATCAAGATGTACTTCGTACCTCGGGGCAGTTCTACCTCAAATATGAACTGTCCAACAGTGAAATAGAAACAACGCTACAAATGCAGGCTAACAACGACCGCACATTCATGACCATCACGAAAGACGGCGGCTTCATCCACGCTCCGGTCCCTGAGTCGAGTCGAAAGTATTAATGCTATGTAGTTCTGAAATATCGATTAGCTCATGTTGTAATTAACCTTTAATGAACTTGTATGTCTCTTTAGTTTGGAAAGTCGTTCAACTTATATGTAATCGATGCTATTTATTAGTAGGACCATGAATCGTGTTATTAATGTGTTGCTTTTCTCTTCCGATCCTTTTGTTGCATACTTATATATTGCTTATATATTATCTATGAATTGCTACTAGTGTTTTGTTTGTCTAGTGCATAGTGATGCCGTCATATGTCGTGTACAAGGGTAAGGTTTCCGGAGTCTACAACGACTGGGAGGAGTGTCGGAGACAGGTTCACCGTTTCAGCGGTAACAGTTACAAAGGGTACACCCCTAGGGCGGAGGCGGAAGTGTCACATCCCTAGTTCTGGTATGACCTAGACTAGCTAGTCATTTGTGCATCATGTTTAAATTTCATTTAAATTGAAATGAGGATTTGTTAAACCCTCAGAATCATTTTTGGAAATTGACCCAAGTAAAAATTGCTCCAAAAATGATCCAAGAAAATTCTCATGTTGCCCTCTGAAAATATTGGACAGAGATAAAAATCAAACCAATATTTCTGGGAGCTCATAAGTATTTATTTTGGGCATTTGGAATTAATGCATAATTATTTGCATTGGATATATAAATGTTATATAAATTATATGTCCAAAAATTATGCTAGTTGATGAGGAGCTCTGGAATAATACCACTAGCCCCTACAAAAATTGGCATAAGTTAGTAAAATGGTTTAGTATTTTTATTAAACCAAACAAATGTCAGAAAAATAGAAAAGAAAACAAAAAGGGAGCTTACCTGGGCTTACCTCCCTATGCACCCAGAGGCCCAGCTGTGCGGCCCAGCTGGCCCAGCCGCCTCCTCCTCTGTCTTCTTCCTCGCGCCTACTGGCACTGTGCGTGTCGCGCGTGCGCTCGCCCGCTGCCACGTCGCCTGGCCACCTCCTTCTTCTCCCTCCCGTCGCCTGGATCGCTCGGACGATGCCACGCATCGCCCCGTACCTCTCTCCCTCTCCCTCGCTCTCCCTCCTCCCCTGGATCTCTCTCTTCCACCATGCCCGAACGCCACCGCCGCCACCGGCCACTGTTGCCGCGCCCACAGCCACGGCCTCGCCCCCCCGACGCGCTCCACAGCTCCTCCGCGATCCCCTCTCCCTCTTCGTCGGGCCATGCACCTCCGGACGGCCTCCATCATCGCCACCGTCGTCTTCTTCATCGCCGGCCGCCGCAGATCTCCACCGCCCGCACGTCTCCGTCCGGCCGTCCCTGAGCTCGCCGTCAACCCCATCGAGTCCGCCGTGAGCCCCTGCATCCATTCCCCCTTCTCCCCTGCCTCCCCGCGCTCTATAGCCGCACGCCGCTCGAGCCCGAGCTCCGGCGAGCCCCGGCCCCCCCAGCTCCTCCCACCTGCCCCACCAGATGCGCGAGAGCCCGGGCTACGCCCCGGTGCTCTCGAGCGCTGCCCTGGCTCGTGTGGCGCGGACTCCGCCAGCGTCCAGAGAGTCGCCGGCCCAGCGCGAGCCCGTCGCTGAGCCCTGCCACATGGGCCCGACGTGTCAGGTGATTAGCGTAGTGCTAATCACCGCTTATTTAACCCCCTGACACTGACCAATGGGCCAGTGCCACTAATCCTTTAATTAAGTTAAAACTAACCCCTTGTTTAACCCGTGTCACTGACGTGTGGACCCCACACGTCAGGTTTGACCAGTCAGCGCTGTTGACTTGCTGACGCAAGCATGACGCAGTGCTGACGCAATTATTTATTTTCTGGATTTAAATTAAATCAGGAATTCCAGAAAATTAGCAAAACTTCAAAAAATCATAGAAATTCAACCGTAACTCAGATTGAAATAATTTATATATGAAAAATTATCAGAAAAATGAAATCTTTCCATCTGTACTAGTTTCATGCATGACAAATCAACTTATACCTGCTGTATAAGTGAAACACTAAAATGGCATTTATAAAGAGCTTAATTTGGAGTTGCATTTGAATTGTTGGTTCAAATGGACTTCAACCAAATGAACTCTAGCTGCATTTGCTCAACAGCATCACATCTACATGCCATGTTCATGCATCATATTGTTGCATATGACTGTGTATTGATTGCCGGCACCGTTCCTTCTCGATAGGTCCTGCTCCGGACGCGTTCAGTACACATGCGTGAAGCGGTGCCCCCTTGTTGATTTACCGGGCAAGCAAACCCCTTGTTCATTCCGATACAATCCTACTCTCTCGCTCCTGCTCTCGGTTATTGCATTAGGACAACAACGATTCATACGCTACTTTGTGCTGCGGTAGTTGAACCCATTCCTTTGCATGACCTGTCATTGCCACGATAAATAGTTTGAAACTCACTAGCATGTGTAGGAGTTGATTGAGCCATGTTGTGTTCCTACCATGCTATGCCTGCTATTGCTTAGAGTTGTGTCAGGTCTGATTCATTGGGAATGGATTGGAGTGTTACGATATGTTTTGATGCTGAGAGTGAAGTGTGTGAACACGATTTGGTAAAGGTAGCGGTGAGAGGCCATGTAGGAGTACATGGTGGGTCGTCTCACTGGAACCGTCCTTAAGCACCAAGTTCTGTGTATGTTGTCCAATGACTAGCTACTACCACACATTGGAATGCTTAAGTGCCCTCTCGACTTATTAACCAACTTGATCTCTCGCCCAGGAGTCGCAACTAGTTTCGGTGTTTGTAGGTAGTGCTATTTTTCTATCGAGTGGCACCCGGCGAGGTGGGCTTAGGACAGACTAGGCACAGGTGGCACGGTGTACCAAGTGGCACCCGGATGGTGGGCTTGGGAACCCTGCTCACATCGTTTGGGGCCGTGAGCGACACCCCGGCCGGATCTCCTTGCGAATGGAACCTGAATAGGCGATAAACCTGGACTAGAGTCTTGTGTGGTTAGTCAGGTCGTGGCCGACTCCCTTGCCAGGCTTCCGCTTGAAGGTTGCCGAGATACACGACGTGTACATGGTGGTAAGTGGCGAGAGCGTGTGTGAAGAAGTACACCCCTGCAGGGTTATCATGATCTATTCGAATAGCCGTGTCCTCGGTTATGACTTCTTGGATGCTTACGTGGTACATAGACAACTTGAAGTGGATACTCTAAAATGCTCAAGACAAGTGTGAGTGCTATGGATGGCCTTCTCGTATGGAGACGGGGATGAATCCATAGTAGTGTATTGTGTGGTGACTAGTGGACTCGTGTGCGCCATATCACCTCAAAGAAGTTCTGGTAGTGGTAGAACAGGATAGCCACAGAGTCAAAGCTGGCTAGCTGCAACTAAACTCCACATTACCTTCTTGGTACAAATGCATATATAATAGGATCTGATGTAAGTCTTGCTGAGTACCTTTGTACTCACGTTGCTTTATTTATGTTTTGCAGCGGAGACTTCGGTCTTTCTAGTAGTTCGCTTGGACTTGATTTAGTAGCTTGTTACCTCAGCTACGATCTTGTACCCTTGGGAGGGTCTTGTAGATAGTCGGGCTTCTCAGCCTTTTTCTTTTGTAGTTATGCGTACTCGGACATGTAATGCTTCCGCTTGTTGCTTGTATGCTCTCGAATGATGGGTCATGTGACCCCTGTTTGTATTTAATGCTATGTGGCTCTTCTGAGCCTTTACCTATATGAGTTTGCGTTATGTTGTGATACCATGTTGTACAACACATACTTGCATGTTATGCGTACATGTAACTTGTATTGCTATGTGTGGGATCCGACAACCTAGTTGTTTATCCTTGGTAGCCTCTCTTATGGGGAAATGTAGTCTAGTGCTTCCTTTGAGCCATGGTAGTCTGCTACAGCCCGGTTCACGGAGTCACGCTAGCCCAGCACTCTGCTCCGGAACACTTGATTGGCGACATGTGATTCACTTCGTTCTCGTGTATGCGTCCCTTGAGGAAATGTCACTTGGTGACATCCGAGTCCTGCCTAGCCTGCTACAGCCCGTGTTGCGAGTCCTGTTAGCCCAAGTGCTACAGCCCGGATTCACACGCTGCTGGCCGACATGCTCGATGTTGATTCATGTGTGCCTGTCCCCATAGGTTAGTGCCACTTGGGTTCACGACTAGTCATGTCGGCCCGGGTTCTCTGTCATATGGATGCTAGCGACACTATCATATACGTGAGCCAAAAGGCGCAAACGGTCCCGGGCCATGGTAAGGCGACACCCGTGGGAATACCGTGCGTGAGGCCGCAAAGTGATATGATGTGTTACATGCTAGATCGGTGTGACTTAGGATCGGGTCTGACAGCTTTGGTATCGAGCTCGATTGCTGTAGGATTTCCAAGCCAACCTGGTCGAAGTTGAGTCTAGAAATGCTTTAGTTATGTAGGGGAATTGATTGTGGGAGGGAACGTAAGGCTCTTTTTACTCCTTATATCTCATGCCCTTCTGATCTGAGTCGTCCTATTTTTCCTACGGGGTTAAGGAACTAGGCTTTCTCTTCTGTCTATCAGGATCACGTGTTACTACTCCGTAGTCTCTTAGGATTGGTTGATCAGAGTCATATCCCAGATCGAGTACCTCCGGTGTAGCCTGTTTAGTAATATCTCAGAACCTTGAGTGATGATGTTGAGTATGGTGCTACCCCGTCTTTTGCAGAATGTCTCATTCTGAGCATTTTACTGCCGTTATGCTGCCGGAATTGCCCCAGGAGTTCGAGAGTTACTAATTTCTGTGTCCTACATTTTCAGTATGTAGTGATGTTGATTCCGTCCTTGGTTTCGTTTCTCAGGATGTCATCAGTTAAGCGAAGTTACATTGCTTGTAGCGAACCACGGAGATGGTAGGGATGAGGATCCTCCCGACCAGCCTTCATTGGCGAGTTTATGTTAGAGATGGAAGAAACAAGCGTGAGTCTAACCGCTTGTTGGCGCGTGTCGAGAGAACACCGCACAGCAGTTCAAAGGGTTTGCAACCATTCATGACTTCATTCGCTTGCACCCACCTACCTTTCATCATTCCATCGAGCCACTCGATGCAGATGGTAGCTCCGTAGTATCACCGCAAGCTCCGTTCTGCGACGTGGCTGAAAGTGACAAGGTCACCTATGCTGCATACCACAGGAAGCTCATGCTAGTCTTTGGTGGCAGAACTATGAGGCTATGCTTCCAGCTGGTCGATTCCTACGGAGAGATTTCCTTGAGGCTTCTCGCGAGCATCACATTCCTGAAGCCCTCATCGATCGCAAGAGAGAAGAGTTCTGTAGTTTCACCCAGGGTAAGATGGCTGTTGATGCTTACAGCAGAGAGTTTGAGAACCTTGCCCGCTATGCCACAGAAGAAGTGTCCACGGACGCAAAGAAGCAGGCTAGGTTCCGGAAGGGTCTCAACCCCAAGTTGCGTCGTGATCTCCACTTGCACCATTGCAATACATTCCAAGCTCTTGTGAACAAGGCCATTAATGCAGAGACAGCTCAGCTCACTTACGAGGAGTCTCGTAAGCACAACCGTGATTTGGTTTCTTCCTCCGGTTCTAGTTCGCAGAAGTGCCGGATTTGGATTCCGAACTCCGCTCTTCCACCCGGTTATACACCAAGGCCATCTTGTGTGGCGCCTCACCCAGTTCAGCAGTATGCTCCACCCAGGTCTATTGGTAGACCGCTTGTCAATGCGGGTCCACGTCCAACTTCAGGGACTTACTTCACATGCGGAGAGCCAGGACACTATGCACGTGACTGCTCTCAGGCCAGTTATGCCCCACCCCAGCCCGAGAAGACTGTTGGCTGTGTTAAGCCATCACGCAAGATGATCAATGTTAAGTCAGCTCCCACTGAACATGGACGTGTGCATCACGTCTCAGCTAAAGACGCTCATGATGATCCGGATGTCGTTCTTGGTACACTCCTTGTCAACTGTCATCCAGCTTCGGTTCTATTCGACACGGAGCATCTCATTCCTTCATTTCTGAAAGCTATGCTAACTTGCACAACATATCATTTTGTGATATGCCCTCTCCACTAGTCATTCAAACCCCTGGATCCAAATGGCAAACTTCTAGTGTAAGCCATGGTAATGAAATCCTTGTTGACAGACTTGTATTCCTTGCCTCACTTATAGCCGTCAAGTCCACAGATATTAACATCATCTTGGGTATGGACTGGATGAAAGCTCATTATGCCAAGATTGATTGTTTCACTAGGTCTGTTCAGCTTACACACCCATCTGGCAAGATAGTCACTGTCTCCACTAGAGTTGCAACGCGACAACTCTATTCTCTTAATGCCAGCCCTCTTCCAGACCTTGAAGATATCCCGGTAGTCCGTGACTTTCCGGATGTTTTTCCAGAGGAACTGCCAGGTGTTCCACAGCAGAGATGTAGAGTTAAATCATAGATCTTATCCGGGAACATCTCCAATCTCTAGGAGACCTTACAAGATGGCACCCTTAGAACTAGCCAAGCTTAAGAACAACTTGATGAGTCCTTGCAAAAGGGTTTCATCCGTCCTAGTTCTTCTCCTTGGGCTTGCCCCGTCCTCTTCGTCAAGAAGAAGGATGGTACGGACCGGATGGTTGTAGATTATCGTCCCGTTAATTTGGTCACGATAAAGAACAAGTATCCGCTCCCCAGGATCAACGACCTGTATGATCAGCTCGCTGGATCCTCAGTCTTTTCCAAGATTGATTTGAGGTTAGGCTACCACCAAATCAAGATCAGAAACGGGGACATCCCCAAGACAGCCTTTGTCACTCGTTATGGCCAGTACGAGTACACCGTCATGTCCTTTGGTCTAACCAACTCCCCAGCCACATTCTCCCGCTTGATGAACTCAATCTTCATGGAGTACTTAGATAAATTTGTCGTGGTTTACCTCGATGATATTCTTATTTACTCGAAGAACGAGGAAGAGCATGCCGAACATCTTAGACTTGTGCTAGAAAAACTCAGAGAGCACCGCCTTTATGCCAAGTTCTCCAAGTGTGAATTTTGGTTGCGGAAGGGACCTACCTAGGCCACGTAATCTACGGTAAGGGCATTGCTGTCAATCCCGAGAGAGTTCAGCCGTTCTTGATTGGACTCCACAGAAACCGTTAAACAAGTTAGGAGTTTCCTTGGTCTAGCCAGCTATTGTCACCGCTTTGTTGAAAACTTCTCCAAAGTAGCTAAACCGCTCACGGAACTTCTCAAGAAAGATAAAAAGTTCGAGTGGTCCCCACAGTGTGAGTACAGTTTTCGAGGAACTGAAAGAGCGCGACTGACTGCTCCCATACTTGTGCCACGGTTTCACGAAGGACTTTGTTATGTCTTGTGGCGCCTCACGACAGGGACTAGGTTGCATTCTTATGCAAGATCGTCATGTGATTGCCTATGCATCTCGTGATTGCATCCACATGAGGAGAATTATCCTATACATGATCTAGAGCTTGCGGCCGTAGTCTATGCACTTAAGACATGGCGACATTACCTTCTTGGTAAGCGTTGCGAGATTTACACCGATCACGAGTCTCAAGTATATCTTCACCCAACCAGATTTGAACCTTAGGCAAAGGCGATGGTTGGAGTTGATCTCAGATTATGATCTAGGGATTACCTACACCCGTGCAAAGCCAATGTCATGGCTGATCGCTAAGCCGTAAATCCTATTGCAATAATCTCATGTTGCAGCAGGGTCAACCACTTCTCCATGAGGAATTCTGTAAGCTTAACCTTCACATTGCTCCTCACGGATTCCTTTCTACCTTGGTGGCGAAACCTACCCTTGAGGATCAGATCATCTCTGACCAGAAGTTTGATAGGGGTGTTATCCGCATTAAGAGAAACATTAAGAAGGGAGTTGGTGGATGTTTCTCTATGGATGATCTAGGTGTTGTCTTCTTTGAGAATCGCTTGGTGGTTCCCAAGAGTCAACATCTTCGACAATTGATTCTTAAGGAGTAGCATGAATCTCCTCTCACGATTCATCCCGGTAGTACTAAGATGTATCAGGACCTATGCCAGAGGTTCTGGTGGACTAGGATGAAGAGAGAAATCGCTGACTTCGTTGCTAATTGTGACGTTTGTCGTCGCGTTAAGGCAGAGCATCAAAGGCCTGCTGGCACCCTTCAGCCTTTAGCTATTCCTGAGTGGAAATGGGATAAAGTTGGTATGGATTTCATCACCGGCTTTCCCAGGACCAAGAAAGGGAATAACGCTATCTTCGTAGTCGTTGATCGTCTTTCCAAAGTGGCTCACTTCCTACCTGTTCGAGAGAGTATCACTGCTAGTCAGCTCGCTGACTTATACATTTCTCGAATAGTGTCACTTCATGGTGTTCCACTAGAGATCAATTCAGACCGTGGCAGTCTTTTCACTTCTCATTTCTGGGAGAGTTTCCAAACTGCCATGGGCACCCATCTTTCCTTCAGTACCGCTTTCCACCCTCAGTCAAGTGGTCAGGTGGAAAGGGTCAATCAAATTCTCGAAGACATGCTTAGAGCTTGTGTTATCTCATTCGGTATGGATTGGGAGAAATGTCTTCCTTACGCCGAGTTTGCTTACAACAATAGCTATCAATCCAGTCTCAAGAAAGCTCCTTTTGAGATTCTCTATGGACGAAGATGTCGAACACCTTTGAACTGGTCAGAAACTGGTGAAAGACAATTCTTTGGACCGGACATGATCCAGGAGGCAGAAGAGCAAGTTCGCATCATTCGTGAGAATTTGAAAACAGCCCAATCTCGTCAAAAGAGCCAGTATGATCGTCATCATAAGGATATGACTTATGAAATTGGCGACAAAGCTTACCTTCGGGTTACTCCTTTGAAGGGTACCCATCGTTTCGGTATCAAGGGCAAGTTGGATCCTCGTTACATTGGTCCTTTTCGCATACTCGCTAAACGAGGAGAGGTTGCCTACCAGTTGGAACTACCCCCACATCTTTCTCGAGTGCATGATGTCTTCCACGTCTCTCAACTCAGGCGTTGCTTCTCGGATCCTATCCGTGGAGTGGACCACGAAACGCTTGATCTCCAAGATAACCTCATGTATTGAGAGTACCCTGTTCGCATTCTTGATCAAGCAGAGCGAGTCACTCGACGTCAGAACATCAAGTTTCTCAAGGTTCAGTGGTCTCATCATTCCGAGAGAGAAGCTACTTGGGAGCGAGAAGATCGTCTTCGACTGGAGTACCCCGCTTTCTTTCCGACGACACCTGAATCTCGGGACGAGATTCTTTCAAGTGGGGGCGAGTTGTCACATCCCTAGTTCTGGTATGACCTAGACTAGCTAGTCATTTGTGCATCATGTTTAAATTTCATTTAAATTGAAATGAGGATTTGTGAAACCCTCAGAATCATTTTTGGAAATTGACCCAACTAAAAATTGCTCCAAAAATGATCCAAGAAAATGCTCATGTTGCCCTCTGAAAATATTGGACAGAGATAAAAATCAAAACCAATATTTCTGGGAGCTCATAAGTATTTATTTTGGGCATTTGGAATTAATGTATAATTATTTGCATTGGATATATAAATGTTATACATATATTATATGTCCAAAAATTATGCTAGTTGATGAGGAGCTCTGGAATAATACCACTAGCCCCTACAAAAATTGGCATAAGTTAGTAAAATGGTTTAGTATTTTTATCAAACCAAACAAATGTCAGAAAAATAGAAAAGAAAACAAAAAGGGAGCTTACCTGGGCTTACCTCCCTGTGCAGCCCAGAGGCCCAGCTGTGCGGCCCAGCTGGCCCAGCCGCCTCCTCCTCTGTCTTCTTCCTCACGCCTACTCGCACTGTGCGTGTCGCGCGCGCGCTCGCCCGCGGCCACGTCGCCCGGCCACCTCCTGCTTCTCCCTCCCGTCGCCTGGATCGCTCGGACGACGCCACGCATCGCCCCGTACCTCTCTCCCTCTCCCTCGCTCTCCCTCCTCCCCTGGATCTCTCTCTTCCACCGTGCCCGAACGCCACCCCCGCCACCGGCCACTGTTGTCGCGCCCACAGCCACGGCCTCGCCCCCCCGACGCACTCCACAGCTCCACCGCGAACCCCTCTCCCTCTTCGTCGAGCCACGCACCTCCGGACGGCCTCCATCATCGCCACCGTCGTCTTCTTCATCGCCGGCCGCCGCAGATCTCCACCGCCCGCACGTCGCCGTCCGGCCGTCCGTGAGCTCGCCGTCGACGCCATCGAGTCCATCGTGAGCCCCTGCATCCATTCCCCCTTCTCCCCTACCTCCCCGTGCTCTGTAGCCGCACGCCGCTCGAGCCCGAGCTCCGGCCACCGCCGCGAGCTCCGCTCCAGCGAGCCCCGGCCCCCCAGCTCCTCCCACCTGCCCCACCAGATGCGCGAGAGCCCGGGCTACGCCCCGGTGCTCTCAGACGCCGCCCCCGTGGCCTGTGGCGCGGACTCCGCTGCGTCCAGAGGTCGCCGGCGGCGAGCCCCGTCGCCTGAGCCCTGCCACGTGGGCCCGACCCGTCAGGTGATTAGCGTAGTGCTAATCACCGCTTATTTAACCCCCTGACACTGACCAGTGGGCCAGTGCCACTAATCCTTTAATTAAGTTAAAACTAACCCCCTGTTTAACCGTGTCAGCGGCGTGTGGACCCCACCGTCAGGTTTGACTAATCAGCACTGTTGACTTGCCGGCGCAAGCATGACGTGATCTTTGAAGCAATTATTTATTTTCGGATTTAAATTAAATCAGAATTCGAGAAAATTAGCAAAACTTCAAAAATCATAGAAATTCAACCGTAACTCAGATTGAAATAATTTATATATGAAAAATTATCAGAAAAATGCAATCTTTCCATCTGTACTAGTTTCATGCATGACAAATCAACTTATACCTGCTGTATAAGTGAAACACTAAAATGGCATTTATAAAGAGCTTAATTTGGAGTTGCATTTGAATTGTTGGTTCAAATGGACTTCAACCAAATGAACTCTAGCTGCATTTGCTCAACAGCATCACATCTACATGCCATGTTCATGCATCATATTGTTGCATATGACTGTGTATTGATTGCCGGCACCGTTCCTTCTCGATAGGTCCTGCTCCGGAGACGTTCAGTACACATGCGTGAAGCAGTGCCCCCCTTGTTGATTTACCAGGCAAGCAAACCCCCTTGTTAATTCCAATACAATCCTACTCTCTCGCTCCTGCTCTCAGTTATTGCATTAGGACAACAACGATTCATCTGCTACTTTGTGCTGCGGTAGTTGAACCCATTCCTCTGCATGACTGTCATTGCCACGATAAATAGTTTGAAACCCACTAGCATGTGTAGGAGTTGATTGAGCCATGTTGTGTTCCTACCATGCTATGCCTGCTATTGCTTAGAGTTGTGTCAGGTCTGATTCATTGGGAATGGATTGGAGTGTTACGATATGTTCTGATGCTGAGAGTGAAGTGTGTGAACACGATTTGGTAAAGGTAGCGGTGAGAGGCCATGTAGGAGTACATGGTGGGTTGTCTCACTGGAACCGTCCTTAAGCACCGAGTTCTGTGTATGTTGTCCAATGACTAGCTACTACCACACATTGGAATGCTTAAGTGCCCCTCTCGACTTATTAACCAACTTGATCTCTGTCCAGGAGTCGCAACTAGTTTCTGGTGTTTGTAGGTAGTGCTATTTTTCTACCGAGTGGCACCCGGCGAGGTGGGCTTAGGACAGACTAAACACAGGTGGCACGGTGTACCAAGTGGCACCCGGATGGTGGACTTGGGAACCCTGCTCACATCGTTTGGGGCCGTGAGCGACACCCCGGCCGGATCTCCTTGCGGATGGAACCCGAATAGGCGATAAACCTAGACTAGAGTCTTGTGTGGTTAGTCAGGTCGTGGCCGACTCCCTCGCCAGGCTTCCGCTTGAAGGTTGCCAAGATACATGACGTGTACATGGTGGTAAGTGGCGAGAGCGTGTGTGAAGAAGTACACCCCTGCAGGGTTATCATGATCTATTCGAATAGCCGTGTCCTCGGTTATGGATTTCTTGGATGCTTACGTGGTACATAGACAACTTGAAGTGGATACTCTAAAATGCTCAAGACAAGTGTGAGTGCTATGGATGGCCTTCTCGTATGGAGACGGGGATGAATCCATAGTACTGTATTGTGTGGTGACTAGTGGATTCGTGTGCGCCATATCACCTCAAAGAAGTTCTGGTAGTCATAGAACAGGATAGCCACAGAGTCAGAGCTGGCTTGCTGCAACTAAACTTCACATTACCTTCTTGATACAAATGCATATATAATAGGATCTGATGTAAGTCTTGCTGAGTACCTTTGTACTCACGTTGCTTTATTTATGTTTTGCAGCGGAGACTTCGGTCTTTCTAGTAGTTCCGCTTGGACTTCGACGAGTAGCTTGTTACCTCAGCTACGATCTTTTACCCTTGGGAGGGTCTTGTAGATAGTCAGGCTTCTCAGCCTTTTTCTTTTGTAGTTATGCGTACTCGGACATGTAATGCTTCCTCTTGTTGCTTGTATGCTCTGAATGATGGGTCATGTGACCCCTGTTTTTATTTAATGCTATGTGGCTCTTCTGAGCCTTTACCTATATGAGTTTGCGTTATGTTGTGATGCCATGTTGTACAACACATACTTGCATGTTATGCGTACATGTAACTTGTATTGCTATGTGTGGGATCCGACAACCTAGTTGTTTATCCTTGGTAGCCTCTCTTATGGGGAAATGTAGTCTAGTGCTTCCACTGAGCCATGGTAGTCTGCTACAGCCCGGTTCACCGGAGTCCTGCTAGCCCAAAGACTACTGCTCGGAACACTTGACTGGCGGCATGTGATTCACTTCGTTCTGGTACTGTCCCTTGAAATGTCATGCGGTGACATCCGGAGTCGTGCCTAGCCTGCTACAGCCCGGGTTACGGAGTCCTGATAGCCAGTGCTACAGCCTGATTCACACGCTCTGGCCGACATGCTCGATGTTGATTCATGTATGCCTGTCCCCATAGGTTAGTGCCACTTGGGTTCACAACTAGTCATGTCGGCCCGGGTTCTCTGTCATATGGATGCTAGCAACACTATCATATACGTGAGCCAAAAGGCGCAAACGGTCCCCGGCAATGGTAAGGCGACACCCGTGGGAATACCGTGCGTGAGGCCGCAAAGTGATATGATGTGTTACATGCTAGATCGGTGTGACTTAGGATTGGGGTCCTGACAGGAAGCTAGATACATGCTCTATCTAGCGGGAGAGAGGAGGGAGCGAAGGAGGAACCGGATGAAGATCAGTTTCATCGCGATGATGCTCATCGTGACCGCAACCCTCTTCTATGTGATGGTAGTTTAGATATCGACTTGTAATGTGACGACAAACTCGCTACTCGCGGTCTTGAGACTTGTAATGTGAAGACAGACTTGCTACTCGCAGTCTCGAGACTTGTAATGTTCTAACTTTGTTCGGTATTTTCAATTCGGAGACTAATATGATGAATTGTATTCGGAGACTAATCTTCTATTGTATTCGATAAATCTGCTGTTTATATGTTGTGTTGTTTATATTCTGTGCTATAATGTATTTTGTAACCTGTGAAAATATCAGAAAAGCAAAAAAAATAATTCCTAATATTCATAGTAGTGGCGCACCATATTGCACTTTAGTGGCGCACAGAAATAAACACAGCAGTGGCGCATTATCTAAAAGTGCGCCATTAGTAACCCAGAGTACAAGGTACACATGGCCCCTTGGAGTAACAGTAGTGGCGCACTTTCTGGGCCTAGTAATGGCGCACCACCTGGACGACAGCTTCGTCTCCTTGTTCGATGAGGTCCTCGTCGGCTTCCTCGACAAGTTCACCGTTGTCAAGTAGCTCGCGGACGACCTTGACGTATGCCTCCAACCCACGTGCCCAGGATCTGTGATGCCCGCCACCCTCAATGGCCTCTATGGTGACAACCTCTTCAACACACTGGTGGCCCTGCGACTGCTCGCCATCGTGTCGGAGAATGTCCACCTCGAGGTTGCGCTTGCCGCGTAGCGCCTGGCACAGCAAGACACCGTCGCCATAATCACCACCGTCTACGCACAAATCTTCCACAAGGACTACAACGTGCAAGAGGAGGATGATAGGTTGCTGGCCATCTTGGACCGCAGGGCAACCATGGACGGCATTGTTTAGAAGCACGTTGAGCTCGCCGTCAATGCCGCTGCTCCTCTGTCGAGGATATCGTGCGACATATGCCAGGGGGTGGCTTATCATGGAGGGGAACAAGAGTAAGTCACCGGGCTCTAGAGGTGGGAGTGAGCAAGATCGCATACGCCTGCGGATCTTACCCATGTTTGGGGCTCTCCTAGGAGATAACACTCCTAGTCCTGCTCTACGGGGTCTCCGCATGATCACTATCTCAACAAGGTAGCTAGAAGCTTGCTCCTTGAGCTGTTTGGCTAGAGGAGGAAGGAGAACAAGACTAGCTCTACTCCACTCTCTCTACATGGGTGTGTGTCTTCTCAGGTTCTGAACCCTTTGCATGTGTGACCTGGGGGTTTATATAGGCCTAACCCCTAGGGGTACAATGGTAATCTGGCCGGGTGTAGGACCCGGCCATCAGCGTTTCTAGACGCCGGCTTCTCCACCGGCTACTGGGGCCCGCCGCCTGGCGGGTCCCGCCGGCTATTGTGTACTTGGTCGACAGGCCGCGCCCGCCGCCTGCGTATCTGGTTGATCGCTTTGTACTGCAGCCATGCGGCTGATGATGGATGCTTTGTCGATGAGAGCGTGGCTACAGTCCCGCCGCATGGCGGGCGTTCACTATAGCCACACCACGTCTCTTCTGGATATTGGCACACGAACTTTGGGGCCGACTGCTAGAAGGCGGCCCACTCCCACTATCGCATGTTGGGGCACCGCCGCCTTCTGGTGGCTCTTAGATAGGTAGGGCTCTCCACCTGCAGGTTGTACCGACCGTCCATCATGGGAGCATGGCTCCCTCTGTCGTGGATGATGTCATGGGCTGCGTGGAAACAGTCCCACGCCGGACAAGGGGTGTCCGCCTGATACACCGCAGTGTGGCCACAATCTGCCCTGGATTCGGGTGTGGAAGGCTGCACTATTGCCATGCCCTGTCTCATCGTAGTAATGGGGGTGCAGACTTTGAGGGAACGAGGGGCCGCATGCTGGGAGTCAGCCTCTACATGGCCGCCTGCCAGGAGTCGGCCTCTACATAGCTGCCTTCTTTGATCTTGCCGCCTTCCAGCAGCCGGCCTCTTGGACCAGCCTGCCCAAGAAGGCAGCCGCTCGTCCACGAGGCATGAGGGGCGCAGCTAGCCCCGATGTCTTGAAATATCATGGGGGGCTGATGAGGCTACCCGTGGCCATTTACTCTGACAGTAGTCCCCGAAGCCGGTGAGGCGCCGCGGCTGAAGAGGCGAGGAGCCTCAGCTGCTTCCTACTCCGAGTGGTCTATTCAAGTTGCCCCGTCCGCCTTCTGGAGGTGCCTTCTGGTAGGAACCGGCCATTGCCAGGCCATCTGCTTGGTGAATTGGAAATGTCGTGGTGGGGGACGGGTGGTGCGCCAGCCGGATGATAGGCTTGTCCGCCATTGCTCGCCCGCCACGCGGCGTCCGGAGGCCAGGCCGGCCTGCCAGCCCACGTGCACGATGGGACATCACCGCAGGCCGGGGCCTGCCACTACAGGGCCTCGGGACACGCGCGGATCTGCTGCGTCCGAGATGGACGGTTGGGCTTCTGTGCATGGTTAATGCACGCCTTTACCATGCAGTAAACGCGGGGTCGAGGGGGGAGTGGGCGCAGTTAATTCCACGGTCCCCCCCCCCCCATGTTTCGCCCCCTCGGCTCCGCCTCCAGGGGATATATGTAGGTGGAGGAGGGCATGGCAGAACGCACACGCGCCCTCCTCTCCCTTTGATGTTGCTTTTTTCCTTCCTTCTTCCTCTCGCTGCCACCGCGCCCCTTCCTCTCGCTGAGGCACGACGAAAGCTTGCCGTCGTCGAGCCTCCTCGCGCCGCAGCTTCCTTGTTCTGCCGCGGATTCACCCACTCACCGCTGCGCCGTGCTTTCGTCGAGCCACCATGGCACGTGAACGGGCCGGCAATTGGGATGGCTCCAACATCCATGAAGACCATCTCACCTTTCTACGCCAACGCGGCGGCTGCCTCGCGAGACGTACGTAAAGGTGCGCATTCCTTCCGAGGCGGAGATCTCGCCGATGCAAGAGGATGATGAGTATGTCATCTTCCGGTCGCATTTTCTTCACTGCTTCGGCCTGACGGCGAGCAGCTTCTTCCGTTCCTTCCTCACTTTCTACCGAGTCCAGCCGCACCACCTCACACCAAACACGGTGGTGATGCTGGCCACCTTCGTCACCCCCTGCGAAGGCTACCTTGGCACTCTCCCCACCCTTGAGCTCTGTGGGGAGTTTTTCTACGCCAAGCTCGACACCGCCATCGAGAACGAGGCGGCTCAGTGATGGGCCTACATCGCAGTGCAGCGTTCGGGTACCGGGGTCTGCTTCCCCTCCCTCGCCTTGTTGTACTCGGCCAAGCTGTGGCAAAAATCTTACTTCTACACCATGAATATCCATCCGACGATGAATTACGTCAACCTGCCGGCTTATACAGCCGGCCCGCCGGTGGAGCCTCGCACCAACTGGCAATTTCGGTTGAAGCACCCGTCGGCTTCCTCCTCCACCGCCCTCGCCTGGCTTCAGGTAATGATGGAGTCGGAGGGCCTCAAGGCTTCGGACCTGCTGACCACCTTCGTGGCGCGCCGGGTGCTGCCCCTCCAAGCCCGACCCCACATCATCAGCCGCATGAGCGGGCACTGGACCCCTGCCGGATGTGCACCAGGGAGATGCCGGATCTGGAGGTGGCTCGGCTGGTGAACTACTTCTCCAACTGCAAGCTCTCAGAGAAGGAGTGGCGGTTCGGCAAGCCGCCGTACAGCCGCGCACACCCGTCACCTACGATGAGTCTTTAAATTCTTTTTCCCTTTATTTGTCCGGGTTCTTCTGCGCCGGCTGATCAGTCAGCCATGGGTGTAGATCTTCTCGACCTAGTGGGTAGCCGACGCCTTAGCCTCGGGCCAAGAGTACTTGCCGGACCGGTCAGTGAGCGACGTGGACGACCCGACTTGGGGGCGGCTGCCATGGAAGAGGACGACGCCACGGGGAGTGGTGGTGGAGCAAGCGGCTCCTTAGGAGGCGGCCTTAGGGACTGGCCGGATGATGATGATGAGGATAACGAGCCGCGCCGCACTCACGACACCGACAAGGTAGGCGTGAGTTCTTCAGCCGCGTCGACCGCACTAGGCGGCGCACCGAAGCACCGTGACAAAAATGTCGGGTTATACGGAAGCCAACCAAAGATGCCCAGGAACACGGCCATCGCGACCAGGCGGCCCAATTCCATAAGGCCCCGAAGCAGTGCTCTATGGTGTCTGCCTAAGTACATTTTTCCTCTACGTTGTCGCTTTGCATTTTCTTTTCTTCTTCGCAACCTTTTTAGTACTTTTCTTGTTGTTGTGTCTTGAACAGAGCGCCGCTCTCTCTCGAGCGGGCCTCGTCTGCTTCAGTGATTGGGGCGGCGGGCGGCTCTGCAAGCCCTGCCGCATGGACCCGCTCGTCGATCACCAGGAGGCGACGGAGAGGAACGCGCGGGAGGCGTGTGAAGAGCGGGAGAAGGCAGAGGCGGCCAAGGCGGCACAGGCGGAGGCCGATGTAGTGGCCAAGGCTCAAGGCGACACCGCGGCCAAGGAGCAGGCGTACGCGGCGGCCAAGGTGCAGGATGAGGAGGCGGCCCGCAGCCGGGCCTCGGAGCCCACCAGTCAGCAGCAAGCGGAGCCGTAGGTGCCAGATGGACTGGCGCCGACTGGAGGGGCCAGCGACGACTAGTCGGCTCTATAGAGGGGAGGAGACGACCCCGTCATCTTGGAGGCGGAGGTGCCCCTGCACACGCCGGCTGCCGATGCTCAGGCTAGTCGGCCTGAAGCACTGCCAGTGTCCCCAGCTGGCGATGAGTTGGTGGTGGGCTTGACTCCGACGGTCCGCACTCTAGGGGCGCCATTGTGCGGAGAAGGCGCCCTCAGCGCCACGGTCGCTGGAGATAAGGGCCGCTAGCTCTTCGGCCCCCAACATCGAGGCCACCAGTGCCGCCCCACGGAGTGGGCGCTGGGGCGGAGCAGGCGTTTCAACACGGCCCACGATAGCGTCGAGCCAGGTTCCAGGCCCAAGGCGCCGCCCTCCAGCAGTACACACAGGCGTTCTTGGCGACGCGGGAAGCCGTGTGGGTATGCCTCTTTCTTCTTTCTTTGATTCTTCCAATCTTCTATGGGGGCGCACCAGCGCACCCACTGGGTGTAGCCCCCGAGTTCCAGGCCGGCTGCTGAGGAGCCGGCTCGGAACTTCAAGGTAAGTTCCGAGTGCTAACTTATTTTGTCTTCTGTTGTCTTTGTTGCAGGATTACCACAACATCCGCGCGGCTGCCTACAACTCCCATGTCCAGGATCGGGCCAAGTGGACCACTGACTTGACCGAGAGCCGGAGTAAGCACTCCGCTTCTTTCTTGCGGGTGCACGACAGCGCACCCGCTGGGTGTAGCCCCCGAGATTCGAGCCGACTGCCGAGCAGTCGGGCCAGATCTCCCGGCAACTACTTGTCTCCTTTGTTGATCGTTGATGTCTTTTTCTTTCTTATCTTTGAAGAGGCAGACGCCAAACTGCAGCAGCGCCTGGGCGAGGTCCAAGCCGAGCTGGGCACCAAGGAGGAGGAGCGCAGCAAGGTGGCTCAGGAGTGCGACCGCCTTGCCAAGGAGCTGGCGGACGAGGCGGAGGGACACAAGGCGGAGCTCCAGAAAGTGTATGTCGGCATTCTGGGAACGGGGGTCCCCGGACTTGCCTGCCTGTGGCCCACAGCATGGCTGAGCCAGTAGGCCGTACGTCCCATCTTCATCAACAAGGCATCCAAGACCCTCGCGAGGCTCCAAGCCTCACGAGGCGGACGACGCAAGACCTCCTCTGGAGTGGCCTAGCCAGGCAGGCTCGCGAGGAGCGGAGATATCAAGGCGGGGCAAACCTCACGAGGCACTCGTGATGTGAGCCATGACGATAGGTGCCAGGCGGGCGCCAGCGCGCGCAGCGTCCTTATTTCCTCTTTGGTGCTAAGGAGGCCATCGCAAGCAAAGAGTACCGAGGCATCAGTCAAAGGTTTCTATGTTGGTGCAACGAGACCAAGACCAGGAGGACGGCGAGATGGAGGTCATCGTGGAGCCCAAGACGGCGTCACCACCAGAGCTTTTCGCAGGCGAAGACCGCTTTTGTCAGGATAGCTTGTACTAGCTGTCCCCTTCAAATTTGCCTGCCGTTGATGGCTCCGTTCCCGATTGATATTTGGTAAGAGGACCAGGGCCTCTATAAATAGGACTAGACAACACAGTAGTGGAGATGAAATCCAGAGACGCGCACAAGCTCGTATGCACAAGAACACCTCATCCTCAGGAGGCTGTTCTTCCCTTGTACTGTTCATCATCAGCCCAAGAGGCAATCTACCACCACCACACTGGAGTAGGGTATTACACCACAATTGTGGCCCGAACCAGTATAAACCTCTTGACTCTCTGTGTTGCAAGTTCGTCGAGTTCGTCCGCGAGATCTTAGCGAGCTAGGGCATAGATCGGTAGGAGGGAAAGACTTCAGCTTCGTCTATTTCTCTTGATGTGGGTGTCGGTCTTTTGAGATCTCTTCTCTCACTTTCGGAGCACAGTTGGTCCTCAATTTGAAAACCGACAAAGGTGACTTCTTCCTTATTCATGCCTTGATGCACCTTTTTTCGTGTGCAATCTCGCCTGAGAGCAGTGCATCGATACAACAGAATTCTTATTCTTACCCTTCAAAATATCGGGAAAGGTCATTCTAGGCTCTTTATCAGATGTCTCATTCCATCCTTTACCTTGTGCCATGCATGATTCCTAGATCGATTGAATGATCAATTCGAACTTTAGGAGCGTAGTCCTTTGGCCACAGGGAAAAGGTTCATTGTTTTATTTGAAGTAGTGAAACTAATCAACCAAGCGAAGCAAAAGAGATACAAGTAGTGATTATTATTAAAAGATTGGAATGCTATTAAGCATAACGAGACGCTAGCTCACGTTGGCATCTTTCAACCTTTCGGATAACTTCTCTCCATACTAACCAAGAAGAGCAGGGCGGTTTTACTACCATTAGCGAGTAGTTCCCTCTCCATTTTGCAATACAAATATAAGATCACTATTATTACGAGTGGTGAAAGCGAAAGCAATAGTCGCGTACTGGAATCCCAGTAAAGAAGAGTGATTTTCGTCAGAAAGAACAAAAGCTGGAGGAATGCGATCCAGAAAAAACGGAAACATTGCACTTTTTTTCGTTTGCAAGTAGTT